>CM048744.1:710823854-711148854 GCA_026315105.1 Locusta migratoria
GCATGTGATATCTTCTTTACTTCGGCCATCAGACGTTATCTTGCTACCCAAGTCACAAAACTCGTCTACTACTTTTATTGTCTCATTACCTAATCTAATTCTTTTCAGCATCGCCTGATTTTCTGACATTCCATTGCATTGCCTTGTTTTATTCTTGTTAATGTTCATGTTATATCTTCTTTTCAAGACACTGTGCATGCCATTCAATTGTTCTTCCAGATCCTTTGCAGTCTTTGACAAAATTACTATCTCGTCGGCAAACCGCAAAGTTTTTATTTCTTCTCTCTGAACTCAAATGTTCTCTCTGAATTCAAATGTTCAAATGTTTGTAGAACTTATGGGACTTAACTACGGGGTCATTGGTCCCTGAGCTTACAAACTTCTTATGAACTAGCTAAGACTAAGGACGGCACAAATATCCATGCCCGAGGGGGCATTCGAACCCCCGTGAACTTGAATTCCCTCTCCAATTTTCTCCTTCCATTCTTTCACTGCTTGCACAATGTATTCATTGAACAACATTGGGGAAAGGCTATGAAATACAAAATATCCCCCAGACGTTAACTTTACCTGCATTTACTCCACTCCCCTTCTCTAGCGAAGTTTATCCAAGCAATTTTTATGCGTTTCCGGCCTTATTTTGTGAACCAACAGGCCATATGAGCTGTATGAAAGCAGTTTGCTGCTGTTTTAATCTCGCCTCCTTTGTTTTCGCGGCACAGCGGCGTGCGGTGTTTTGCTGTCGCTGGAAACCCTCGTGAGCGACGGTCGTGGTACCGGGCCGGCTCAGCCCGGCGCAGCCCAGAAACGAGGGCGAAGAGGGGGTGGGGGAGGGAGGGAGGGGGAGGGGGAGGGATTAGGCTGTCAGCTGGTGACAGCTGCGCTCCCAGGCTCCGGGGCTCGTGGGCTGCCGAGGCGAGGCTTACACGCCCAGCGCGCCGCCGCAGACAACCGCGGCCCGTTACGTGTCCGACCGACCGGCTAATTGCGGCTGTCCGTCTGGGAAACGTCCAGAATAAATGTGTACCTAAGTGGGCCCTGCCCTAACTAGCGCTAATGGACCGCTGCCGGACGTCGACTTAATAAGAGATTAATTGGGGCCCTCGTAAGACCAGCGCGTGTCGTGTTTCTCACCTAGGTGGTGCCTTCTTTCTGAGTCAACAGAGTCCGTGGTATTTCCGGAATCAACACGTTTCTTATTAACATTTACTGGATGTTTTTTTTTTTTTGTCTACCTTACATGACACACACAAGGTGCTGACAGCATGCGAGGCTAACCAGAGTTCTGTGAATCTCTTCTGCACATTATATTAGAATCCATTTTGTTGGTTATTCAGATCTTTAATTTATGTTTGTTTAAATATATTTTTCGCGTCATCATCTGCAAATTGATAGAAGGGCTAAACTACAGATTAATTATTGATCGCCGGCCGCGGTGGCTGAGGGGACGGAGGCGCTTCAGTTACGGTCTGCACGGCCTCTACGGTCGGGGGTTCGAATCCCCCCTCGGGCATGGATATTTGTGCCGTCCTTAGTTGTAGGTAGTTCATAAGTAGTTTGCAAGTTTAGGGACTGGTGACCCCGTAGTTAAGTCTCTTAAGCTTAACAAACATTTGAACATTTTTGAATTATTGATCTTATTTAAACAGTTTGGGTAGCCGTTTAGGGCATAGAAGCTGACGTACTCATTCCTATGAACAGAGGCAACGAGCAATAAACCTTTCCCTATCCTGAGTCAATTGCCCAATTCTTATTACTGACTATTATTGAGTACCGATAGGAAGTAATTTAAGTAGTTTGTGAGTCTAGGGACTGCTGCCGATAGCAGTTTGTCCAATATGTTTACAGAATTTCAACATTTTGTGTTTCGAATCGCATCCAGACTGTGTATACATTACATTTCTATTTGATTATGCTGATACTATAGCTCCTTACTTAACAGCCATCTACAACCGCTAGCTCAACGAAGGATTCTACCAAAAGACTGGAAAATTGCACTGGTCACACCAATATTCAAGAAAGGCAATAGGAGTAACCCACGGATATAAGCTCGTCGTGAAAAAAAGTAAAATTAATAAATAAAGTAAAAAGTGTTTATAAACTATCATTCTTCGTTTCGTTCTTCTTTCAGATCATTTTATATGGACATTCAAAGTATTTTTATCGCTTGAGTAACATTTTACGTCGTGGCGGCAGCACGTATACGAGTCGTAGCGCAGTGACCGCAGCGTTGCAGTGCGCATGCGCGGCTGAGGTTCCAATTCTCTTTTGAACTCCCTGGAGGGAGCATATGGGCGCTTCCGCTGTAGGGAGGGGCGAGGAAAAACGCCACTTCTAACATTGGCGTTGGAGCTAGTACAGACACCAGCTCTCGGCTACTCGTGCTCTGGCGGTTACACACGAATGGTCCCGAAGAAGAGACAATGGAGCTACTGCGCACCTCCACTTGCGCTTTCGCAAATCCTCCATGAAGGTAACATCCGCCCTTTGTATTCTGTTTTGGTGCATTGAACATTCATCAGAAACATGTCATATTTTGGAAAATATCTTATAACTGTAAGTTAAAGAGGCATCAACTGTAAAAGCCTTCAGAAGATCCGATCATAAAGAATAAAGAAGTCCTACTCTTCTACTAGCAAGAATGGCTGTGTGGTTAGCGGCATCGCTCTACCCTGTCGAAAGAAGTGGGTTAGAGACCAACTGCAATCAATTGATTTTAAAACCAAATTTTCTTTTTAACAGATACGGGAACAACAATGTCTTTTGAACTGCTACTTGACACATGTCTTTGGACGTTTTTGCGAATGTGTCGGGATTTTGAGGTTAAATAACATTTATAGTCTTCCTTGTAACGAATATTTAACTGTTTGAAAGGAGGTGGGGGAGAGAGGCCTTTGCGCATGCGTAAGGTTAGGAGGGTGCTGCTTACAGTGTCACGTGACCTGAAGATAGCTTGTGTCTTTATCGTAACTGATTAATTTTCTTACTGTCACTTAACAGTGAATGAAGTACTTATTGTGTTTTAGTGTTCATGGTGTTTATTATCAAAGAAAGATGAAATTCTGCAGATCTTTTAAAGAAAATATAGCTGAAGAGAGGTGGGAGGCAAATTGGGGCGTTGTCTCTTTGGACGCCGAGCTTGCGGGAGTAGGAGAGGGGGGGGGGACTCCTCAATAATATTTAGATTTAGGTATTTAATTCACGTTTGTGAATTTTTATTTGTACTGGAAGCATTAGCAATGCCTATTAGACCTTTGTCATTGGTGGGATAAATAGCAAATAAATACGGCATGACTTAAACAATAATGCCATTCCACCACGTTAAATTGTCTAGTGCTCGGGAGTAACAAAGAGTGAAATTAGTGCTTTAAACTAGGGAACATAGAAGTGTGTATTGTATTACACTCCGAACACTAATCTATTCGTGATTTGTCTTTTCTGTGGTGAAGGGTGGTGCATAGCGTCGTTCCATATAAAACGGAGTTAGGGGCAGCTGAATCACCCGTACTAGAATATTCTTAGATGTTGAATTATGTAAACAGGAGAGATGCCAAATACTAAATAAGATTGGGTTCATGCCGCAACATAGACAATGGAATCACATTACAGCGGAATAAGTCAGAAAGTTTTAGAATTTCTAGGACTTTTCTTGTATCAATTCAGGTGAAATCATTCTTCATTCGTATACAAGTGTTTCTCCCTTAAAGGCCCCCTTCAAACATGTCATCTCTGTTCTTTGTCTTATCCATTTATAGCAACTTTTCTTCCACAGAACGCAGTACGTCGTTCTCGACGACAAGTGTTCATCAGGGACGAGTGTATCTTCAGGCGTGGCCCAAGAACGTGTGATATGACCGCTATTATTTTCTATTTATATAAATGATCTGACGGACAGAGTAACTTGTAATTTGCGGCTGTTTGCTGATACACTGTGGTATATGGGAGGGTGTCGTCTTTAATTGACTGTAATAGCATACAAGATGACTTAGACAAAATCTCTAGTTGGTGCGAAGAATGGCAGCAAGCTCTCTATGTAGAAAAATGTAAGGTGATGCACATGAGTAGGAAAAACAATCCTATAATGATCGAATACATCATTAGCAGTGAGCCTCTTGATGCAGTCGCTTCGTTCAAATATCAAGGCGTAACTTTGCAGAGCGATATGAAATGGAAAGAACATGTAAAGACAGTTGTGAGTAAGGCGGACAGCCGACTTCGGTTTATTGGGAGAATTTTCGGAAGATGTACTTCATCTGTAAAGGTTAGACCGTGTATAAAACGCTTGCACGACCACGTTATGAGTATTGCTCAAGTGTTTGGGACCCGCAGCAGATCAGTTTAAAGAGAGACATAGAAGGAGTTCAGTTACTGGTAGGTTCGACCAATGCGCGAGTGTCACGGAAATGCTCCGGGAACTCACTTGGGGATTGCTGGAAGAAAGACGACTTTCTTTCCGTGAATTTATGTTGAGGAAATTTAGACGGCCGAAATTTGAAGCTGAGTGTAGTACGATCTTCCTGCCGCCTACTTACATTCGCGTAGTGATCACAAAGACAAGATAAGAAAAATTAGGGCTCTTACGGAGGCACATAGGCATTATTTCTTTCCTCGTTCTATTTGGGAGTGGAATAGGAAAGGAAATGCCTAATAGTGGTACAGTGTACCCCCCTCCACGCACATTACGGTGGATTGCCGATTATGTATGTAGATGTAGATGTAGATGTAAGTAAAGCTCTGACATTCCTTCCAGGAAATATAACACAAATACTCCACAAAAACGTAGAACATGCTCATCTGTAGGGTCTACGAACTACAATGAAAAAACCGGACAAAGGAATAAATTTACCTAGGCGAAGAGACAGATCTACAGGCGATAATTGCGGTACTAGGAAATGACATAAATTCTTTAGCACATATGTGACGTGAGACAAGAATGTACACAGCAGCGCAGAGATTATGTAACAAGCACAGCATCTTAAAGTAACATAATAATAGTGCTTCTGTTACAGAAATACATCCGCTTCCATTCACAAGAATATTATTAAACTACGTTCGTAAGGAGTAAAACAAGGAAAAATGCGACTTAATGGAACATTTTACGCGTTAATTACATTTCTATCATGGAGGACAATATTTCATACTGAAGTAAGCGTTGATTCACACCCCCAAAATTGCAGTTATCTCCAAACACTTCGTATAGGAACCCATATGAGCCAGAAAGAACGGGTTTGTTTCTACAGTCGTATATTTCCGCTCGTATTAACTTTTGTGCTTAACTGCGCCATATCCCGTTTACCAATGGTGACCGGTGAAACGTGTAACTAAACAAAGGAAGTGGCGAAACTTGTAGATCAACCGCTACAATTTGAAACGCAATATAATGGGCCAAGTGAGTACTAAGCCACGAAACGGACCATACGTCGTAAGAGCGCGCAATGAAGAGGCGTTTAAAGTAGATTCAAGTAAGTGATGGAACCTTTCATACAGATTAATCAAATCACCTTTTCAAGTACACGGAATGCAATAAAAATGTCAACGGTAAGAAAGCAACTCTGTTTAAAATAGTAGAATCGACTTAGAGAAACAACTGACGTCCAGTATTTCTGAAATAAATAAATAAATAAATAAAAGACTGGTTTGCAGTAGTTGAGCTGACGATATTTTCGATACTGTTCGGCGTGCTCTGACACACCATGTAAATGGATCGTTTTGCCGAGTAACGGGGAGTTCGTCCAAATGGACCCCCGCATCGCTTTTAATAAACCAGCGAGCCGCTTTGATAATTATCAAAGCAGTTTTGGAGGGGATTCGATATCCATTTTTAAACAAAACATTCGTCCTCAATTCCCATCCCCCTCGATATCATTAATAAACATTGACGAACCGATTCGGTATAAAAAAAATTATTAAAAAAAGTGAACTGAGGGAGGAAAGCTGTTTGATAATGGATGCAGGGGAACAAAACGATACGTGAATATTTCCCCGAAAAAAGCACAATACAGGTCTGTAATTCACGTTAAATTTATTTTCTTTTCCTTATTTTTTCCCGGTAATTTCTGGTTTGGCTCACGACACAAAGATTCTGTAGTCATAAAAACAAAGGAACATACAGATCAAACGGCCCTCTTTCACTCTGTTCCCTGTGTCCATTTTAAAACTGCTGTCGTCATGAGATTACACTGTGAGTAATTTGTTATCAACTACGTCCTCTTGCAAAGTTCTAGCACTTCTAAACTCATGTAAGTATTTATGATCTGTGAGATAGCAAGAAGACAAATTTTCATCTTACTATATCGATATATCAACAAGCAAAACCATTACATATTTGTTGAATTTCTTCTCCCAAAATCAAAACGTTCAAATGTTTGTAAATCTATCGGACCAAACTGCGTGGTCATCAGTTCGTAACTTACAAACTACTTAAACCTAGGTAAACTAACCTACGGAAAAACACATACACCCATGCCCCAGGGAGGACTCGAACCTCCACGGCGAGCAACCACGCGCTCCGCAGCGAGACGCTTTAGACCGCTCGGCTACTCCGTCGCGGGAATTTTTTCTCCCATTTATATGCGAGTGACTGAAGATGGTATTTCACTCCAGACAGAAACTGGATGACATACAGTCTTATGAATGACGGATTATACCAGACACGCGTTGTTTATTATTTTGTAAGTCGAATAGGCAAAAGTTTTGACAAACTGTTCCACTTTCTCACGTTAGTGCAGTTGGCATAAGTTCCTAATAGCATCAGCTATTCAAACGACTTCGACAGTAGGGTAAAGGGCTCCCAAATATCACCTACCTTAATTATTATTTCCCTTTTTATCAGCATCATGGTTTGTGAAATTAAACTTAAAACTAGTATTACTAGACTCTACCATCCTTTGGTTTCTATACTCCTAACTGATTCTAAAGCTACACTACTTTGAGTTATTTACGTAAACTTAGAAAGTGTTGAAAGGAAATATTCAGATAGTGGGTTCCTAACACCGTTTGTTATCGCCTAAACATCGAAATTAGGAGCACCTAGCTCTTGACAGTGATTGTGCAGTTCATATTGTTAACTGAAAACAATTGATTTTCAAAACGAAATTCAGTCACTTTCTACCTGCCGTGTTCGCTGTATTAGAAAAGCGATGAGGCAGATTGTTCCCTAAGGTACGTTGAAATGCCGTCTGCTTTACATAATTTCGAGTCAAACCAATGAAATTCTTTGCTATACAGTATTCTATCAGCCTGCCTCAAGCGTCAGCACAGATTTCCCTCCAAGTTTACGTCTTACAGCTGCCGTTTATTGTTCATTGTCCCCTTTTTGCATATCTTTTAATGTACTCTCGGATCGTTGATCTGGATAATGCAAATGTCTATGACGCTCTCGGCGTTCTTAGCCTGAGAATTTGACTTGTTCCAATTCTGAATATTGTACTTTTCCCTTGGCATCTTTTGCACGAATCCTGCAATAGTGTAAACGAGGATTTGTCTAAAATAAAACCATTCTTAAGATGAAAATAAGTTAGGAATAACTGCGAGGTAGATTTGTCAACAAATTAAAACAGGTGTTCCCAATGCCGCCTACGGGCGATATTTGACAAGCAATATTCGATACACGCTTCAGTTAACACAGATGACAGTACTTAAAAGCATCTTTTATATATTAATAATACGATTGGATGCCTTACCTAACATGTTTTCCCGTGCTGTAAACAAAATTAGTTTATGTAAACACTTGCCTGGTTGTTCCCTCGATTGTCGCGGTGGAATGGCCGAGCGTTCTAAGGCGCCTTGCTGCGGACCGCGCATTGCTCACCGTCGGAGGTTCGAGTCCTCCCTCGGGCATGGGTATGTATGTTAGTCCTTAGCTAGTTGATTTTTTATTTATTTATTTATTTATTTATTTTTTTTTTTTTTAATATGCCTAGGGATTGATTCAAATGTTCAAATGTTTGTAAATCGATCGGACCAAACTGCGTGGTCATCAGTCCGTAGCTTACAAACTACTTAAACCTAGGTAAACTAACCTAAGGACAACACACACACCCATGCCCCAGGGAGGACTCGAACCTCCACGGCGAGCAACCGCGCGCTCCGCAGCGAGACGCTTTAGACCGCTCGGCTACTCCATCGCGGCTAGGGATTGATAACCAGAGTACTTCAGTCACATAGATTTATAAATATTTTAACGTTTTCATCCCTTGATTCACTGTAGGCAGTAGAAACGATTAACACTACCTCCAGCACTTGAGATGCTGTTGTGCTATCACTTTAAGGAAGCTCGCAGGTAGTACTGGGTGTGGCAAAACCGCAGAAGCTCCGGTTTACCAGCTGTGAAACGCAAGTAGGCGATATTAGACACAGGGGCGTTATTTCAGACGCCTACTCTGTCTTCAAAAAGAATACACTGTCTAGTTCGTTATCCATTTAATTCCTCACATTTCATGTAGTATTTCTGCGATTGGAGCAGAAGTGTTGATTATATATTCGTTCTGTGGACCTGGGGATAACTTTTCTTGGAGAAGGGGGGGGGGGGAGAGCGAGGAGCCGGTTCAGGTAGTTCATGTAGAACAGAATCCAAAATGTCTGCGGCCGTTTACACGTTCAAAATTTGAACATAGATTGCACTGCAATCATGGATATTACTCTGGGGCAAGACGTTCCTACGCCCTACCTTCGCACATGCCATTCTCTTGGGACAAGAGCACATACTTCCAGAATGACATTTTTTCTCTGCAACTGAGTGTGTGCCCATATGAAACTTCGTGGTAGATTAAAACTATGTGCCGCAACCGGAATTCGAGCCTCGGACGTTTGCTTTCACGGGCAAGGTACTGGCAGAAATAAAGTTGTGAGGACGTGCCGTCAAGTGTGTTGGGATAGCTCAGTCAGTAGAGCCCTTCTCCGAGAAAGGCAAAGGTCCGAGGATCGAATCCCGGTTCCGGCACACGGTTTCAATTTGCCAGAAAGTTTCCAGAGCACATATATTTATACAGCAGCTAGCTCTTTTTATACCTTCTTTCTATAATGAAAGTAAAGCAGGAAATCTGGAGGTCTATAGTAGGTCTGCATCTTTTTGGTCAAGGTGGCGATTGCGTCTGGCATAATATTTCGATAACTGACCTAGAAGAACCGATTACGAGTAGTGATTAAGAGACGGAGCACGGTTCTCAGAGGAGCGAAGTCCACGCCCAGATTCATTTACCTGCTATGGCTCCTATGTATTTTACATATCCAATTCGGCCAGTGAGTGCATTCTTCAATTAAGAAAAAAGAAATAGAAAAGAAAAATTAAACGAATGAAAAATCACTAATTGTCGATCTATGCAGTATGCATACTTCATGTAATGTATATTTCTTACTCAATCTTACCTAACTTATATCGAAATAGCAGTAGAGCCCACTACAGCCACTATGACCTAGATATTAAGTCTGTATTGTCATATTATTGATAAGACAGCCACATGAATACCATTATTAGTATGCAGAGATTTACTGATTGTCTTCTTAGATGAAGATGAAGCAGACGATAATGGAGATCTTCTACAGTTCGTGATGATCTTCTCAATGCTCTGTTCAAAAGGTTACGTAGTTCCCCGAAACCTTTTCTTCACATACGCAAATCGTTAAATTAACTTACGTCATCGAAGGCGTAGTCTTCTGACGTCGGCAATAAAATGTTCGATTTACGATAATTAGTTTACTGATCTCAAAAGAGTAATTACAAGATCTTGTCAACCACTTCGTAGGGACACCATTATTTATTGATTTGTTTCACGGTTAACACGAAAAATTTTTCCCTCTCATTCTGAGTGATTGAGTTTTCAAATAGCCAGTATCAGCACACTACACCGCCAAGGCCGTAAGTAAACTCTGACCGCTGAAATAAAGCAAAGAAAAATTGTTTTCAAGTGACTGCAGTTTCCGAAAATGGCGGAAATATTCACCAAGCTGCTCTCCATTTTCATTAATTGGCTGTACCTAAGAATGTCGTTATTCTGCTACTGCTCTATAGTTCTAAAAGAAGCAAGAGTTGCTCCTCATCCGGACTAAAAAAACCTACAAAAATCTTAGAGCGCACCTGAGTGAGCGAAACAGTATTGTACTAGGATGGAGTTTTTCACGCCAGGTATTGTCGTCACCTAAAACTTCCGGGCTGAGTTGCCGTGTTCCATACATAAAACTTCCTCCTGACGTTTCGATTCCGACTGACAACCAGGACGCACGAGGAGCGACACCAGCCCTAGGGGAAAGTTTTCCTACCATTTATCAGTAAGTTACTGATCGTAATGAAAACAATTTAAGCAAGTACGATGTGGAAACTGTTTTCTGATCCACCACGAAAATAAAAATCGCACGTGTTTTATGGCCCACTTTAGATTTGTAGTTTTATAATTTTTTGCAAACATTTCGGACCAAAATAGTAATGTAAATAAAATTTTTTTAAAAAATATGGTGATGCGATTACGACTCTACTATTGTGATGATATCTGTGCACTCAATTCGTAATATTCTTTCTGACCGTATTTTAACCAACAGCCAAAATTATGTGACATTTGAGTTTGGTTTTGACAAACATACTCCTTTTTGAACTTTTACCTCTTTGAACTATCATTTTAATATCTCTCCCACATTTTCATTATATTTTTCCGTTAAAATATTATCAGCTGTCTTACTTGGTAGTTCAAAGTTTATTTTCTTTGCCTGTACTGGTTACGAATGACTTAGCCTGGAACGAACGTAACATACATTTGACGTTCTGACGAGTGACTATACCCTGGATGGAACACAGCGTTCATTTGGCGTTCGTAAATCAGTCACGTGATATCCCTCGCCCGGAAATCTCTTTTGCGTACGCCATCTTGCTTTCTCTACCTGATGACTTTCTTATTATAACTCAAGCGTTGTCATTTCATTGGTGCACGGAAAATTATAAAAAAATACGTCTCTCTGACGACAATGAATTATAATCTAATCTTAGTAAGTCAACACCTGCCATCGATGGTACGAAAATTACGGATTACTCTCGCAGCTGTTCGCCATAACGTATTAGGCGAGGAATTAGTTTGTGATGTACGAACATGTTAGACGGTGGTTCTAAACTTGCTAGGGCGCGGTTGCTCAGCGCGCTCGGTCAGAGGGTTGCCGGCATGGTGGCTCGACGCCTTCTGTAACAAGAAAAATGAGTTATCTGAAACGATCAAACTAGAATAAAACAAACCAATGTCCACGAAGTATCTATCAAACCGAAGAACCAATGAAAAGAGAAAAAGAAAGAAGGTTCAACTGACACCGTCTGAAGAGAAGGCCTGTGCGTTACAAAAAAAAAAAAAAAAAAAAAAAAAAAAAAAAAAAAAAAAGTTCAAATGTTTAAGCTTATGGGACTTAACTACGGGGTCATCCGTCCCTAAACTTACAAACTACTTATCAACTACCTTATTCTAAGGCGGCACAAATATCCATGCCCGAGGGGGGATTCGAAACCCCGACCGTAGTGGCCGTGCAGACCGTGACTGTAATGTGCGCTACCGTGCCACGTCACGTCATGCAGAGTAGGTCGCGATCGCATAGCTCACTGGCTGGCCTATGTGAGGCAATGGGCTGTGCCCCATCAGCCAACCAGTGAGCTACGCGATCACGACCTAATTTGCTTGACGTGACGAGACACGATAGCGCACAGGCATCCTCTTCAGACGGTGTTGGTCCGACGCCATCTCTAATAAAAAAAATCGCACTGCCGTGTTTTACAGCCCACTTTAGATTTGTAGTTTTATGTTTGCAAACATTTTGGACGAAATGATAATCTCAGTAATAAAAAATTAATTAATAGAGTGTCTGAAACCCTTTTAAGAACAAAATATTTTAAGTAGTGGCGGGTTCCGAATCACCTACCTGTAGCGTCGTCGTCCAACGTCTTGCCCACTACACTACGTGTATCAATCAAAAGATGAGTCCTTTAATCTCATACTATTGATGGCCGTTATTAACTGATGCTAATATGGCATTTGTAGCTTATCATTTATTGTACGAAGAACGATGTGTTTTTGTTAATTCCTCAGTGTGCCATTGCTTTGAAATGACAACGTGTAAGTTACAATAAGAAAAATCATCAAATACGCAACGTAACATGGCGAATGCCAGAGAGAGTTATGGGCGAGGAATGTCACGTGACATCTCCGAACGGCTGGTTTTCGTTAATTCAATGAAGGGTGTCAAATCTCCGTTATTTTTGCAAATATGTCTCAAACGATACGAAATATGAAAAAAACATAAGGGAGCTAAGTTGTAGAGAATTTTCTCCTCTGCCAATTAGGTTATTAAATTTTCGTGTCAGGTGAACGGTTCGTTTGCAATTACAATTATATTACAAACGGTTTTTTTTTTCTATTACTACCGTATTTTTTGTCCGAAAAATTTGCAAAAGGGTAGTTCTGGTCTCTGGCTGCCTACAATCATGTCTGTAAAATTTGGTGCTGATCGGTTGAACGGTTCGTCTTAAAAACAGGGAACACGTTACGGACAGACAGACAGACAGACAGACAATCCAAAATCTCCGTTATTTTTGCAAATATCTTCGAAACGCTATGAGATATGATAAAAACATAAGAGCAAAGTTGTAGAGAATTTTCACCTGTACAAATTCGGTTATACAATTTTCGTGTCAGATGAATAGTTAAGCCGTTATTTTCATTTAAATTTCGAGCTGTCAAAAGACGATCGCAAAGGCCCACTTTTAGTGTTACTACCGTAACCTAAAGTGGGCCAAAACTGAGGAAAATCCTCATCTTTCTAAATGGTTTATGCACAGTTACTGTTACAATGACGGTTGTAAATGATGTAATTATAGTACTAACTTTGTATGCCGGCCGCGGTGGCCGAGGGGACTGAGGCGCTCCAGTCACGGTCTGCACGGCCACTACGGTCGGGGGTTCGAATCCCCCCTCGGGCGTGGATATTTGTGCCGTCCTTAGTCTTAGGTAGTTCATAAGTAGTTTGTAAGCTTAGGGACTGATGACCCCGTAGTTAAGTCCCATAAGTTCTACAAACATTTGAACATTTAACTTTGTATATTATTAAGTACTAGAGTTATGTGGTATTCAGTATAACCTCACTTATTCCGTTTGTGATTTTAGCTGTAAAAGAAAACGTAACCGTGGTTTGAAATAGAATATTTGCTCTTTATTTTAGCGCAGAGCAAAGTAACATGAACTTCGGTTTTCGTGTTCACGTATCAATATTGTTGTTGTTGTTGTTGTTGTGGTCTTCAGTCCGGAGACTAGTTTGATGCAGCTCTCCACAATACCCTATCCTGAGCAAGCCTCTTCATCTCCACATAAGAACGGCAACCTACATTTGTCTGAATCTGGTTACTGTATCCATCTCTTGGTCTTCCTCTGTGGTTTTTACCCCACACACTCCCCTCCACAATTCCTTGATATCTAAGAATGTGCCGTACCAACCTATCCCTTCTTTTAGTCAACGTATGCCAGATATTTCTTTTGTGTTGTTGTTTCTTTTCTCCCCAATTCTGTTCAGTACCTCTTCATTAGTTACGCCATCCACCCACCTAATCTTCAGCATTCTTCTTATGTGCTCTAATCGTAATGCGGCTGGAAGCGTATACACCCCCGTTCGCGTTTCCGCCCCCCGCGGCCTTGGCTGCTTTTCCCACCCCTGGTTTCCCTCGCCGGATGTGTAACTAAATTAAGACGGAGTTCCCGAGCCGCTGGTTGCCCACCGCCCGTCGCCCCCGCTGATTGGGCAATATGGTGTTTGTCGGGCGGTAGCTATAACAACCCTCGACTTATTGTCGTGCCGTGTTGACCCGACCTATTGAAATCGGCGCCCCTACCTCCCTCCCAGCGCAGACGGAGTAAGAGAGAGAGAGAGAGAGAGAGAGAGAGAGAGCGAGCAGTCGAGGGGTGTCCAGGCCCCACGGACGGCACGGCCGGAGGAGCCGCGTACTTTCGGCACTTCTTGCAGCCACCGGCGGCTACGCTTCATTACGCCTTCAATCACAGCGGCCTTGATTGCGTTAGCCGGGTCATAAACTAAGAATAATGGAGTTCACCGGCGAGTCATCCCCGGCAGCGCCTATCAGCGCCGCGAGATTGGCTGCTCCATTGTCCTGCACGAGCACAAATAAAGCGATTGCCACCAGTAAGTAGGCGCCACACGAGGACTCCGTCTCCCCCCGTGCTGCAGAGTGTACGGTTAACGGGGAAAAGCGAGGCGAAGGGAGCGGAGGCGGTAAGAAATTGGAGTTTAAATAATAACGCGATGAGAAGCTGGTAATTGCGTGCTTATGGAATATCTTGCAGAAAATCCAAAGAAATTCTGGTCATATGTGAAGTACACTAGCGGCAAAACACAAACAATACCTTCACTACGCGATAGCAGTGGTAATACTACCGATGACAGTACTGCTAAGGCAGAATTACTAAACACAGCTTTCCGAAATTCGTTCACCAAAGAAGACGAAGTGAACACTCCAGTATTCAATCCAAGAACAGCTGCCAGCATGCGAAACTTAGAAGTAGATGTTCCTGGAGTAGTAAAACAACTTAAGTCACTAAACAAAAACAAATCTTCCGGGCCGGATTGTATACCAACTAGATTCCTCTCAGAGTATGCTGATGCAATTGCTCCGTACTTAGCTATAATTTACGACCGATCAGTCAGCGAAAGATCTGTATCCAAAGACTGGAAAGTTACCCAAGTTACTCCAATATTCAAGAAAGGCAGTAGGAGTGATTCCCAAAATTACAGGCCTATCTCATTGACGTCGATTTGCAGTACTATTTTGGAACATATACTTTGTTCGAAAATTATGAACTACCTCGAAGAGAACGACCTATTAACCAGTAGTCAACACAGATTCAGAAAGTATCGCTCTTGCGAAACACAGCTTGCCCTTTATTCACATGAAGTGTTAAGTGCCATCCAAAAGGGATCTCAAATCGATTCCATATTTCTGGAAGATTTTTGACACTGTACCCCACAAGCGGCTTCTTATGAAATTGCGTGCTTATGGAATATCTTCCCAATTGTGCGATTGGATTCACGATTTCCTATCAGAAAGGACACAGTTCGTTGTAATTGACGGTAAGTCATCGAGTAAAACAGAAGTGATATCTGACGTTCCACAGGAAAGCGTTATAGGTCCCCTACTCTTCCCCTTATGAACGATTAGGAGACAATCTGAATAGCTCCCTTAGACTGTTCGCGGATGATGCTGTCGTTTATCGGTTAGTGAAGTCAACAGAGGATCAAAAGCAACTGCAAAGCGATTTAGACAAAACTACTACATCATCATCATCGTCATTAGAGACTGATTGTGCCTTTCAGCGTTCAGTCTGGAGCATAGTACCTCTAATAAAATTCCTCCATGATCCCCTATTCAATGCTAAGATTGGTGCCTCGTCTGATGTTATGCCTTTTATTTCAAAATCATTCTGCACCGAAACTGAGTACTTTCTTCTTGATCTACCTCAACTCCTCTTTCCCTCCGTTGCTGAGCTCATGTGTCTCTTAGGTAACCTTGCTTCTCCCATGCGTGTAACATGACCCCACCATCTCAGTCTGTTCGCTCTAGCTGCTTCACCTATGGTGTTCATTCCAAGTATTTCTTTGATTTCCTCATTATGGACACCCTCCTGCCATGTTCCCATCTATTACTGCCTGCAATCATTCTTAGTACTTTCATTTATGAATAAGGTAACCTGTATCCACCCAACTTTCACTCCCATACAACAAAGTTGGTCGAAAGATAGAGCGATGCACTGCCTACTTAGTCTTGGTACATTCTTCCTTCTTGCAGAAGAGAGTGGATCTTAGCTGAGCACTCACTGCATTAGCTTTGCTGCACCTCAATTCCAGTTCTTTCACTATGTTGCCATCCTCTGAGAAAATACATCCCAGGTACTTGAAACTGTCTACCTGTTCTAACTTTGTTCCTCCTATTTCTCACTCAATTTGTTTAAATCTCTTTCCCACAGACATTACTTTCGTTTTGGAGATGCTGATCTTTATATCATAATCCTTGCACCTCTGATCGAGCTCTGAAATATTAGTTCTACATGGAGCGAAAATTGGCAATTTACACTAAATAAAGAAGTGTGTGAAGTAATACATATGACTAAAAGAAATCCGCTGAACTTCAATTACGCGATAAATTAGTCAAACCTTAAGGTCGTAAATTCTACCAAATACCTAGGAGTTACAATTACGAACAACTTTGACTCGAGAAAACACATAGAAAATATTGTGGGGAAGGCGAACCAAAGGTTACGTTTCATTGGCAGAACGCTTCGAAGATGCACCAGCTCCATCAAAGAGACTGCCTACATCACACATGTGCGTCCTCTCGTGGAGTACTGTTGCCCCTTGTGGGACCCTCACCAGGTGGGACTGACGAAAGACATTGAGAAGGTTCAGAGAAGGGCAGCTCGTTTTGTTTTATCACGTTACGGGGGGGGGGGGGGGGAGCGTCACGGATATGTTGCACGAATGGGGTGATAACTTTATTCATAACTTTATTCATTGCGGCGTGATTTGTTTGCGAAGTTTCAATAACCGACTTTTACTTCTGAATGTGAAAATATTTTGCTAGCCCCCACCTACTTAGGGAGACATGACCATCCCAATAAAATAAGAGAAATCAGATCGAAAACGGAACGATTTAGGTGTAACGGTATTAGAGAATGTAACGGTAGAGAAAAGTTATGAAAGTGGTTAATGAACCCTCTGCCAGGCACTTAAATGTGATTTGCATAGTATCTATGTAGATGTAGATGTGGATGTAATTAGTCTCCTCCAGTGCAGACAGACCGTAATAGTATCAGGCCTGGGACCCCAAGGTACATATATCTGGACGTGGAGACGTGGGATTTACACCAAACATGCCAGGTGATACTATAAGGAAAAGCGAAGAAAAAAGATGCTCATTTCTAAATCCAGAAAAAAAAATGAATATAAGAAGGTACACTATGTTATCAAAAGCATCCGGAGACCTGGCTGAAATTGTCTTACGAGTTTGTGGGGAGACCTCCATCGATAAGACTTCATGACGGCTTCCACTTTCCCAGGCATACGTTCAATGACGTGTTGGAAGGTTTCTTGGGGAAAGTCAGCCCATTCTTCACGGAGTTATGCACAGGGGAGGGTATTCTACCTGTGAAATAACGGTTTAGACATCGAAGCAACAACAAATATAGATTTAAAAAAAAAGCTAACACTACTGCTCTGCATCTCTTTTCTTTTCATTTTTTCTCTTTCAATTTGTAACCAGTTAATTACGAGCTGAAATTTAGAGATATTTAAACTGTTTTACTTTATATCAAAATTTCAGCCAATTATTTAAATTAATTATTTAAAAATATTCATATTTCATAATTAATAATTTATCATTTCAAGGGGCAAGATGAAAGAAAATCACAAAATTAGCGAGATTCTAACCCGAAACTGGTATCTGGCAGCCAATGCACTTCACTACTATTGCACCAATCCACTCATACAACAACGTAAAAACTGACGTTGTGAGCCTGTGATTGTGTATGAAATACAGGATGATTCTTACAATAATCACATAATTTGTGGTTAATCGCGCTATGTTGCTCCACATAAGAGACATAAGTGTTTCACCAAGTGCTCATTGCATAAGCAACTGCAGTAATCAGCAGTACAACGTAATGAAACCTACTTTTCGACATGAGTAAATGAATAACAAGAAAAATTCTATTGTAAAAGTATATTTACAGC
This sequence comes from Locusta migratoria, assembly GCA_026315105.1. Lineage (NCBI taxonomy): Eukaryota > Metazoa > Arthropoda > Insecta > Orthoptera > Acrididae > Locusta > Locusta migratoria. The sequence continues at coordinate 710,841,609 of CM048744.1, forward strand.
ATTTGTCAGTATCATGAGTTATATTTACGCTTGAGTAAGCAATTCCAATCACCTTTCTGTATTGGAGGAAACCACATAACCAAGGACTTTTCGCCACAAGCAAAATTATATCCATAAGCAAAATGTAAATGTCATGTATTTGGACGTGAACAGCCGTCTGATGATGAACTTAAAAGCTTGGTAAGCGCTAATTAGTAAATAGCAGAATCAAATGTATTTGGTTGCTGTTTTCTTTACTGTAAGAATCATCCTGTACAATTAAGTGTGCTTGTAAATCCCTCACTTTCTACTCAAAAATCTTTCGAGGTTGGCTACAAATCTGACGTACAGTGGCGCCTTCTATTGCAGTACATGCAGTTAACCGCGGTCAACAAGGGTGTATTTGGCATCGATAGTGCCATGTCGTAGGGAGACCCTTTAGCGTTTTAGTCACGCGATCAAATCGTGAACTCTACACTATGAAACGTCGTAATGTATTGTGTGAAAAGTCCACAGTTTACAGCTCTGAATACTGATTAGCACACCAGTACCCACGACATCATCCATCTTACAGCACTGTCCATAAATCCCTAAGAGTACGACAGGTTGGGTTGCAGATTTCTCCTGAGCAGTACGTCGCAAAGCATCCGAGATGTGTTGGGGAATCAGTTACCGGCGAAGGTGTTTAACCTTAGAAGAGTGTTTCTGGAGCCACTGTGTAGACATTCTGGACGTCTGGGGGTCGCATTGTCTTCATGGAATTGCCGAAGGCCGTGTGAATGCACCTTGGACATGAATGGATGCATGTGATGAGACATGGTGCATACGAACGTGTCACCTGTCAGAGTCGTATCTAGACGTATCAGGGGCCCCACACCATTACAGAGCCTCCACTATAGAAGACAAAACAAATACTCCAGAATTAGGATCAAGAAAAGCTTCCAGCATGCGTAATTTAGAACTAAATATCCCTGGAGTATTAACACAACTTAAAACACTTAACAAAGGTAAGTCTCCCGGTCCCGACTGTATACCAATTACTTACCTTCCACAGTACGCTGATGCAATAGTCCCATACCTAATTATCACATATAATCGCTTGATTAGCGAACGTTGCGTACCCGAAGACTGGAAGGTTGCACGGGTCACACCAACAAACAAGAAAGGCTTGAGAGTGATCCTCAAAATTACAGGCCTATATCATTGACGTCGGCTTGCAGCAAGATTTTAGAACATATAATTTCCTCAAATATTATGAACTAACTTGAAGAAAACGAAGAGAACGACCTGTTGTCCCATAGTCAACACGGATTCAGATAGTACTGATCTTGTGAAACGCAGCTAGCTCACTACTCACATGATGTGTTGATTTGCTGTAGACAAAGAATGTCAAATAGATTCCGTATTTACAGATTTAGGCCAACGGTCTAAGGCGCCTCGCTGCGGAGTGCGTGGTTCCTCGCCCTGGGACATGTGTGTGTGTGTGTGTGTGTGTGTGTGTGTGTGTGTGTGTGTTGCCCTTAGGTTAGTTTACCTTACTTTAAGTAGTTTGTAAGCTACGGACTGATGACCACGCAGTTTGATCCGATAGATTTACAAACATTTGAACATTTGAACAAACATTTGATTTCCGTCAGGCTTTTGAGAGTGTGCCTCACAAGCGTTTTCTAATCAAATTGCGTGCTTATGCAATATCGGTACAGTTGTGTGATAGGATTCGTGATTTCCTGTCGGAAAGGAAACAGTACGTTGTAATACAAGGAAAGTCATCGAGCAGAACAGAAGTGATACCTGGCATTCCCCAGCGAAGTGTTATAGGGGCCCTACTACTTATTTTTATAAACAATTCAGGAGACAATCTGAGTAGTTCTATAAGATTGTTCGCGGATGTTGCTGTAATGTATCGGTCATTTATTGGTTATTATAGTCACCAGAAGATCAAAAGCAACTGCTAAATGATTTAGATAAGATTTCTGCAAAGATAAGATTTTGGTGCAACAATGATAGGTCATCCATATGACCACTAAAAGAAATCCGTTACACTTCGGTTACACGATAAATAAGTCAAATCTACAAACCGTCAGTTCTACTAAATCCTAGGAGTAGCAATTACGAACAACTTAAATTGGAAAGGACTCGTAGAAAATATTGTAAGGAAGGCGAACCAAAGACTACCTTTCACTAAAAGAACACTTCTACTAAAGAAACCGACTACACTACACTTCTGCTTCCTATTTTGGAGTTTTGATGACCATTGTGGGATCCACACCAGGTGGGAGACGGACGATTTAGAGAAAATTCAGAGAAGGGCAGCTCGTTTTGTATTATCGCGTTATAGAAGAGAGAGTGTCACGGAAATCATGCACGAGTTCGGGCGGAAATCATTAAGAGAAAGGCGCTATAAGTTGCGGATATATCTATTTGTGAAATTTCTTTAACCTATTTTCTCTTCAGAATGCGAACATGTTTTATTATCTGCCACCTACGTAGGAAGATATGATCATCATAATATAATAAGGGACATCAGATCGAATACAGAAACAGTTAGGTAATCGTTTTTCCCGCGAGTTATTAAAGAATGGATCTATAGAGAAATATCGTACAAATGGTGATGAACTCTTTGCAATTCTCTTCATTGTAACTTCAGAGTATCCATGTAGATGGAGATGTAGCCGAACAGTCCTCTGCTGACATCCAGTCAACGGATTCATATTATTGTCTCAGTACCTGTACAACTCCATCAGCTCGATACAATTGGAAACGGGACTCGTCAGACCGGACAACATCTTCCAGTCATCAACAGTCCAATGGCTGTGTTGACGGGCCCAGGAGAGGCGTTATGGTTTGTGTCGAGCAATCAACAAGGGTGCAAGAGAGGGCCTTCGGCTCCGAAAACCGATATCGATGATGTTCCGTTGAATGGTTTGCACGCTGACACTTGTTGATGGCCCAGCAATGAAATCCGCAGCAGTCTGCGGAAGGGTTGCTCTTTTATGACGTTGAACGATTCTCTTCAGTCGTCGTTGGTGTTGTTCTTCAGGATCTTTTTCCTGCCGCTGCGATGTCGAATGTTCGATGTTTTACCCAATTCACGGTGTTGAACTCGTGAAATGGTCGGTCCTACGGTAAAATTCCCACCTCACCGCTACTTCGGAGATGCTGTGTCCCATCTCGAGTGCCTATATAACACCACGTTCAAAGCCACTTAAATCGTTAGAAACAGCAATTGCAGCAACAATACACAAGAACCAGACTTCTGTTGTGTTCTATAGCCTTCGACGACCGCAGCGTCGACGTCTGACACCCAAACCTTCAGATGTCAGACACTCAGATTGGTACGAAACGTTGTATATCAATAGAATATCAACCAAACCTTCTATATAAATCGTACTATGTAACACCTGTCCTACGGATCACAGGAAAAGCGTATCTGTAGGGATCTGCCGCGCTGAACTCCCGCGATGTAGTTGATAGAGCGAATGTTTGTCGTTACGAGGGTCCTCCGTTCAAACCCTGGTGGCGCGATTTTTTTTCCTTCTGTATCACGTTGCAAATTGTTCTACGTCGCCAAATGTACACCGAATGTTACATGGGACAACATGTTCCTGATATGTAAAAGGACTGTTCCGATTTCTTAGCGCTGCTTCGTTTTATTTGAAAGTAGCGAAACTGTACAGTATATTTGTAGAAGAAAGAAACAATTGTACCATACGTTCTGAAGTAGTAAAGTAATAATAATAGAAATAATAATAAATGACTGCTAGATATGCAGCGCCGCCCTTTAGCGGCTGTGCGTGTTGTGGCTAGAGTGCCGTGTGTTTGCCCACACCATCAAGTGGGGCTGACGTTGCTGTCCAGTCGGCACGCTACTGCTACTGTTGCAGCTGGCAGTGCTGTTTTGCGAAATGGAGCCGTGGAACGTCATAGATATTCTCTTTTAACAATTTTCAACAAACTGCAGTAAAAAAAAAAAAAAGGCTGTAGGCGGGGCTTGAACCGAACACTGTACCAACTAGCACACGGTAGTGCAACGGTATCAGCTGTCACAGTTTTGCTTTTCCTCTAGTCCGTAGGTTAGGTGTTACTTATTATGATAGTTTACACACGTTCTCATGGACCGCACCACATAGCACCAATTATATAGAAGTTTATGTGTATCCATTCTTGTAGATGGAAATGGAACGTCGGCTGGTCAGTTCATTTCTTGCAAAAAAAATTCCAACAGCTGTTCACGTTATAATTTTATTTAGGCGAGTAGTTTCGGTACGTCAGTTGTACCATCTTCAGGCCCCAATAGTTAATATTTGGATAAGCTCCTCCAATTCATAAGGTTGTACCTCACCTAGCATCCGTTTTACCAACCTCCAGTATGTGTCAATGCTGCAACCGTTAACTATCAACTATCAAGGTGATAGTTAATAGTTGCAGCGCTGACACATACTGGAGGTTGGTAAAACGGATGCTAATCAAGTTGATAGTTAATGGTTGCAGCGTTGACACATACTGGAGTTTGGTAAAACGGAGGCTAGTTGAGGTCCAACCTTATGAATTGGAGGAGCTTATCCAAATATTCACTATTGGGGCCTGAAGATGATACAACTGATGTACCGAAACTAGTCGCCTAAATAAAATTATAATTGTACGGCTGTTTGACAATTTTTTGCAACAAATGAATTATATAGAAGTTTCGGCTGATACTCTATCGATATACAACGTTTGGTACCGACCTGAGTGACATCTGAAGGTTTGTGTGTGAGACTTTACATTCTCTCCGTGTTTGTATACGCACGTGTATCCCATTTCTCTCTTAAGTGTTTATCACCTGTCCATGCCAGGCAAAGTTGTAGGTCAGAATACGCTCCAACAAGACAGACTTGCCGTCTACGTCTCTTCCACTGCAGACCGCAGAACAACAAAGACTTCTCCCTCGGAGATTTGTTCTGCAAAATAAACGCCCCACTATTGTTATCGAGTCACGAGATGAGTTTATCTGCAGAGCGCGGAGTGTCGGGGAGGCGCTAGTGGGGGTAGAAACACTTTATAGCACATTACTGCCGATTTCCATACATATTGATTGTGCGCGCGCCGGCCTGCCCCGGGGTGCGTCGACAGATAGGGTGCGAAGCGCGGGGAACACCGCGCCACGACACGCCACCTACTCGTGTTGCACCCAGGGAGCCGTTCTGCGCGTCAAGGGTATACAGTTTCCTCACACAGCCGTCAAACGCTGCGGTGACTGGATAGGGGTGTGTTTACACGGCGCGAAAGATTTGTGTTTCAACAAAACTAAATAAATCCGTCAAGTTAGTTGAAACTGTCTTCAATTATTGTGATGTTTCGACATCTGCAAAGGTCAAATTCGTAATTAAGATGAAAGAAACTTTCTTTTCGTGTGAAAAAAAAATGTTTCAAATGTTTGTATAGTCTATGGGACTTAACTATGGGGTCATCAGTCCCTAAACTTACAAACTACTTATGAACTACTTATGAACTAACTAGGACGGCACAAATATCCATGCCCAAGGGGGTATTCGAACCCCCGACCGTAGTGGCCGTGCAGATCGTGACTGGAGCGCCTTAGTCTCCTCGGCCACCGCGGCCGGCTTCGTGTGAAAAATCGATTTGGATAAAGTTAAGAGTATATTAAAAATGAAACTTCCTGGCAGATGCCACCACCATATCCTTTCTTCCAGGAGTGCTAGTCTTGCATGTTTCGCAGGAGAGCTTCTGTGAAGTTTGGAAAATAGGAGGCGAGGTACTGGTGGAAGTAAAGTAGTGAGGCGGCATCGTGAGTAGTGTCGGAATAGCACAGTCGGTAGAGCGCTTGCCCGCGAAAGGCAAAGGTACCAGGTTCGAGTCCCGGTTTCGGAAGACAATTTCAGTCTATCAGGAAGTTTCATATCAGCGCACACTCCGCTGCAGAGTGAAAAGTTTCATCTATATTAAAAATGTTTACACAGCTATAAAAACTTCTGGGAGCTCGATATTGCAAAACTACAGATACGTTCAGGCAGCACACCCATTCGCAAATCTGTCATCATGTAGAGGCGTAGGAGGTAACGGGAGAGGACAGGGAGTCAAGTGTTTTAGTCGCTATCAAAGCCACCCGTGTTGCTTTTCCTACTTCAGAAATGAAACTCTTCAGCCAACCGAGCGATGAATCAGTCAAATCTGCAAGTTGTCAATTCGACTAAATACCTAGCAGTAACAATCACGAACAACTGAAATTAGAAAGAACACACAGAAAATGTTGTATGGAAAGCGAACCAAAGACTACGTTTAATTGACAGAACAATTAGAAGATGCAAAAAATCTACTAAAGAAACTGCCTACACTCTACTTGTGCGTCGTGGTGTATTGCTGCGCATTTTGGGATTCCCAACAAGTGGGACTGACAGACGATTTAGAGAAAGTTCAGAGAAGGACAGCTCGTTTTGTATTATCGCGATATAGGGGTAAGATTATTAAAGTAAGATATATCAGAGCGAATCCAGAAAGATTTAGATGTTCCTTTTTCCTGCGAGCTCTTAGAGAATATAACTGTAGAGTAACATCATAAGAGTGGTTAGATGAACCCTCTCCAATGCACTTCAATGTGACTTGCAGAGTGTTTATGTAGATGTAGAGCGCATTCTACGGTATCAAGCAAGGCCATGTGGACGACGTTTGATTGTTACAGGATTCATCCTACAGCACCATAAACACACTTCAAACTGAAAAATAACATCTGGGCATGCCAGATACCCGTCTGCATTCCTACTGAACTGGTTTGGGTCCACTTGGATAGAGCAGTAAATTAAGGCCTATTATTAACGTTGCTTTATCTCTGGACCTGACTACAGAAGGAATGGCGACCTATCACCGAAAAACGCTGAAGAAACAAGAGTGCTTTGCGTATATACAACGGTGATTAAAGCCAACAGAGGCTACTTAAGGGAAAGTTAAATTTCACTGCTTGTATTTAGTTTCAACAAACGATCATTCCAAATCTGACAAGAGTCATCATCATTAGTCGTTTTACTCATTGCTGAGTGTCGTGACCTCATTGCCTTAATCATTCTTAGGTAGTTGAAACTTCAGTCAGATGTCTCCATCCACAGCGATCTTCAGCGTTTCTTAACATGATGCGAAGAGGTAGGCTGGTGATCTTCTTCACTTGATCTAACCATGTGCTTGCTGCTCTCCCTCGTGGCATTCTGCCTTCAATTTTTCCCTGCAAGATGGTCTTTTCTAAATTATCCCCTTTCCTTCTCAAAATGTTCCCCAGAAACTGAAGGTTTTTTTCTTCTAACACGAGAAGATAACCTTTTGGTGATGTGAAGTTCTTCTATCTTTAACCCATCCTTCACCGCTCAACGATGTGAGGAGTCGCCATAAACGACACGTGGATCGGATTCCACTTGAAGCTGTAGGTCCCCTTTCCCCGGGTGGATAACTGGGGTAGGCTAGGAACACGCAAGTCGCGGAAGTGGCGTCCAATTGAAAGACTTGCAACAGGCCAATGAGCCACACGAAATTGTTATTATTATTATTGAAACATTTGTTCTTCTTTGTATCCATGGTACACGCAGCATCTTCCTTCAACACCACATATCAAAGGCATCAGTGCGGCTTTTATCACTGTTTTTCACGATCCAGGTCTCGCAGCAGTATAATAATACACCAACGCTTCCAACAAGTGCATCTTTGTTGTATTGGATATTGCCCGATTCTGACAGATCTTGGTGAGTTTGACCATTGCGGCTCGGCCAAGAATGATTCTTCGTCTTATCTCATTGTCACAGTTTCCTATGCAATTGACCAGAGAGCTTAGATATATATAGTCACTATTTCAACATCCTTTAAACATCCTGTAAGCTGTTGTTGATTCATACCTTGGCGATTTACCGGCTAATCAAAAAGTCAGTATAAATTTGAAAACTTAATAAATCACGCAACAATGTAGATCGAGAGGTAAAACTTGACACACATGCTTGGAATGGCATGGGGTTTAATTAGAACAAAACAAAGTTCAAAAATGTCCGACTGATCAGAATGATAATTAGCATAACAAATTAAGACAAAGCAAATATGATGTTCTTTACAGGAAATGCTCAATATGTTCACCATCAGTCCTAAACAATAGCTGTAGTCGAGGAATAGTGTTGTAAACAGCACTGTAAAGCACGTCCGGAGTTATGGTGAGGCATTGGCGTAGGATGTTGTCTTTCAGCATCCCTAGAGATGTCGGTCGATTACGGTACACTTGCGATTTCAGGTGACCCCAAAGCCAATAATCGCACGGACTGAGGTCTGGGGACCTGGGAAGCCAAGCACGACGAAAGTGGCGGCTGAGCACACGATCATCACCAAACGATGCGCGCAAGAGATCTTTCCCGCGTCTAGCAATACTTTTTTTTTGTTCTATTAAAACCCCATGTCATTCCAAGCATGTGTGTCAATTTTTACCTCTCTATCTACATTATTCTGTGATTTGTTAAGTTTTCAAATTTATACTGACTTTTGATCACCCGGTATATCCATCAGTTTAGTTATTGTTTCATGTTTGATCGGTCAAGCCTGAAATCTGATTGTTTGTAGCATGTGTAGATGCTTGCAAATTGTTTAGTTCGTCTTTAGTAGAAGTATGCAAATTGTTAATCTGTTGCGACATGTTAGCAAATAATATCTCAAATCGTTTTAGCCAATCTTCTTGCGTATTTTCAGATTGGTGTACTGTCTGTGTGGGATGTGGTTGCAGGATTTTCCTCCACTATGTGTGGAATCATTTCAATTGATCTCGCAGCCACATTATTTTCAATATTTTGCGCGGGCTGTGAAACATTAGTTTTTTGTTCTGACTCCATTGTAGTAATTTGTCTACGGGTTTTAACCATACTAATAAATTATCAAAAATTTGGAATAGTGTGGGGAACCTACACACTTCACACGCAAACAAATTTTTTTTTGTCAGCACTGTTTAAGCAATAAAACAATTAAATCACTATTAATATTCGTCACACGCATGCGAGACGCTTCGAGTGAGAGACAAGCGAGGATCGCTTTGTTATATCGATTTAGCAGCCATGTTGGCCATTTTTCCAACTTGTGATTTTAAAATAAATATCTGACTACAAAAGAAATTTTGAAAATAGATTTTTGCTAATAGAATGAGGTACTGAATCGGAAATTGCGTACTTGCGAAAGACTAAGAGAAAGTAGAAAGCACCAAATAAGCGAAATAATCAGTCTATCCTTACCTGTGTTGCAATTTTCATTGTTGGCTGCGGTTGAAATTCTCGTGATCGAGTGTGGCTCCAAATTTTTATTTTGTTATTCTCCAGGGTAGTAATTACGATTTTCACGTCACGATCGGTCAGCAGTTGTTCATGAAAAATAAACACATTATACAGATTAGGTATCACACATTGGTGAATGATTACAAATATAAAAAAATTCAAACAATGGTATAATTAATTCACATAAAAACACAAAAAAAAACTTTTTTTTTTTTTACCATTCGAGGTCCTGTCACAATGGGCGCCAGTTCTTATGTAATGTTACTTTTATTTTATTTTATCGCTGGTGTTGTCACAAGATCAAAGTTGAAAACCGGAATTGAAATTTAACTAACCGTAAGATCAGCAATGAATATTAATTTTTGAAATGGTTAATACACTGAAAGGACTACAAAAGATTCCTCCGTCAGTTCTCAGTAGCAATGTAAGTTAAAAATTACGACAACACCAGAAAGCACCATTACGTAAGAATATAGCGGAATCAGTTACGTGGTATGCATTCATTGGTGGAAGCCGTGACACTGCAGTTGAACCTGTATGAATTGATTAATATCTTAGTTCTCGTAAACTGAGGCTTGGTTTCATGACTATTAATTATTAAAGTTTTAAGACCGTGTGCAATTTTGATCACTATGGTTATCGAAAGTTAAAGAAATTATCGGACTTCGCTTTTAACAGAATGAAGATTTCCTGCAGGCATTGAATTCAATTTTTAATATAAAATGAGAGTAAATAAATTTTGCATCGAGAATGTTCTTTTGTCATCATGAGACAATAGGCAACAATGACCAAGCATCAATTTACTAATATTGCTGAAAATCCAGTATTCAATTAAATGAAAGATGGGGAGAAATAGTCATTATTTAAATAAAATAGAAATTCCAAATGAAATTTAAAGTTCATTACATTAAAGGATGCTAACCAGGGCTCACACATGGTTCTGGAGGTCGAGTAAAATACGTCCGCTCAGTATAAAGGTAGAAAAACGAAAGACGACAAGCGATTCCTTTTTCTCTCCAGATCGTTTGAAATAGTTGAATGTCTTACTTAAAACAAGGATAATCAGAGATTTACTGGCAGAGAGAACGGATGCTAGCGTCAAGCGACGCAGATATAATTTTCAATAAAAAAATATTAATGTATCGCTACAATCCCTAGACCAAAATTTGGACTAATGCCCTTCACTCATGAGATAAGATCACTACGATCTTCCTTACTTCCTGCTATCCCTAACATTTATGGTTGGAATTTGCAGCTTTTCCTCAAAATCACTTATTTTCAAAAACTTTTGGTCGTTATTGTACGAAGAGGAGAAGTTCTTTCTAAAATTCATTCTCTGCTCTCGCACCTTAATCTCTGACAAAGCCGGAGGGGTGGAGCTGCCGATATTAATCTCTGGTGCGTCGACGCAGTATCTGTGGAAGCCCGGCGACCGCGGGTGGGCGGCGACTGATTAATTGCGAAGCGTCAGCGCCCACGGCCGGACAGGGGGAAATTGCGTCTCCCGTGTCGAATCAAAAACCGGACGTGCGTCACAGACTGCGTCAGACGTCGGCTCCACGCCACCGATCCTGCGAGGGCCGTTCTAATCTTTACTCCAATGACGTCAAGCGGTGCTTTTTCCCCCTCAGCGTGAGTTCGCAGTACACGGAAACCAACTTAGTAACGTAGAGATCTACTTACGGACTTGGAGAGTTGTGGCAAACGTTAGTAGTATTTTGACACTTCCTTTCCAAATTTTGGTTAAATTTTAAATTTATTGAAATAAATCGCAATTTGCGATCACTTATGGCTTCACTGTACTAAGTTTAGATGTAATACCAATGTGCGGCGAATGGTAATTTGTGCCCGGCCGGGATTCGAACCCGGAATCTCACGATTCCTAGGCAGACGCGTTGACCACTCCGTCACCGAGGACACAGTAACCAACCCGACTGCAGAGGACTCTTCCCTGCAAGTCTCCTGCCACACCCAAATCTCCATTCGCCACACTGTCTCTTTCCTATTACTACAGCCTCTTAATTCTGTAATGCTCGCAGCCACAATACTGTATTCCCGCATCAGGGAGAACAGACCATCTGCGATTAATTCATAAAAAATGAACGCTGTAACGTCGTCAAAAATATATAATTGTATACATGCCGAGGCTGGGCTCCTGACGACAATTGTGTCTCGATACCTCATGGTCTGTTCTCCCTGATGCGGGAATACAGTAATGTGGCTGCGAGCATTACAGAATTAAGAGGCTGTGGTAATAGGAAAGAGACAGTGTGGCGAATGGAGATTTGGGTGTGGCGGGAGACGTGCAGGGAAGAGTCCGCTGCAGTCGGATTGGATATTGCGTCCTCGGTGGCGGAGTGGTCAACGCGTCTGCCTAGTAAGTAGGAGATTCCTTGTTCGAATCCCGGTCGGGCATAAATTTTCATTCGCCACACATTGATACTACATCTAAAGCTAGTACAGTGAAGCCATAAGTGACCGAAAATTGCGATTTATTTCATTAAAAATGAACGCTGTAACGTTGTCAAAAACGTATAATTTTATATTTATTGCATAAATTTAATATCTGTTTATGCCCCGCCTCCGTAGTCTAGTGGACAGTGTAGTAAATTGCCACGCAGGGGGACCGGGGTTCGATTCCCGGCCGGGTCGGAGATATTCTCCACTTGGGGGCTAGGTGTTGTTCTCATCATAATTTCATCGTCATCTAAACTCAAGTGGCGTCACCTAAAAACTTGCACCTGGCAGACCAAACAGGACCCCAACTGAGGTCTATCGTCCCAAAATGCTACACGTTATCATCATCATCATCTGTTTATGACTGACAGATGTTTGTAAATGATCTCTACAAGGTGTTAAATAATCTGTACAAGGTGTGGTAGTACTCTGTAAGGTTCCTGTTTTTATGTATTATAAGAAATTCTACTTAAGATACCCTTTGTAAAGATTGTTCTTCATTTCACATTTCACTGAGAAAGTCGATATTTATTACACGTGGATGTAACAAGTACGCAGTAACATCTGTGAGCAGTTATGCTCCGTGAAATGATATCTCTGGCGCTGCGACGCCAGTGGTAATACCGGCAGTAGTGATAGGAGTGAGAGTTACGTGAAATATGTGAATAAACTATATGTGTGAATAAACAAATCCTATGCTTACTCGTTGTCTTCATACTTTTGCATCGTGTAAATTAAAATGCTCACGGTTGTAACACCTGAATTCACCCACACTGTATAGTGGTAAGGTTTACACGCAAGAGATGATGTTTGTAAATCTATCGGACCAAACTGCGTGGTCATCAGTCCGTAACTTACAAACGACTTAAACCTAGGTAAACTAACCTAAGGACAACACACACACCCATACCCCAGGGTACACGCAACAAGAACAAAAATAAATAAATAAATAAATAAAAATACACAAGTAAATAAAATAAAATAAAAATAAAAATAAAAATACAGTTAAAACTTTACTCTGTGGCTTTTTGAATAAAGCACTTTCCTAATACCAAAAATGAATCCTGCCTTTTACGAATTTGCAGCAAACGAACTTTGGTGTCACAGAGAAACATTGATTGTCGACGAATAATTACTGCATTGGCACTTACATCGTGGATAACGCCTTTCTCGAAAGTGATTCAATTAGCCGTCGCAGCGCCGCGCATGCTTAAAATTAATATTCATTATGGGAAAAGAAACAGATGAGATTTCATACCTGTGAATATTCTGATTGAACTTCATTTTCTCTGACAATGCCAAAACCCTACAATAACTAGTATTGTCCCTGAGATTCAGGGAGAAAACTTCTAACTATGGGAATACATCTCAATAAAATAAAGGCAGAACAAATGGCATAAGGTTTAAATTTCTGTATTGATTCATTGTTGGACATAACTTACAGAAATGAATTACAAAATTTCTTTACAAACGGCCTTCCTATTTCACAAAACATACTATAAAACTGTAATATGCATGACTTTCTACCATCCACTTTACAGAAAAAAAAAAAATTACAAATGAGAATTTGCGCAAGCAGTAACATTACCTCCAGGAGGTCCTTCCCCTGTGGCGGCAGCTCAACATCTCTCTCTCCTACCACTACTGCCGGTATTACCACTGGCGTCGCAGCCCCAGAGATACCATTACACGCAGCATAGCAGCTCACAGATGTTACTGCGTACTTGTTACATCCATGTGTAATAAATATAGACTTTCTCAGTGAAATGTCAAATGAAGAACAATGTTTACAAAGGGCATCGTATGTAGAATTTCTTATAATACATAAAAACAGGAAACTTACAACTCTTGGAAACCAGAAAATTAACTCCAATAACCTAGACCACTTGTTCCCAAACTGTGGCTCGCGATCACCTCGTGGCCCGCGTCGTCTGTTCAGGTGGGTCGACAAGCGACTTTAAAATATAAAAATAAAGTATCTTGCGGACTGGAAAAAGTGTGTTTATAAGATCTGTTAGTTGCACTATATTATTTTTCATTCCATAAAGAAAAGTAGCAATTATGCCGCTTCGTTATTGAAATGATAACAGATATAGATCAATGTTTTAAGTTTCTATGAACTAATATTTTCAAGTTAGAAACAGTAAAAAAGCATAACGTAAATGTGAAGACGTATTACCCTATAATTTTTAAATGTGAAGAGACTTGAAGATGACAACTTAGAATTGCCGCAACCGGTCTAAATAAAGCGATTTGATAAGATTACCTGACAAAGTCGGGTTTGGAGGCGGTCTAATAGTTTTGTAAGCTGTCATGTATTTTTTTTATATAGTGACTAAATGCAATGTTGCACTTGTTATGTTATACCCATTTTTTTTAACAAGATGACCAGATTATAACATACATGTGACTAGATGATGGTGACACAGTGCACTGAAACCGGTGATCATTTAATAAATTATTAATGTGCGATATTGGCTTGTCATTTTAAAAGCGATTTTAAACTATCGTTCTGGCCTCCTCTGCTTATACAGATTTCATTACCATGAATGTTTTCAAATGTATCTACGTTTTCATGGAGAAGTTTTTATCCTCACCAAACCAAGCATGCTAGAGAGGACCTTGCAATATATTTCGACATGGTTTAACCAGTCATCAAGAAAGTTGACAGATATTTATAATTTCTGATAGATAGGATGGGAGGAGAACATGAACTAAGAGATGGAGAGCAGGAGATGCATAGGAAAATATAAGCAAGCTAGCAGAGAGGGATAGTGTGGTAAGAACCCAAGACAAAGTTTGGGAGGAAGGAGGCTGCAAAAATACCCGGCAACACCGGGTTTTTGGTTAGTGAGTTAATAAATAAATATCTGAATTATCAGAGATTGCTTACACTTCTACATGCGAAGAGACATTTCAAGCACAGACATTACGTTCGACACATGCTCAAATGTAACATCTTTAGAGAACTGTGAAGCCAGAGGAGAACGTATACTTCTTGTGCGATGGGCGCGACGGAAATATTTCTTTATCCAGAATGAAACTTTCACTCTGTAGCGGAGTGTGCGCTGACATGAAACTTCTTGGCAGATCAAAAATTGTGTGCCGGAACCGGGACTCTAACCTGGGACCTTTGTCTTTCGCGGGCAAGCGCTCTATCACTGAGATATCCCAAAACAACTCACGGTCCGTCCTCACAATTTTACTTCCGCCATTACCTCGCCTCCTACTTTCCAAAATTCACAGAAGTTCCCCTTCGTATCCTGCATGACTAACACTCCTGAAAGAAAGTGGAAAGCGAGGGTGGGAGGCGAGGTACTGGCGGAACTAAAGTTGTGAGGACGAACCATGAGTCGTGTCGGGGTATCTCAGTGGTAGAGCGCTTGCCCGCGAAAGGCATAGGTCCCAGGTTCGAGTCCCGGTTCCGATACACAATTTTAATATGCCAGGAAATTATATTTCTTGATAGCGTTCGGAAAGTCGATTCTCTTATCGTGCAGTAGTATTCTTTAGCTTGTTAAATGTTCATACGTTTGTAAACCTATGGGTATTAACTGCTGTGTTCATCAGATTCACATATTACTTAAACTAAATTATACTAAGAAAAACACATACACACACACACACACACACACACACACACACACACACACACATACGCACACATACACACACACACACACATACACACACACACACACACACATGTCGGAGGGAGGATTCGAACTTCCGACGCGAGAGGCATTTAGCTTGTTACTTCAGTACAGGTAAGGAGTCGTGATGTTGAGGGTCTGTCTCTCTGTCCAAACAAACCTCGATAGGTAAATCGGTAGAGACCAACCACCGTGTCATCCTTAGTCCGGAGGCGTTACTGGGTACTTTATGCAGGGGCAGGTAGCCAACACGCCGGTCATTGTCATTTTTTGAACGTACAGCCACCACCAGTTTCAGTATTGTAAACCAATTTACTACTGTTTCGGGCAATTATTGCACTTCTTCAGCTATACTATTGTGCCCTATATGTTCAATGAGATCATGGTGTAATAACACATAACACTTAGAAGGATATTATCGTTTGTATGACCCAACCAGAAATTACATGATAAGCTCTTTTTCACTCGTTACATGTTGGCCAAGTACTCAGATTAGAAAACGTTGTGTGTGTTCTTTAGTCATTTTTCTACTTCTGCTTGTTTCCACGTGAATGCTTCGTGGAAAGGAAGTATCAACATTTGCGTTTGGAAGTGCTTCATGTTTCTTGGAAACAGCCGGCTAACTTGTTTGCTACACTGCCTGTCGTCGATAAAGCCACATCACTTCTAAAGCTGCGGACGGAGCTATGTTCAGACTAAAACATTAGCTGTAGCTTTCTTTGTGAGAACAGTGTTCAGACTTTCACACTGGAATTCATTTTAGTTACTGTGCGAACTTTTCCTTTTTGAACACTCTGCTGTCTCATAAAACTTTCTCCACAAACTTTAATGCGTTCTGAAGTATACTATTATTGCCTTATATTTACAAATTTACATATGTGTGACAAGTGTAGTAATATGACATAAGACAGTTGGTGAAAGTACACGAAGCTTTGAAAATTATCCAAGCGAACCATGAAATGTCAGTAATGACTGCAGATCCAACGTCCTTACTCTATTAAACTGACTTTTTGCTAAACCCGTAATTTAGAATTAATCTGCAATGTTTTTTACGAGGATTACCGATAAAATAATGCACTATATTTTTTCTGCTACAATTATTTATAGAGCTAACTGAAATTACACACACGGAAGAATGATATTTCACCTACACACTATATTCGTCCCCATAAACTCCGTCTCGTTCTATTGCCTTCCTACGTCGCAAAACAAGGGAGTGTGTGGCATGTTCTGGTCAGGGAGCCATTTCTTCACAGTGTAAAGTACTTCATCCTTGCTCTCAACGTCACAAACCCACCCAACCCCCTCATTTTCAAAACACAGCAACATATCAGAACAAACTATTTCTTTCTGTTTTGTTCTTTTTTTTTTCATTTTTTAAGAGATTTGTGAGCTACCGTTACACACTGCAGGACCCAATCTAGTTCCCGCAAGAAAATAGACGCCAATCAAAATAAAGAAGTTTATCCGTCACATTACCTCAGTTGCTGTGGGAAATGCTCTTGAGTAAACCCTACGTCCATTAGCTCCTGACAGCCTTATGAATGCAGACCGTGGGGACACATCAGCTCCTCAACAACTCTCAGGGAATAGCTGATGATATCGTCGGGATACGACGTTGAAATATCCTGTTGGGAAGACGCGGACCACCAGCAGTACACCCGACTCTTCAAGATGACAAAAAATCTCCGGGAAAGTCTTAGAAATTAAATTACCCACAGTGTCTTCATCTGCAGTGAGAAATTCGATGACAACACACTGTCATACACTTCAATGTTAGTTGCAGAGTATTTATGAATATTATGTACCACACACTGAAAAGCCAAACAAACCGGTACACCTACCTAATTTCGTGTTGGGCCACAGCGACAAAGTAGCAGTGCCGCAACACGACGTGGCATTGACTCAAGCGATGTGTGAAGTAGAGCTGGAGGGAACTGACACCATGCGTTCTGCAAGGCTGTCCATAAATCAGTAAGAGTACGAGGAGGTCGGGAATCTCTTCGGAACAGAACGTCGCAAGTAAGTCCAGATATGTTCAATGATGTTCATGTCTGGGGACTTTGGTGGCCAGAAATGGTATTTAAACTCAGAAGAGTGTTCGTGGAGCCACTCTGTAGCAAATCTGGACATGTGGGGTAACGCGTTGTACTCCTGGAATTGCCCAAGTCCATCTGAATGCACAATGGACATGAATGGATACAGGTTATTAGGCTGGACGCATACCTAGACGTACCTAGACGTATCAGTGGTCCCATATCTACATCTACATAAATACACCGCAAATCGCAAATCACATTTAAATGCATGATATAGGGTTCATCGAACCGTTTTTTTTTTTTTTTTTTTTTGTTATTTCTCTACCGTTACATTCTCTAATAGCGGGCTGGAATAAGGAACATCTAAATTTTTCCATTTTCAATCTGATTTATATATATAATCATGTTTACCTATCTAGCTAACAAAATATGTTTGCATTCGAAAGAAATTTCGCATATAACTCTGGCCGCAACGAATAAAGCCTTTCATTTAACGATTTCCACCCCAACTCGTGAATCTTAGCACTCCAACTGCACACCATCAAAAAAAAAAAAAAAAAAAAAAAATGTTCAAATGTTTCTAAAGTCTATGGGACTTAACTACGGGGTTATCAGTCCCTAAACTTACAAACTACTTATGAACTAACTACGACTAAGGACGGCACAAATATCCATGCCCGAGGGGGGATTCGAACCCCCGACCGCAGTGGCCGTGCAGACCGTGACTGAAGCGCCTCAGTCCCCTCGGCCACCGCGGCCGGCTGCACACCATCGCACAGCCTCCACAGGCTTGAACAATCCCTTGCTGACATGCAAGATCCATGTATTCATGAGATGGTGTCCATCTGCTCGATGCAATACAGCATAGATTGCCACGCAGGGGATCCGGGTTCAATTCCCGGTCAGCTCGGACATTTTCTCTACTTGGGGACAGCGTATTGTGTTCTCCTCATAATAATTTTATCATCATTCGCCCCAATGGCGTCACCTAAGAACCAGCCAGGCCGAACACGATCCCAGCTGGGGTCGAACGGCCAAATATGCCACACGGAATCATCGTCATCGTCATTCGTGCGCTGACTATAACACCATCTTTGAACTCACTGTAGCAGCAGTAATCGATCTAACGCTTTCGCCAGACACCTGCTGTCTTATACACGCTTTGCTGACCTCAGCAGGGTCCTCCGATTATATATGTGTGTGTGTGTTTGTATACGCATACCAGTACCAACACCGCCTAGAAGACAAGGCCGCACAACAAGTCACGACACGGGCTGTTGTGAGATCTTGTCTGCTAGGAGGTGTTGCCAGTACCATCGCCTGTCTACGACAAATTTTGTTAGAATTGTGGTTATTACAGTCTGGCATGGTGTTTTTTATTACGCATTCTTATCGTTCCTAATTTTGGCTTACAATTTTACTATCGCAGTTGTTCTAACAATTTTTCGTTAGGCTTAGGATTTGTTACCCGTTTTCTAAATTTTAGTACTATGAGCTTATGTCCCAAATACACTACTGGTCATTAAAATTGCTACACCAAGAAGAAATGCAGATGACAGACGGGTATTCATTGGACAAATATATTATACTACAATTAACATTTGATTACAATTTCAAGCAATTTGGGTGCATAGATAATGAGAAAACAGTACACATAACAACCACCTCTGGCCGTAATAACAGCCTTGATACGCCTGGGCATTGAGTCAAACAGAAGTTGGATGGCGTGTACAGGTACAGATGCCCACGCAGCTTCACACGACACCACATTTCATCAAGAGTAGTGACTGGCGTATTGTGATGAGCCAGTTGCTCGGCCACCATTAACTAGCCGTTTGCAGTTGGTGAGAGATCTGGAGAATGTGCTGGCCAGGACAGCAGTCGAACATTTTCCGTATCCAGAAAGGCCCGTACAGGACCTGCAACATGCGGTCGTGCATTATCCTGCTGAAATGTTCGGTTTCGCAGAGATCTAATGGAGGGTAGAGCCACGAGTCGTAACACACCTGAAATGTAACGGCAACGGTTCAAAGTGCCGTCGATGCGAACAAGAGGTGACCGAGACGTGTAACCAATGCCACCCCATACCATCATGCCGGGTGATACGCCAGTATAGCGATGACGAATACACGCTTCCAATGTGCGTTCACTGCAATGTCACTAAACACGGATGCGGCCATCAAGATGCTGTAAACAGAACCTGAATTCATCCGAAAAAATGACGTTTTACCATTCGTGCAGCCAGGTTCGTCGTTGCGTACACCATTGCAGGCGCTCCTGACTGTGATGCAGCGTCAAAGGTAAACGCAGCCATGGTCTCCGAGCTGATAATCCATGCTGCTGCAAACGTCGTCAGACTGTTCGTGCAGATGTTTATTGTCTTCCAAACGTCTCCATCTGGAGACGGGGCTGCACCATGCGTTACAGGCATTGCTGCCTCTTCGTACGGCGGAACGTGTGCTAAAACCTTATCTTCAAAAGCACTCGTCTTGTATGATTAGGGTTGAATGTGGCCGTGTCAGACTTCGTAATCCTTGAGGTGTCCACTCGCCCAATAAAAATTTATATAAAATAATAATAATAAAAATATGTTCATGTAAAATCTTTATACGTTGCAATATTTCAAAATCAGATTCTTGCGCCGAGGGAAGAAGTCTTTAACAGTCACTCTTGTTAAAATATTTCTAAGTTCTCTCATAGATAAGACGGTCAAAAGAAATTCTTCAGTTTGTGGTCGTTGCTATAGCCACAGATAAAAAAATAATATTTATTCAATGATTATCGATCAATGTGTATGATCGATTAACCAAAGTTATATAAAAAAAAAATTTCGAAGTCTTCTTGACGTAACTTTCTCACAAATGAAAATTCATAAGAATCTTCCTTCAGATTGAAGAATATTTAAATTAAATCATCTACTCATTTCATTAATATATTATTCATCGTAAAATAATTCTTCATAAATGATGTACTCTGACACTTTCGTCAAGTTTAAACACGATAACATTTATTGCTTTCTAAGACATTACATATGTAGTCATCGACAGACAAAAGGGAACTGACTTTTAAAATTTGTTATTTGAACATTAAATGTCGACAATAATGTCAACTCTCGCGACGACAACCGCCGAGATCAACATCTTCTTGCCTCGTGGCCGTCGACCCGCGACTTGATGTGGCCGGATATTTACTCCTTGGAATCGGCGTCGATGATGTTGCTCTCGTAGGTTGACTCGCCTCACAGCACATGAAACAAACAAAAAATATACAAAAAACATCTTTAAGAATCATAACATTAAACATTTACATAAAAATCATTTAAGAACACAAATATAAGTAAGTTATCCTGCACAAACTGAGCTGACATGAGATATGTAGCGGAGACAATAATCCGTCCCACTACACCATGCGGATAAGATGCCCGTCATCTCGACTGCTAGTGATACAAGTCCGTTGGGATCCAGTACGGCGTTCCGTATTGCCTTCCTGAACCCACTGATTCCATACTCTGCTAACAGTCATTGGATCGCGACCAACGCGAGCAGCAATTCCGCGATACGATCAACAGCAATCGCGATAGACTACAATCCGACCTTTATCCTTACACGAGCCATCACAACAACGTTTCACCAGGCTACGCCGGTCAACTGCTGTTTGTGTATGAGAAAGCGGTTGGAAAATTTCCTCATGTCAGCACGTTGTAGGTGTCGCCACCGGCGCCACCCTTGTGTGAATGCTCTGAAAAGCTAATCATTTGCATATCACAGCATCTTCTTCCTGTCGATTAAATTTCGCGTCTGGAGCACGTCATTTTCGTGGTGTAGCAATTTTAATGGCCAGCAGCATATTCCACTTTCGGCTTTAAAAAATAGATCTCCCAATCGAAAATGCAGGCCTGCATCCTGAAGGGTTTTAAAGTGTAGAACCTGCCAAAATGTTCTTACTGGTAGTTTTCTGTAACAGTAACATCATCCAGATAGTTCAAACATTTAAATTTGATTGGAAAACGGTCGCCTATCTTTGTTTTATCCTGAATCATATTTAAATTTACAACAGTATTCATACCAGTCATTTCATGGTTACAGAGTTTCGAAAACGATTGTAGGAACTTACGAAATATGGATTTTGCCGGAAAGTCCTAAGAACGAAAATTTACTCATATTCTTGGATATGATTGAATGTGTAAAAACTGTGAACATAACACTTGAACTATACGAGCAGTGTACAGTAATGTACGTTAGTTCTTAATTTCTTAATGTTATATCTTGGTTTGCCACATTATTACTCACCGAGAAGAAACGTTTAGAAAACCAACAAACAAATAAATTATTCCCGTTACATCTGTTATTAGTATCCTGTCGCTAGCTTTTCGAGGGACCAAGTAATAGAAGAGATGGGGAAATTAATCGATGTAATTCATACAGCTGTAGCGTTAAGATGATCAACTTTTCACCCAACGAGGCCTACAACCGTAAATGCAATTGTCATCAGATAAAATATCGTAAGCCTGCTCTTGAGTTTTGAAAATGCTAGCTATTGGTGCCGGCGGATGTAAAATTGACTTGCAAACCATATGTTTGACTATACTGTGGTAGAAAGTGAATGGAGGCCTACAATTTTGTTAGTTCGTTTTAGTTTTTGTAGCACACGACAAAATACGTATTATCTAGCAGAACGTAAATTAGGAATGATACGATATAAAGTTTTATACTACATGTATTTATGTCCTTAATATTACAAGCAACCGGAAAACACATTCCATTCTTAAAAATTGTCAACATGAGACACGGTCCAAAGTTTCTAAAATTCAATTAGGCAATTTCACTTATTGCCTGAGCATAAGTTGAGACATGTGTACCATAACAACACAGCACTATTTTGGGAACTGTTTCACTGTATTTCTTCGGATTTCTCAGTTTCTCCCCAAGTTTCTCTTGTTTACATAAAACATCACTATTGTCATCACCATCATCAGACCTATAAAATTGGCATGTGAGGTCTCTCAGTCGTTGTGTGACATAGGTTGCCAGAAGGTTCTTCCATTTCTTTCGATCCTGAGATTCCCGTTGCCAACTGAAGCCAGTTGTCTTCGTTATATCTCTGTCACATTGGGCTCCCCATTGGTCTTTCTTGTTAGATTGGGCCCACTCTATAACTTGTTCTGCATATCCATCATCTTTTGTTCGAGCAGCATGAAGAGCCCACTGCCATTTCACCGTATTAACTATCCCCATTATATCAGTGACCTTTGTTGTACGTCTGATCTCACCTGCTCTGTTTTTTCTTTTTTTTTAAATTAATTAATTAATTTATTTATTTATTGTGTGCGCGTGTGCAATCCAACGTCGATATTTCCATTCCTCCTTGCATTGCTATTACGAGTAGTTTCTGACAATGAATTCCTTTAATGTGCATGTTAGTTGATGAAAACTTTGGTCGAAGATTGTTTTCTTCAGCTGAACCGATATGTTAGGTTTCGGACGGCTGCAGTGGCCGAGCGGTCTGCGGCGCGTCATCACGTTTGCACGGCCTTTAAGGTCGGGGGTTCGAATCCCACCTCGGGCATGGATATTTGTGCCGTATTTAGTATTAGCTAGTTCATAAGTGGTTTGTAAGTTTAGGGACTGATGACCCCGTAGTTAAGTCCCATAAGGTCTACAAACATTTGAATTTGAATTTTTTAGGCTTCGAAACTGAAAACTATTTTGAGTTCAAGACGTGTATGCTGTCACCCTTTGTAGTTGCGTACTTCAACAGATACACTTCTCTCCGGTGTCCCTTTATTATCATTGAGTTATTCACATACGTTGGTTTCAAACCCAATAACATTGAATCGACAGGAGCAGTTATTTTGTAATACTATATTCACTAGTGATTCCATTCTTGCCAGCTTTTGAAAACCGTTTTTATACCATCTTTCCTAACGTTTCGACCGAGCGAAGAGTCGGCATTTCCAAAGAGTGATGCAGTTGGTTGCTGGCAACGCTCCATTGCCAGTAATGGAGGATTTCCGCTCTTTGAGGATGCCGCCGCTAGCTCTTGCGAAACGGCCGAAGAACCCGCGTACGAAGCAGTGACCTCAAGCGTGTTAGTTCCAGCCTCTACGATGAGAATCGATTATCATTTATAATCTTCCTATAGACCAGTATCGTCAGTATTACAAAAATGTAAAAATAAGAGACAATGACACCAACATCCCCTGTATTTCACGATAATATATTATACTGAAGACTGGAAAGAAATGTATAAATTGAACAGTATAATATTTGCGGATTCGTGCCAGTTCAGGATACATAAGCGAATCCGTAAGAGAGTGATTTTCATTCCCATAGCAGCTTTAGACATCTGCCGAATTTTATTTATTGTTATTTATTTATTGGAGATATATCTTATTTCTGGCAGTAAAGTACTCATTATGGTCCTAGCAGAGAAGATCTAAACTGCAGAAAGGGCAACAGGAAGAAAATCATTTCTGAACTAAAGAAATTTGTGAACACCGACTATGAATATCTTCTGCAGACATTTAACTGAAGTATAGGCTCGTACAGAAGTGGAACGTGGACGATTAGCAGTTAAGACGAAAATAAAATAATTTGATGCTGCAGAAGAATGCCGAAGATTAGGTGGGTAGATAGTGTAACTAATGTGAAGGTAAGGAGCAAAACCGGAAAGAAAATTATGCGGCATAACTTGACTGAAAGAGTGGACCGATTGATAGGACACATTCCGAGCAACAAATAGTCAGTTAAATACTATAGAGAAGTGGTGAGGAGAGATGGGAGTCAAAATTGTAGACTAATAGATGAATACATTAAACAGGTACAAATTAATTCTGGTTGCCGTTTTTATTCAGAGACTAGTGCAAATGAAATAATTATTAAATAAGGAAGGGAACTGGATATACAGTACATCCTGCACTCGTTCCCTTAATCCCTCTGCCCATCACTTTTCCTAACTCTATGCCCACTCCTATTAGGCATCTCTCTGCATAGCTAGGTGAAAACCCGCTGTAATTTATTCCAATTATCAGTCCATATACTCCTGCCTTTCTCATCTCTTCCTCCCTCCTTTCTCCGCCTCTGACTACCTACCTTCTCCTCCTCTTCCTCCTCCCGCCCCTCTATCGACCTATCCATCGCCTTAACTCTCTCATTACCATTCCCACACTCTGACTGTCTCTTCCTGTTCCTCTCTTCCTTTACCTACACCCTCTCTTGTATCAGAAAAAATGCATATGTCTACCAGATTTAATGGTGATTGGTTAAACGCCGTCGAAGGCAAAATACCCCCCACTATGCACCGTACTGATTCTGTAGACCGTGATGTTTGTTTTGTTTTGAATGTCAAGTGTGCAAAAAGTCTTCAGTTTCGGAGTAAAACTGTAGGCTGTTGTAAAGTGCCCTCCGCCATGCAACGTCACCAAACTCATAGATTTTAGACACTAACTTTTATAGCTGTAGGTCCATACTAATGTGGAGAGTGGGACAACGGCTGGTTGAAATTATGATCAAGGTGTATTAAAATATATATAAACCAACAGCCTTAACGATAATGATTTTATTATCTGGCAACCAGTTTCAGCACCTCGATAGTGCCATCTTCAGGCCCTAAACAAATAGAACAAATGAGGAGCAACTAATCAAAACGTATGTTGTCCACTTCCGGACCAACTTGAGTTTGACATGGTTTACAGAGGTATTGTATGTGCTCTACACGCTTCTGCATTCACTTTTAATCTATTTATATATTTTAACACTGAAATAGTATGTTGAAAATGAATGGTTAAAACTATTCGTATATTGTCCATATCACTGAATGAATCAGAACGTATAATGTCCACCATTTACGTTTCATTTTGCTTCCCTTTCGTTTAATTTGGCAATTCCGTCGAGGTTAACACATGTCAGGGCTTACAAGGCTTCAAAGCATGATATGGCATAGTTGCCTTCTGGCTTTGTTTGAAACTACTTGAGCTAAATCATTGTTAGCAGTGCACAGAAGCAGTATAGTGTTGTGCTTTGTGTGTATTGATCCCAATGGATTTAGGAAAAGAATATATGGTTGTTGGGAAAGATGGTATAGATCGTGGGACAAGAAAAAGAATGAAGAAGAAATCAAAACGAGAAATGGAAACTGGCACAGATTGGAAAGAAGAAAAACGACTTAATTTTTTCGTGTCTGCTTTAGAAGTTCCTTGCAGCAGCTTCATTCCTGACCATATTGATTGTGATTGCTTACATGAAGAACCTGGAATGGACACAATGTAGTAAATTTACTGTACCCTATAACATTGTGCCTGTAAAAGATTGTTGTGTTGATCCAGTTTTTCACAGTAATGTAAAGCTTTGTAGCTTCCTTGAAGTAAACATTAATGTTATGTTATTAAAAATGATACAACTCTTGTGAAGTCCAATGTCTATTATAACATTTTCAAATATAAAAGTTAATGTGAAGTATGTTACTAAAAACGCATCAAAACTAGTAATGTCCTATATTGTCCGAAATATAAATGTATTTTCTAACCTAAATAAAAAAAAATTTAAAAAATGATCTCTTGCAAGGTATATTCTAGTTCAGTAGCTCAAAACGGATCTAACTGTGAAAACAGCTTAAAATTTTATTGAGTAGTTTAGCAGATATCAGTTTTTTTCCTTCTCCTGAAAAATTTAAATCAACGGACATTATACATTTTGATTAGTTGCTCCTCATATAATCTGCAGTCAAATCTCTAAATCCAATTACACATTTTATCATACAAAAATTGAAGAACAAACAAAATCAAAAATAGACATTCATTTCATTTCCGTGTCCGGTCGGTCAGCATTTCCAAAAAATAGCAGCTGTGATAGCTTTGTCATTTCCTTCGTGAACATCTTGTGCTGTACATGTGTTTTCCAGGAGGGGGCATACAAGTAGGTGGCTTGCATCTTCATCAGCCCCACAGTCGCAAGAGGTGTCTGCGCTCGCTGGAAGGATTCCCCATTTCTTCAGGCTGCTCTTGCATCGGGGGACGCCCACTCTTAGGCGGTTGAGGGACCTCCACGCAGGGTATTGTAGGTTTCCGCCAGGAGCTATTTTTTCTTTCGGCGATGCGTCTGCGGGCAGTGAGCTCTTCCATGTTGCGTGACGATTTGCCTCTGGTGTTCCCTCTAGCGGCGCAGTTCTAGCTAGGAAACTCTTGCGGGATTTAAGGCGGTGTCTTGCTGCCTGGTGACCAAACAGAGGATGTCTGTGGTCAGTCTCCTGCTTTTCTCTTTCATAGTCTGCAGCAGTGACCCTCGGGATATTGGGTTCGGGCTAATCCAACAATTGGATACAATTTCTGCACTGGTGTTGGCTTCAAGCATCCTGAAATGATCATTGCTGTATCACTGACCGCAATATCAACTTTCTTAGCGTGCACTGAAGCGTCCCTGAAGTAATATAATGGCCTAATGAATGGAATAAAAATACAAATATTTACTTAAATGGTATAGAGATTTGGAGGCCTCCAGGAGAGGCCCGGCGATGCGCACCCCTCCCCCTGTTTAATCCGCCAGTGGGGTGGAGAACCATGTCATCACCTAATGTCGTTGAGTTTCTATTAACTTGTATGACTTTTCATTCCAACTCCAACGCCCATCAATATCTACAGGGCAATGCAGCTCCTATATGGGTAACACTGTCACTCTTCTGAGAAGTGGGAGAGGGCGGTGCTGTGAGTTTGACAAAAGTCTTGCATGAAAATGAGCTATCGGGGAGGCCACATTCAACACTGACTGACGACAACATTTCCTGCGTAGATGCAGTTAGTGTAAACAGATATTCGTCTTCACATCAGGGCCATCTCTCGTTTTCGCTTAAGGAGTTTCTGGCGGGACAGAGATTCACAAGTAAGGAGGAAGCGAAGACAGTAGCTCGATGGTGGATCCACAATTAGACGGACGAATTCCGCGACAGGAGATCTTAAATTTTGTGTTACGGTGGAACAAATGTGTGAACCGGTGTTGGGAAAAATAGTGTAACGTCTGTAGAATAATAGAATAGATATTTCTAATGACCTGTATACACAATGAGACGCAAATAGATTGCCAGCTCCGAATAGTGCCAAATAGCAGGGTGTTTCCGGGATTGCGTGGTATGCTTCCCAGCATAAATGTTATCTCCAAACGTCCCGTACAACAGACTCTCAATGGAGTTGAGAAAATTCTTCCAGTGGTCGAACGTAGCCCCCTTGGTATTTCAGAAACACGAGTGATACGCACAGTACACGAACAAAGTTTGAATCCATTTCAACGGCGTACAACATCTGCATGAAGGAGCTGTTGCCACCCAGCAAGAACACTGACAATTGATCAATGCCAATGATCGATTGATTTCACGTATTCTGTTCACTGATGAGTCAAAGTTTTCCCGCAACGGAATCAACAAGTGCAACTCTCTCGGGTGGTTGAAAATGTCCACGCTGCTATGAAACGAAGTTTCAACGACGCTTCTCAGTCAACGTGTCGTACGGTATTATTGATGAGCAACTCGTCTGCCAGTTGCTTTAGATAACCATCTTAATGGTACACGGTATCTTGATTTACTTCAAAATGTATTACCTTAATACGTGGAAGATATCTCTTTGGCAACACAAGCTTGTGCGTAGTTTCAGCACGAGGGAGCTCCTATACAAATCGAACGGCCAGTGACAAAGTTAATGAAGAAAACGTATTCTGGTCGTCAGATCGATCGCCGTGTAGTCTTTGCTTCGCCACCGAGATCACCCGATCTCATCCCATTGGATTACTGTTTGTGGAGAGAGCTGAAAAACAGTGTACAAGAGCAGATTGAACACAAGATAGGAACCATTCATATGTTTGTCCTCAAGTAAAAGAATGCAGAACTGAGCTACGACCGGCAACACCACACCTGTCTAAAAGAGCAGCAAATGCATTGAAGTTGACGGTGTCTTATTTGAACATCTTCAGTGAAGAATCTCTCAAAAAAAAAAAAAAAAAAAAAAAAAAAAAAAAAAAAAAAAAAAAAAAAAAAAAAGAACATAGTAAAGTCTTAATTTATTGTCACCCGCACTATTCCCCTTCCTAGTTGTTTTCATCGGTTTAGCCGGTAACGGTTAAGAAATTGGAAATTGGTATACTTTTATTAGAAGTATTTCGTCATAATCACCAGTAGTATCACCCCTCAAAGCATATACCCTGTACCTTCCCTCCTGACTCACCCTGTATATAGCGGCGCCTGCTTCCGCCTCGTCTCAGCACCCTGATTTTGGTGAGTTGCGCTGTGTCATTGCGTGTGTGTGTGAGCGAATGAATGTTGTTTGTAAATACTTCCACCCACTAGCGTTAAATCGTGTATAATTTAGGCTGGTCACCGTCCGCATTAATCCATGTAAGAGATGCATTTTTATTGTATTAACAAAATTGGTTCCCCATTTTGCTTGTTTTGTAATTGAATAAACAAGTTTAAGTTCAGCATAATCCTTAATTTGCCTATAAATTGTAGTTTTAGAGCACCTTCCCTCTTTTATTTAATATTGTTTTTCACAAGTGCTGAGAACAAGCTCAGATGCAATTTTTCTTATTTCGAAATTCCGTTGCGCCAAAAATGTTTTCTTAGCCTCCTTTCTAAGATAACTTTAATTGTGGTGGCTTGCTTATTAATGTATGTGTGTAATAACGTGTGAGCTGCTATGTTTATTGCCCACTGTAGTATTAACTTCCTGTTAGTGAAGTAATTTGAAACGAGTCAGTTCTCAGTTTGGGCCAGGGAACAAGGTTTTGTACAGGGAGTAACCGGTAGTTCACAGGGACGTTATTTGCTAATTTTAGTGATAAAACAAAGCTCTTGTTTCGTACAGTGGTCGAATGTTCAGATGTTTGTAGAGTCTATGGGACTTAACTATGGGATCATTAGTTCCTACACTTACAAACTATTTATGAACTAGCTAATACTAAGGACGGCACAAATATCCATGCCCGAGGGGGGATTCGAGCCCCCGACCGTAGTGGCCGTGCAGACCGTGACTGGCGCGCCTCAGTCCCCTCGGCCACCGCGGCCGGCGTACAGTGGTCGACTTTTAATGTTTTTTTAATCTATGGAACTCAACTGCTTGGTCATCAATCCCTAGGCTACCAACTACTTAATCTAAGGTAAACTAAACTAAGGACAACACAAACACCCATGCCCCAGCGGGGATTCGAACCCCCGACGGCGGACGGCCGCGCGCACCACAACACGGCGCTTCAGTACGCATGGCTAATCCGCCACGGCCCATTCCAGTCCCGAATGTATGTGCAAGGGATTTCGGAAATCATAACAAGAATACATTTTCATGAAAACCTTATGCATTTGGCCGTTTACTTACCGAAAATTATAAACATGAAATTTGTTGTAAAAATAAACGTATGTAAACAGACAAATAACAAAATGTTCAAATGTTTGTTAAGCTTAAGGGACTTAACTACGGGGTCATCAGTCCCTATACTTATAAACTACTTATGAACTACCTACAACTAAGGACGGCACAAATATCCATGCCCGAGGGGGGATTCGAACCCCCGACCGTAGTGGCCGTGCGGACCGTGACTGAAACGCCTTAGTCCCCTCGGTCACCGCGGCCGGCGACAAATAACACTGAGGATTCAATAAATGTCTGTGCTACTTGTTGAGACCTCAGGATACTTTAGGTTAGAAAGGTAGGCCGTGGCTAGCAAGGAATGTGGACAAGATCTGCAACTAAAAGAATTGATTAATACTTGTATGTGTTTGTGATGGTACGAAGTCCTATCTAATATACAGCTCTGCTATGCTTCACTTAGAGTCGCTTCAATAGCAAACGTTGCAGCTTATATTAAGACTGCTGGCTCGCGTGGATGGCACTCTTCTGTCGACTCGTTGAACTTCCTGGTACTGACTGGAACTGCCGTACTCCGCCGTCCTCCGATTTAAGAGCCAGAACACTAACCACTTCTTGCTTTCTTTCTTTCTTGTGTGTTTTGTCTAGTTCTTCGATTTGGTCGGTACTTTACAGACATTGGTTCGTTTTGGTGTATGTTTGATCTTTGTGTCGTTGCCTCAATTTTTATTATTATTATTACTATTACTTTTTTTTTTTCTTTTTTTTTAGGGCACTACCAGACCACCGCTTTCTCTTGCCCATGGCTTCCTTATAGCTGCAACGTACCTTGCATGTTTGTGAGATTACCGCCCAATAGAAATACTGGTAATTAATAGCATTTGATAATTAAACAGTATGAAGTTCACTGCAAACATTGACCATGTCAATGCACTAAATATTACACGATTTTAATCTTATTAATTATGGTAGCAATGTATGTACGCAGTTGGGTGACAACATTTATAGTTAGGCCATAGGTAGAAATTCTCCACGTTGAGATTTGCTGTGTGCTTGTAGCTGACGTGAGGCCAGCGAGCAGGCCGATGTTGGTGGCTTGTTCAAACTTAGGATTTTACAGTTCATTTCCGGTGAGGGGAGAGAGCGACAATGGCGAGTGCCAGGCACAGTGCAGTGCACAAATATTGTAATACGAATGGCATTTGAAGTAATACGATGCAGTTAGGAACCTTTAAGGCCCTCATTACAAAATAGCCTGTTGATAAATAAACAATACGTTAGCTGATATAGTCACATCTAACGTAATATGTTTAATTGACAATGAAAAGTAATAAATTACCAACGAAGACAAGACAGTTACACAACTAGCATGGCAATGTTTGTTTATAAAAATAATATATTAACTATTTTTCATTTTATTTTCAATCAATCTTTTGTATTTTACCTTGAAATATTCAGTTAAATCAGTTATCTGTGATATAAGAAATTGCACGATTATGATAAACAGTACAAAGGATGTTTATACTAATATAAAAAACGTAAGAAAATATTTGTTTAATGTGTAGTGTAATTATTTTGATTTTAAGTAAAGTTTTAGAAATGTATTGGCTGAGCGCTGTACGTTGGCAAATCGGTTAGAACAGGGGAAAAAACCCCGGCAGTTGAGCTTTTGGCGTGCGCGTGCGCCTGGGCAGGAAGTGAGGACTCGGGACCACGTGGTGTGGCTGGCCTGGCGGGGTCGCTCTGCCTCAGTCGGCATGTGGATCTCGAGGTGGTGACTTGAGATTTGTCTGTGGCAATCGCCACGTGTGGTTGCTCGTCGTAGACTGCACCAAGTTAAATCGAGTGCTACTGTGTGTTTGTGAATATTTAGCCGGTGGAACAAGGTGTGCCTCGCATTGAATTAAAGTGACCGTGATTTGTAAATGTAACACGTGTCGTCGCATAGGCATGAACA
Organism: Locusta migratoria; assembly: GCA_026315105.1. Lineage (NCBI taxonomy): Eukaryota > Metazoa > Arthropoda > Insecta > Orthoptera > Acrididae > Locusta > Locusta migratoria. The sequence continues at coordinate 710,873,312 of CM048744.1, forward strand.
TAAACGGTGTTTGAGACAGCCACATGGTGTGAAAACAATTCGCGACAAATATTCATTTTGTCTGGGGGCTCTCGAGCTATAACTTTATTTGATAAATGTGCCGACGTACAGACGTATCAGCCACAGGGTTCAAGTATTGTGAAATAAACAACATAAAGTGAACTTTCACGTGTTTTCAAAAATAGTAGTTAGTACACCCTTTTCTCTCATGAACTTGAATTTATTATGAATTTGTTTTGTTAATCATATGCAGGGAAGGAAAGCTGCGAACGTGTGATATCATCCCCTAGAAAACGAGTCACAGTCGCAATCACAGTTCCAGTGTTTTTGCATGTTTAGGAATTTGGTTCGCAGCTGGTGGTTGTGAGTTTGAAAAATTAGACTTTCTCTATTTTAAACTCTCACCCAGACCTTCACCCTCGCATGTTCAACACGTGAAACTACTGCTGCTATTTTCTCGAAATCGTTTAACTATTGCGCCTTAGTGTTTACATATTATGTTGTCCTAATGGTCTGCTAAAAGAGTACAAAGTTTGAAGAAAATTCGTAATCCCAACGTCATTGCCTCCCCTTGTGTGTTAAACGCTGTTATCTCATTAAATCATTTCCAAGATCTCGTATTGTATGGTCAGTAAATAATCAAAGACATAACTAATTGTCATTACCCCAAGCTCGGAGTAATACTAGTTGAAGCTCATATTAAAATAAAAATCATTAAGAAAAATCTGTTTAGTTTTATTTCAATAATTGGTATTCAATCCTTAGGCAAGATCATAAGGCTGCTGTTAGACTCACTAGCATATAAAACAAACATAAATTGTAATACAGCATTGAGAATAAAAACCGCTACGAGTCAGATTAAAGATCGTATTGTTTATCTATGACACGACCGACTTCGAGTTTGTGTCCATCTTCAGGTGCTTAAACATTCAGAATTTTATATGTGAAGCATGTTGGTAGAGTTCAATTTAATTTTGAATCCAAAGAACGATTGCACTTTTCTTTGTTAATCTCCTTACTTTTATTACTATTCCGCTTTCCAAATTTTTGAGTAGAAATCATCACCATCACTGCACAGACATGTGAATTCACACCATACATTTTATTTACATTTGCATACAGCAAAAGTCTGTAAAAAGTGTGTCACACGGACAATCGTGATTTGGATACACAATCAAATTGAACTCTACCAATTTGCTACACCTATAAAATTCTCAATTTTTAAGCTCCTGAAGATGGGCACTAGCCCGAAAACGGTTGTGTCATAAATGAATAATACAAGCTTTAATGTGACTCGTAGAGGTTTCTATTCTCAACCCTATATTAGGAACAGTGGCGGAGTTAAAACACATCCATCATGGAAATCGCAATGTTTTCAAACATTTTCCCGCGAGTGAATGCCATTACTACAGTTTCCCCTAGATAATGTACCCTTCACTGCACCCATCGTGAGGTGATTTGCGTAAGGCGGCCTACTTTTTCCAAACTCAATGCGAGACATTTCAAGAATCTGAAGGACTAATATCACGTGACTCATTGGGCCAGTTATTCAGAAATTAGCAAAGAAATTTAGGCGAGCAGAGTAGGCCTACTCATTTAATTTTAAAGTAACATTTTATTCTTAATTTTCAATCTTCATTTACAGAGCATAAATATTTTCTCAAGCTACTATTTTGAATTTTAGAATCTGACTATTTTTACATATTCTTTCTCTGTTACGTTTTTCCGATCACGTTCGTTGTCTGAACTACTTTTTTTGTTCAAGTTCATACAGCATCGTTCTCCTCACATGTTGATAACTAGCTTACTTTGTGCAAAGAATTATGTTACGCAATAACCTCGAATTAAATTTGATAAAAAATACTTTTTAAAACCACTTGAACTAGGACTATTTTATTATACAAATTCTTTCGATGAAGTGCAGAGTTTAATTGTGCCTTACTACATGCAGTGTTAACTCACTTTCTTTGTTACATTTTCAGAATTTCACCATCTTTTTACTCCCGAAGGAAGTAAGGTGAATGGTGATACTGTATTTCGATATCAGATTTTATACATTTATACAGACTGTGATAATATTACATCACGCTTGCCACCTTGAACAACAAAAAATATTCTGTTACACGCATTGAAATGTACTTAATACGGCACAGAAAATTTGGCAAAACAGATTTTTTTTAATATGTTATCCTATTACCAAATGCAATACCAGCTTAAAACAAAAATAACCCCCACTGGTAGCGAGTTTGTCATTATGAAAAAGTCTGATGTTGTTTATCGTTTTTGTTTCTTTCGTATTCAATGTAAGAAGACTCATTTATTCGTAGATGATGCATTGTGAAGTTGACTTGCAAGCAGTGTGACATAGCGTGCCGTGCACAGATAATTTCGGCTTGTTCTCTTAGACAAACAATTTTAAAATTTCTGGAATGATGGACGCTTTTGCCATTTTGCGGGACATTTCCAGTAATCATCCCAATGCGGGACAACGAGTCCAAATGCGGGAATGTCCCGCAGAATCCGGGACGGTTGGCCGCCTTAGGCCCGCTACACACGTTCCGGTATATCTGTCAGGTAAAGCTGTACAAGTCACCTGTACAGGTAAACCGGAGCGTGTATGCCAGTCGCTTCAGGCTAAACTGTACATGCATAGCGACCTGCGCAGGCGACCGGAGAAGAATCAAAATTCAATTCCTTCTACCTGCGCTGGTGTGTAGACCTGAGCGTGTGTGTCACTCCGGCACTCCTGTACAGGTTTTTGGTTAGCTGGGGCTAGCTCCTCGAGTAGAGAGAGCCCGTTGTCTTTGTATTTACATGCACTACAGTGTTAACTTGTGACTACACGCACGGTAATGTCAACTCTTCTAATCCACATGTCAAATCGGAAACGGAACCAAGTGGTAGAAGAGTTTATCGAAATGTATCGGTTGGAACCTTGTCTGTGGCAGGTGAAAAGTAAAGAGTACCGCGACCGGGAAAAGAGAGATGCAGCCTATGAAAGACTTGTTATTAAACTGAAGGAGTTAGAACCAGACGCTACTAAGCAATCTGTAGTGAAAATAATGATTTAAGAAGTAATGTACGTGAAGAAGACAGAAAACGTTACATGTCAATGAAATCTGGAGCTTCAACAGACAACATCTACACACAAAATTGTGGTACTTAGATTTGTTCGATTTTTTTTAATGTTTTTTTGGCGATCAAGATACTCCTGGTGCGTCTGTGTCAAACGTGGATGATGAGGATGGATGTGAGATCGATGAAGTAATTTATAATACTCATACAGTTTAATTTAATGAAACTACATTTTGTATTTACAAATTGGAAGTTTATATTTAGAGTCCATACTTTTATTAAAATTAATGCAAAATGTTTTAATTGTATGAATTATTAACATACTGAGGCCAAGCTTCTTCTTTTAGTCTATTTTTTGTTTCAAAGAACCCTATTGTCTTGCCATGGAACTTTGCCTTCATTCATGAAGTATGAAGTGAACACATTTCTAATCTTTTGAGCAGCAGACGTTATGTTCCCGTGGTTCAGACGTTTCAGTGCGATCATATTGGATTCCTTTTACACTTCATGGCCACTATCGCGATAGCGTCGTCTTCTTGTCTGCTCGCCATTTCTCGACTGAATTCTTCCGGTTTACAGCAGCGTGTGTGTGCTCCAGCCTGCACAGGTATACCTTTCCGGTCTACCAGTACAGGTTTGATTTGATTTGATTTTTTCAGGGAAGCCAAAACAGTCTTGGTCCAACCCGCCACTGCCCGCACCGAAACTAAGTTTATTGTGCGGTATCGCTCCCTGTATATCTAGTAAAGCCAACCAATGGCCTTGAACAGTGCAAGGAGTCCCTTTGCCAGTTCTTTATTAGACACAATTTCTTCGGGTCTGGTTGTCCCAAATGTTCTGTGCCTTTAACTCGCCAATGCAATGCATTCGAAGATTAGATATGATGCAGTTTCATCACCGTCACCACAGATCCTACGTTTAGGGTCCTCTTCTGTTATTCTCATTGTATGTAGGTGTTTTTCGAAATTCCCATGGCCTGTCTGAAATCCAACCATGAGTCTAATCTCTCTCGTGTTCAGCCCCAGGATTGCAGAGCTTCTTTTAAAACGTGGCTTTGGCATCATTACCTTGCCATGGTTTTGTTGATAGACTTTGGTCCAATATTCTACGCGCTGTCTTCTGAGCCAGTTACGTAGCTCCAATTTGATCATTGCCTTGGTGATTGTCAGGACAGGTTCCGGTCCAATAAATGGAGTCTCTGCCCCCATCCTGGCTAATCTGTCGGCATGTTCGTTGCCACTGATCCCCGAGTGGCCTGGGACCCACAATAGGTTTACTCTATTGCTTTCCCCTAGCTCCACCAGAAGCCTGCGACATTCTGCAACAATTTTAGACCTTGTTGCAGGAGCTGCCAGTGATCTCAGGGCTGCCTGGCTGTCTGAATAGATATAGATGCTACGGTCTTTGTAGCACCTACGCAAATTCTCCTCCACACACGCCCTGACGGCAGTGATTTCGGCCTGGAATACTGAGGTCAGTTTCCCTAGAGAGATGACGCCCTCCTCCGGTCTTCGCTGCACCCCGTATACCCCGGCCCCAACGCGCTGGTCTGATTTTGACCCGCCAGTGAACCAGACAATATCCCCCGTACAGTGTCGAACTATTTCCTCCCACTGCTCCCTACTTCCAATTGTTATATTGAAAGGCTTGTTGAAGCAGTATGGGGTTATAATTTAGTCGGCTGGCATTTCCCCAACCTTTCCTATATTTACCTCACTCACTGTTTTAGTGTGTGTTTCTGGATATCCCAAAGAGTTCCAGTTTTTGCCAGTTTTGAGTCTGTATGCACCAGCCGCTGCCTCCATCTTGACCCAAAGGTGTAATGAGGGCATATCCAGCATGGTTTCCATCCCAGCAGTTGGTGTGCTGCTAATTCCGCCTGTTATGGCTAAGCAGGCTAGTCTCTGCACCTTACCAAGCTCCTTAGCAGCAACCTGCTGTTCTACCTTCTTCCACCACACGACCGCCCCATAGGTGATCCTGGGTCTAATCACTGTGGTGTATATCCAGTGCATACCCTTAGGGCTCAGGCCCCAATTTTTGCCACAAGCTCTCCGGGTACTCACAAGAGTACCTTTTGCCTTGGAGCAAATCTTCTTGATGTGAGGGGTCCAGGTCAGTTTCTCATCTAGGGTAACCCCTAGATATTTCACTGTCCCCTTCACAGGTAGCGCTTCCTTGAAAAGCTTTAGATTCCAACTTGAATGTTGTATATGCTTCTTTGTGAATGGTACAACAACAGTCTTCTTAGGACTCGGCCTGGAATACTGAGGCCAGTTTCCCTAGAAAGATGACGCCCTCACTCACTATTTTAGTGTGTGATTCTGGATATCCCAAAGAGTTCCAGTTTTTGCCAGTTTTGAGTCTGTATGCACCAGCCGCTGCCTCCATCTTGACCCAAAGGTGTAATGAGGGCATATCCAGCATGGTTTCCATCCCAGCAGTTGGTGTGCTGCTAATTCCGCCTGTTATGGCTAAGCAGGCTAGTCTCTGCACCTTACCAAGCTCCTTAGCAGCAACCTGCTGTTCTACCTTCTTCCACCACACGACCGCCCCATAGGTGATCCTGGGTCTAATCACTGTGGTGTATATCCAGTGCATACCCTTAGGGCTCAGGCCCCAATTTTTGCCACAAGCTCTCCGGGTACTCACAAGAGTACCTTTTGCCTTGGAGCAAATCTTCTTGATGTGAGGGGTCCAGGAAAGTTTCTCATCTAGGGTAACCCCTAGATATTTCACTGTCCCCTTCACAGGTAGCGCTTCATTGAAAAGCTTTAGATTCCAACTTGAATGTTGTATATGCTTCTTTGTGAATGGTACAACAACAGTCTTCTTAGGACTCGGCCTGGAATACTGAGGCCAGTTTCCCTAGAAAGATGACGCCCTCACTCACTATTTTAGTGTGTGATTCTGGATATCCCAAAGAGTTCCAGTTTTTGCCAGTTTTGAGTCTGTATGCACCAGCCGCTGTCTCCATCTTGACCCAAAGGTGTAATGGGGGCATATCCAACATGGTTTCCATCCCAGCAGTTGGTGTGCTGCTAATTCCGCCTGTTATGGCTAAGCAGGCTAGTCTCTGCATCTTACCAAGCTCCTTAGCGGCAACCTGCTGTTCTACCTTCTTCCACCCCATAGGGGTGTATATCCAGTGCATACCCTTTTGCCACAAGCTCTCCTGGTACTTACCAAAGTAAGTGCATGTTTACCGGAGCGTATGTGGCGGGCCTCAGGTTGAGGAGTACAGTTGCAGGTGTAGATGTTTGAGCAGCGCGGCCACACGCTCGGCAGCTGGTAGTCAGGCAGTCAGGCGGCGTGGCCAGCAGTCGTCTGCAGCTATTCACTGGCCGACTGCGTGGGTGGGCGGCCGCTGACTGATTAACCGCTGACCCCACAGCGCCGCTGTAATGGAGCCGCGGAGAGACGCTGGCAGGCGCTGCCCGTCTCGGCGGCGCCGACACCCCAGCTGCGGCGCACAACACTCTGGTGTCAGATGAACCACTGTGCTCCTGACAGCCACCGAACGACCGCCTGTAACTTTTCCTACACGTCTCCCCGAGAGGCATAGGTCCACTAAAGACTCAAGGATTAGGCCGGTATTACACTATCAAATTTTCTTTGACAAAGAATCTTTGTCCAATATTCTTTGACAAAGAATCTTTGACGTGGTGAAAAGGGGACATTACACTATCAAATTTTCTTTGACCAAGAATCTGCCAAAATGCACCGAAAATGGCGGATGAATATCTATTATTAACAAGGAGGTTAGAATAGGCTTCTTGGTTATTAACCTCAGCTGTTGCTTACGGCCGCGGTGGAGTAGCCGAGCGGTCTAAAGCAACTCGCTGCGGAGCGCGCGTTGCTCGCCGTGGAGGTTCGAGTCCTCCCTGGGGCATGGATGTGCGTGTTGTCCTTAGGTTAGTTTACCTAGGTTTAAAGCCGGCCGTGGTGGCCGAGGTGACTGAGGCGCTCCAGTCACGGTCAGCACGGCCACTACGGTCGGGGGTTCGAATCCCCCCTCGGGCATGGATATTTGTGCCGTCCTAGTTCGTAAGTAGTTCATAAGTAGTTTGTAAGTTTAGGGACTGATGACCCCGTAGATACACTAGGATTGCATGTAAGCCTAAACAGTGCAACGGCTAGACATTTGGAAGACTGACAACATTGGTGACGCTTGCGTCTGCAGTGGTATTCTGCTCTAAAAATTTTAAGAGGTCGTACCAGTACATTTGTCGCTGGTAAGGAGCCTGTGCCCTGTTTCCCTTTTGCTAGTGCTCTGTCACGCCTGCAGTGAACAAAAACTTTCGAAATACGGTATTTATATTTTGTGTAAATATATTTTATGTAAATAGTATTTGTCTGAATAAATATATGCAGGGAATTAAACACTGTCATTGTGTATTTTGGTTTCTCCGCTGCAAAAGTGGTGCAGAAGCCATAAATTTTCTTTTTATACGTCGTCTACCGTGAAACCCGCTAATGAATTCTGCAAGTGTCATCTAGTTTTCGGCTCGATGCAGCCGGTTTTTGCAATCAGCCTTATATTACTGCATAAATTTTGTTGTTGCGACGACACACAATACGAATTACGTGGTCACGGTTTCAAACTATGTGAAAGGTAGTTTGAAACCGTGACCACGTAATTCGTATTGTGTGTCGTCGCAACAACAAAATGTATGCATTAATTACATAAACTTAACCTCCTTGCGTCAAAAACTACTACCGCGATGCTAACGCTTCAAGTGGTCACATTTCTCACCGCAGTTAACAAAAGACGAACGCTTTCTTTGATCAAATTTACGATGAGCTGCTAGATTTGATCAAAGAATTTTTGACCAAAGGCGACTTTGACGAAAGTTCCATATTAACCTGTCCAATTTTCTTTGACAAAGATTCTTTGTCAAAGAAAATTTGATAGTGTAATGCCGGCCTTACATCTTCACACATATAAATATCCAGCCTCACGATATTTGTCAGCGGTGAGCTCCTAACAAGCTTTATTGATCGCGATGAAATTTTGCGCCGTGTGTGTGATATGGTCCAACTTAAAAGACCCACTGTAAGAGGTAATGACAGTTACTGCGGTTTCTGTCCCAATTGTTCACTACGAAAATTGTTCACTTAAATAAGTTCCCCTTGATACAACGAAGTTTTTATTTTTTTTTTTTAATTATTATTATTTTCTTTTAATATATAAATTTACACCAGATACACTTGAATTTTTAACTATTACATACAACGTACGAGGGTTGGAACTTAAATAGTGGCAACACTCCTGCGGAGACACTATTAAATGGAATCTACTATTGTCGCTGATAGCACACGTTGTTGACATACCTACCTCACCTCCGAGCAAATGGACTCGCCCGTCCCACGTCACCGGCATGCGCACAATCCAGGGAAACACAGTCACTTGTTAGTGAGCGGTCTAATGTAACGGTGTCACCATGTTTTAGAAACCGGAACAACTGAGTTAGATCAAGACTGAATGTCCCAGAGGTCGAAAAAGCATGACAGTGTCATCAAGGCCTTCAAGAGGCGTGCGTAGAATCGGCATTGCCATACAGAACAGTGGCAGGTAACACTGGAAAAGACACGGTCACATCGTACAGGCCAGAACCGATACGCAATCTCCAACGAATGGCTTCATTATGGATCGCCGCGACAATGTGCGGGCGCATATAGCGCAAGCTGTGGCTGCTCTGTTTGATCGATGGGACTGGGAAGTACTGTACCATCCTCCATACAACACCCACTTAAGTCTCTGTGACTTTGACTTTATTCCGAAGATGGAGGAACCACTTCGTGACATTCGCTTCAGAACTGTTCCAGAGATTCGACAGGCATAGGCAGCTCCATTCGCACCATCAACAGAACAGGCTCTGCTAACGGTATACTACGGGTTCTACACAACACAACACAGCACTGGTGACGACTTTGAAGGAGTCGCGCCGGAGTGTCCGAGCGCATTGAGGCGCTATGCTCCGATACGTGAGGCAGTTCCCCGTCAGGGGTTCAAATCCTCCCACGCGCATGGATGTTCGTCTGGTCTTTAGTATAAGCTAGTTCATAAGTAGTTTGTAAGTTTAGAGACTGATGACCCCCGCAATGAAGTCCCTTAAGCTTAACAAACATTAGAACATTTGAACTTTGAAAGACAATAACAGGTGCAAACATGTAATGCTTTTGTATCAATTGTGAACAAATAGTCGCCGTTATTTAAGTTCCAACCGTTGTATATAATATTTGTTGTTTTAACACATGGTTTAATAGATAATCACCTGAGGGCGCTGAGAAATTTTAGCTTTAGTTATTAAAAAAAAGAATTGCTTAACCTAGGTATTTTTTTTTTTTTTTTTTTTAATTCTACCTTTAACTTGTATTGTAGTGCACTCCTTCTTATACGTTTAATGTGTTTTTGCCTTTTCGAAATGTTACAGTGTAATAATCTTCTCACCCCCTCGGTCATGGATATTTGTGCCGTCCTTACTATAAGGTAGTTCGTAAGTAGTTTATAAGTTTAGGGACTGATGACCCCGTAGTTAAGTCCCATAAGCTTAACAAACATTTCTGAATAAACTTCTCAAATAAAGAGGGCTCCAGGCACCAACTACCTGCTAGCTAAGATGCCCCATTTGAAACTTGCAATATGCACTAAAAATACATTTTTATTTATATCGTTAATGTATCTGACTGTAAAATGAGTCCTCATGACTCGTCTAGAAAATAATTTATTTATTGAGTTGTAACATGCTTGGCTTGCTTTTTAATGTTGTTTTATAGTCTGACTCATGGAACTTGTATTTACAGCACTCATGATGTTCAGTCATGTCAGTGGAAGCGATATGTCTTTTTTCAGACGGTCCCAGTTCTGATGAGTCAATTCAGCATTCTCTTGCGCCCATCTGTACCGCGCAGCATGGTGTCTTGATGTCAAAGTTGGACCGCGCTATGGACGTCAGGAGTAAAGATGTATCCCATGCAACCCATTACGTACAGTTTGGGTCGAAAATTGACGTCCTGTGGCTACACAAAATCACTATTCAGCGTGGTGGAGCTTATTTCAGGGGTCGTCCGAGCTGAAATCCATAAGTACAAAATTTGCAATATTTTCCTTATAATTCCTTGTTTGTAAAATTCTAAGATGTATAGATTTTAGATAAGCACATAAGACCCCTTGCTTTTATCTTAATACGTCATGGACAGTTACTCCTTTTAACCAATCGAGAGCGTTCCTATCATATGCGGAAATGGTTTATAATCCGGGATCAGGCAGTTTGCAGGTATTATATTTTCAGGCGATGTTTTACAGAGGTGTGTTAACTTCTGTCTAACATCCAGATATATCTGACTTTTTCACATACGAACCTGTGCCCTTCGTAGTCTACTAAATTCATGTCACCTAAGCGGGCCGCAGGGGCTGAGCGCCGGCCGTGGTGGCCGAGGAGACTAAGGCGCTCCAGTCACGGTCTGCACGGCCACTACAGTCGGGGGTTCGAATCCCCCCTCGGGCATGGATATTTGTGCCGTCCTTAGTTGTAAGTAGTTCATAAGTAGTTTGTAAGTTTAGGGACTGATGACCCGGTAGTTAAGTCCCATAGACTCTACAAACATTTGAACATTAGTCCGCTTTCGGCTGCGGTGAGGCGAGGACGTCCGCTGCGTCCCGCCTGTTGTGCTTCGAGCGAGCGCCCGTTTGTTTACTTCCGCGTAGCGGCGTGCCTTAGAGTCCGCAGTCAACGACCGATATGGCGTTTACATACCGCCAATCTACGATCAAATTAACGTTCCCTACTGATCATGTACGACCAAGAGCGCATGAAGTCGAACATTTTATACGTGAAGAAATGCGTCTCCCACCACAAGACGTTATAGGAATTCATTTTTCGATCCTTAGTACCACAGTGTACATCAAGTTGGCGAACGAAGAGATGTGCGCCGACGTAGTACGGCGCCATGCTAATGATCTCAAGTTCCGATACTCTGACGGCCATATAGGGTCCGTCGAGATTGATCATGCAGGTTTCGGCCTGAGAACGTTGCGAGTTTTCGAACTTCCGTTTGAGGTGCCGTCGGACGAGGTGGTGGCCGCCTTTCAACCCTACGGCAACGTACTTAGTCACGTTGCAGAAACATGGAAGACCTTTGAAACGTACCGTGTCCTCAACGGCGTCCGACAGATAAAAATTGAACTTCGAAAGCATGTGCCTTCGTACCTCGTCATAGCCGGCTGTAGGGCTGTCGTAATGTACGATGGCCAGCCTCGCACTTGCTCCGGTTGTGGACAAGAAGGCCACGTTCGTTCAGAATGCCTCCGACGCAGACTGACGCAGACGCCGATCGGAGACGACGCTCGCCCAGCGGCGCCCACTGCGCTACCTCTGACGTACGCGCACGCGGCTAGGCGGCCTGTTACGCCCACGCTAATCCAGTCCGCACCGGCGTCGAACCAACTAGAAAATGAGATGGAAGTTGCATCTGTCTTCCACAAACCAGCACTGGACACAGTACTAACAGGTGATGCCCAAGCAGCAACACAAGACGTTTGTTCCGATTCCATGGAAGTTGAAACTGGGACTGTACCGCCATCTAATGTTACGGAATCCAGCCAGATGTCAGACGACAGTCGTACAACATCCGACACGGAGCAGCATGTACGGAAGCAACGTTCACCAAAGAAACGGAAGAGACAGCGCCGTACTTCATCAGACGACAGCGTTAAACAGTTGAATGTTCAAGATGGCGACTCAACTCCCGATAATGCGCAATCCACCAATGCCATGGCACCTGACGAAGAGCCACCCATATCTCTCAAGAGTCAACAGCCAACTAAAGATTTTACATCGCTACTGTCTGGCAGAGTTTCGTCCCTTCCAGAGTCTGATCATACTTCCATGCCCATCAATGAACCTATTCTACCAACAAATCATGGAGAGGCAACCATCAACTGGGGAGACACTGTTCCTGAAGAAGATGGATGTTCTGGTGGTGTAGAGGGAGGAGGAACACATTAAACGATGTCGGCCCCATCCCAGTTGGAGTGATGTGCTTCCCCATAGTGCGTCACACATTCTTCTGACGATGGAAGCGTTTCAAACTTATCGCATAGCTACGATCAACATCAATACCATTCGTGCGCGCCATAAACTGACATTACTTCACGACATGATATACGCTGCGGATGTTGACATTGTCCTGCTTCAGGAGGTATTTGTTGCCGCCTTCTACGCTCCCCATGGATTTACAGCACACGTCTCCCACGCCTCCCATACAGGTAGTGGGGTGGCGATCCTCTTACGTGACGGCATTGACGCTACTGAAATTATATACCTCCCGGATGCCAGAGGTATGGCTCTCACGTATGGTGGCGTAAGAATCATCAACGTCTATGCACCATCTGGTTCAGGTCGGCGCCGTGAACGTTCTACTTTCTTCTCTGAGGGAGTAACGCCTCTCTTCGTGGGTCGGCAAGATTCCTTGATCATAGGAGGCGACTTCAACTCCACCCAGGCGCCCAAAGACCAACTGCCACGCCACTCTCCGTGCGCGGCACTAGCAACAATTATTCAGAACCTCAATCTAGTGGACTCGTGGGAGCATGTTCATGGCAATCGTCCGGGATTTACACATTTCACTAGCCATTCATCCAGTCGCCTTGATCGGGTCTACATCTCCCGAGACATTGTCGGTGGCACTCAGGCTGCTGAAATCTGGCCAACTGCATTCTCCAACCATGAAGCATATATTTGTACCGTCAACATCTGCCAACAAAAGGTGTGGCGCAGCAAGGGACTATGGAAACTGAACATAAAACATCTTACTTCACTGAACTGTCGGCAACAAATTGAGACATCATGGACGGCTTGTCTTCAACGTCGCAACAGATATCAGTCTGCCATATCATGGTGGGTCCTTTGTGCAAAGCCTACACTACGCAAGGCGTTGATTAAATACGGAAGGGAGATCGCGCAATGGCGACGACACACTCAGGAGTTCTACTTCACCATCCTCCGAGAATGTACGACAATGCCTTATTCACCAGAACGTCAGGTGATAGTGAATCGAGCCAAGGCACAGCTCAATGCCCTCTCCCGCCGACATCTTGAAGGAACTATGATCAGGGCGCGCACACAAGAAGATTTAACGCAGGAACGTCCAAGTATGTATCATGTGATAGCTGAAAGGCGCCACCGACGGAGAAATTTGATTACTGTTTTGACAACTGAGGATGGAAGACGTGTAGATAACCAAGCTGAAATAGGGCATGCCCTTCACAAGCATTACACTACGCTGTACTCTGCACACCGTCGTCACCCTGATAACATTGCGGAGGTATCCCGACTTACATTTGGCTCGGTTCCTGAGGATGCAAAACTGGATATGCTTGCTGACGTCACAGAGGAAGAAGTCAATGATGCTATCAAAGCAGGATCTACCAACAAGTCACCTGGCCCTGACGGCATCCCACTTGAGTTTTATAGAACATTCCGTCACCTGATAGCACCGATGTGGACAGAAATTTGTCGGGACCTTATGTCACCCCAGGTGCAGATCCCTGAAGGTTTCCTCGACGGTATCGTTATTCCCATACATAAACCTCATGGAACATCGAGGATAAGCGATTATCGTCCATTGACATTGCTCAACAGCGATACAAAGATCTTTACTCGACTTCTGGCTGCACGGCTCAAACGCACGGCAAGATATGTGGTTTCTCCTGATCAAACTTCATTGGGTGGTGTTAACAACATCCGCACCGCCCTTGCTCGCTATATAGACATAATCGCTCTAGCACATACTCAACGTATGCCTGGATTTTTGGCCACTCTTGACTTCAGCCAAGCTTTCGATAGAGTTGATCACGAGTACTTGGAAGAGGTACTCCGTAATATGAAATACCATGATACTACCGTCAACGTCATAATGCGCCTTCTTCGAGGAGCGACGTCCCGTGTGTTATACAATGGTCGCCTTACTCAACCAATATCGATACAGCGTTCGGTGCGTCAAGGCTGTCCGCTCTCTGCATTGTTGTATGCTTATGCAATGGAACCGTTGCTTTGTGGACTCCGTCAGCGGCTGTCAGGGATCTCACTCGGTGGCCATCTATTTTGCTGCACTGCTTATGCTGACGATCTCGTCCTCGTTCTACGCAGCGATGCAGAGGTAAGAGAGTCACTGGCGTGGGATGAGCACATATGGTGAAGCATCTGGCAGCTGTCTTAATGTCCGAAAATCATGTGCCATGCCTATAGGTGTGGGGCTTCCTGCAAACAGCGCTGCACCTTTACGAGTAACTACTGCTATCCGATGCTTAGGACTCGACTTCACAGGAGACATGCGGCGTACGATCGCCCTCAACTGCCGGCGCCTACTAAACCAGTTACGCGCTGGTCTTCTCGATCATCGTCTCAGGGCTCTCGACCTTCTACAGCGGACACAGTATGTTAATATATATTTGGCGTCACGTATCCCTCACGTTGCACAAACCCTACCCATTCCACCATCCATGGCATTACGCATGTTAGCAGCACTGGGTTCATATGTTTGCCATGGCTTGCTGTTCAAGATAAGATACGAGACCCTCACTCTCCCGAGAAACAGAGGCGGACTAGGCCTGTACCATGTGCCTGACAGAGCGACAGCCCTCTTCCTCAGCTCTCACATGATGCTGTGGCGCCGTAATCCCACATGCCTTACCAGCCTGTTGCTGGAGGCCTTTGCACCGCGCTCTCTTTCGGCTCCTATCATGCTTTCAGATGTTCCAGCGCCATTCTTTTACTTCCGACGCTTTTTCCTCGAACTGAGCTATATCTACACTGCGATACTGCCGACACGCTTGATGTCTACGAAGGCGATCTACGGCTTTCTTCAGAAGAACCGATCACCAAATGTGATTGAAGGGAAGTATCCCAGCGTCAACTGGAGTGTCGTTTGGCGCTCTATGAGTGCTCCTTACCTTGGCACTGACGTACAGTCGACATGGTACCTGACAGTCAACGGTAAACAAGTGTGCCAGTCACGACTTCACAGGATTCACCTCGCAGACACACCACTGTGCGTCGCCTGTGATGTAATGGACACGGACGAGCATCGACTCGTATGCGGATCGGCGGAAGGCGTCTGGATGTTGGTGCGACAGATGCTGGCTTTGATTACCCGTACAGCACCTCATCATATACTTTCCCATTTGCTCCTCTTTCCAGACTCGGGACATTACCCACAAACGAAGACAAACGCTGTGAAATGGATATGTGGACATGCGGTTCACTACTTGTTTGTACATGGAGAGAAAAACGAACTCGATTTTTGGAACTTTCTGAACGAACGACATTGCACAGTTGTCCGCAATCCAAAATACATGCAATATTTCTCAAATTTTCTTTATAGTGTTTTTCGTAATCCACCCTGAAGCTGGGGTGTTCCTGCCATGAATTAGTTGATACTTACATTTTCTTTTACGGTTTTTTTTTTAACTTCAAATGAATTAATACACTTCATGTTTGTAGCTACACTGAATGTCCTTTCATTTTTTTCACCCTTTTTTTTATTATTGTTCCCCCTATTAGAAATAGGTTAGTTGCACTGGGCTTAGGATAAGATAGGGCCAACGCCTGAAGTGGTGTAGTTTGTCATTTATTTTATTTTATTTTCTAGGGTAAAAGGTGGCGGTGGCAAGTAATTCTTTTTTTTAAGGTCCTTCCCCCCATTATATATAAAAAAAAAGTGGGCAATGCTTTGGACTGTGACGCTGAAGGTCAGTGGGTAAAAACCCGTCACTTCCTATTTTTTTTCTAAAAGGGTTTCAGACACAAAAAGAAAAAAAAAAAAATAAATAAATGAAAGGGGACTGAGGCTCTCCAGTCAAAAAAAAAATAAAAAATAAAAAAAGGAGACTAAGGCGCTCCAGTCACGGTCTGCACGGCCACTACAGTCGGGGGTTCGAATCCCCCCTCGGGCATGGATATTTGTGCCGTCCTTAGTTGTAAGTAGTTCATAAGTAGTTTGTAAGTTTAGGGACTGATGACCCGGTAGTTAAGTCCCATAGACTCTACAAACATTTGAACATTTTTTTGGGGCTGAGCGGTCTGCGGCCTGCCAGTCACGGTCTGCACGCCCGCTGTGGTCGGGGGTTCGAATCCTCCCTCGGACATGGATGTATGTGCCGTCTTTAGAATAAGATAGTTCATAAGTAGTTTGTAGTTGAGCCCCATAAGCTCTACACACATTTGAACATGTCACATATAAAGGAGGGCGCGTAGTGCGTGAATCTCCGGTTCAGAAACAATCGCTTATTCCATAATTATCGTTTCGAAACGTATCGATTCGATAAATATCGTTTGCAGGTCGAAGCCTCACTATAGACACGCTATACAGCACATTTGTGATATCACCATGATGAAATTTACATCGTGCAGGAAAGATTAACGAAACGAAGTTTTGCGCAATTAAAAAAAATCCGCTTTTCGAGCTTTATTAATTTACTGAGTGGATAAGGTTATATACAATAAACGTTCAAACGTTTGTTAAGCTTATGGGACTTAACTACGGGGTCATCAGTCCCTAAACTTACAAACTACTTATGAACTACTTACGAACTAGGACGGCACAAATATCCATGCCCGAGGACGGATTCGAACCCCCGACCGTAGTGGCCGTGCAGACCGTGACTGAAGCGCCTCAGTCCCCTCGGCCACCGCGGCCGGCTATATACAATAACCTATACGCCATAAAGCAGGAATAGAATTAATTATTTACAATGCATCTTGATTTTGTAATGTCGCTTGTCAAAAATAATCTCAATATAACCAGAGTCACACTGAAACGATTAGAGTATACTTACGTACAGAGCAGTGAAAGGGTCAAAATATTTCGGAGCTATACCCAACAACTGCAGCTTCTTTCGAAATCCTTTATCTTCTGTTCTGGGGCCATTTCGTGTGTTTTCATACACATAATATGTGCATCGGCGCGATTAAATGTCGTCAAATATCGTCTCGGCGTAAAAAATTACTTTTTTAAAAAAACTTCGCACAGTAAAAAAAATTAGAAATATTAAAAAAAAATTGTAAAAAAAAAATGCTACTTCACAATCGTAAACAATGTAGCACTAGACGCGCGAAAGTTCAAAAGCAGACCGCAAACACTGTGACAAAGGGTGAAATCCACATGTACCAATCACGAAAACTACTTATAGCAGTTTCTAACGGCATTTTTCGGAACTTCCTGAAGGTTTTCCTCCGAATCTCAGGCGTGTTTAGATCTCGAAAACTGGAAAAAAAGTGCGGCATGCATTCGGGTAAATACGGTAACTTAAGGGTCGTCTTGTAGGCCAGATACATGCTTAAACTATAAAATTTTAATGAAAATTTGTACCTCGTCTTATCTGAAGGTCGTCTTATCTGCGGAAATATGCGGTACATTGGGGGAACATTATTGTTTCCACTAGATAATTGTTCTCTGTGGAACGTCAGATTCGTAGAAGAAGCAATTACTGAAAGAGGAAGCACCTGTTTTATGAAGAAGGCAAGCTCAGGAACATCAGTGTGAAACTATAACTGAAAATTACAACTTAATATTCGTTAACACCGCGATTTCAAACCTGCTGCAGGTAAGGTAGACTGTAGCTTGGGCAGGAGATGGGATTTGGTGAAATCGATGTTCATTTCCGACATGTCCCTAAACACTTTTCTTGCAGATCAGAGGCTGTATTATCAGAATGAATCAGTGTTAAACAACTAAATACAATAATAACTATAATGTAAAATGAAGGATAACAGAACAGGAAAATGACTAGTCCTCCCTTCTCTTAAAAAATGCTCGACAACAGCAGTTTTGTCTGGCGTGACACTTGAAGTACAGCTGATGCTGAGACAATCATAGCAAGATGGTGGTAAACGCAGTCTCATCATAAAGTGTTATCCACCGACTTTGCGGCGTGGATGAAAAAAGCGATGTCGGCATTTTAAGGAATGGGGGGAAGCTGTAGATTGATTGTCATACGTGTTGAGGTCCGATGAAGCCAATTGCACACTCCGAGGGTCTGTGAATACTAACAACTGCAGAATATTGTATGGAAGGGAGCTTTCCCTACTCTCTCCTATGTAGTTTCAGTATCACGGGATGTGCGACTACTGTATTTCAGTACTTACATACGATTGCACAAATGGGCGTACCGTCCACATCAGCCGTCAGAGCTACAAAACAGCCGCATTTACGAAGACTTGCACAATTGTGCGTAATATTCAGTCATTCAGTGCTAAAAAGATATATATCTGAATTTGTGTAAAATGTTTGGAGAAGTATTTTATAACAGTATTTTATTGAAACGTTTGTTCATTATGGATATGGAACCTGAGACTGTAACTTAAAACAGGTTTCAGAAACTACTGCAACCACTCGCCTCTTTTTATATATACATGGAGTGGACTCGGTCAAACTGAAGCGAGTATTTACTGGAGCATCGGCTACTTTGAAACCTTTTCTGCAGCCATTCAAGTATTCCCAAACAATGTCGTCATCCAAGGCACAATCATCCGAGGTTGGCTCAAATAGCATTCTGGACATTCCAGTGAAAGATTATGCCTTCCAGATCGCCGGGCTTGAACCCCATCACTGATGCGACAGTCATTACACAAAATTCTACGCTCCCAACATATTCGCAGTCATGAACGAGTGTAGAGGCAAAATGGATCACTGTTAATGCAGGAGAGCTCCAGTGACTTGTTGAGTTTTTAATTGTCTCTTTCAACCCGTGTTTTCATATTCACAATACTCTAGTAACTTCCGATTTTTTAATTAACTTATCAGGTTTTATTCTGTGACGTCAAGTATCATGTGCCGAAGTGGGCATAAATTGGCAGAACTAAAGTTATGTTGGTTACTCTTAAAACGATCGCATGGAGAAGAAGTTATGAAGTTTTGAAAATTGGGCAGTAGTTGACTTTTTTTTTCCAAATCATTGGCCACGATTTAGCTGTGGAAAGGGCAATTTCCTTATTACATGTACATTGGGCTGATGAAGGAAATAGAATTTACGCAGAATGTGTAAGAAATTTCTTTATTTAAAGTTGTCACTATACAATCTAATCTTAGTTTTATGACAACAAGATGGAGGTGAAGTATCGACCCATTAGAAGGTAAACTGATAGACAGTGGTTCACGCTCATATGTGTCAGACTTTGTTTCGCGCATCGCATGGTTTAGATAACGCCATATAAGAGTGAAATATACGACTGCGGCCAGACATACGTCTAGTAGACTGTTAAATGGTTGAAGCCCTCAGTTGCGATGCGCGAGGCCGTTTCCCGTCGGGGGTTCGAATCCCCCCTCGGGCATGGATTTTTGTATCGTCTTCAGTATAAGGTAGTTCATAAGTAGTTTGTAAGTTTAGGGACTGGTGACCCGCAGTTAAGTCCCTTAAGCTTTACAAACATTTGATTCTTTTGTAACATGACAATGTCGTATCAAGAGGAGGAAAGCCTGTGCAGGTCAGGAATGACGCAGACACATTGACAAGTCACTGGCAATAAGTGAAGCACGTTTTATACGAGAGATTGTCACGTCAAAATCGACTACTCGAACTGTGTACGTCTTTCGTAACTGGGTTTAAATGAGGCCCCAACGACATCGCGAGTGCGTCTACGGTGTCAATGATCTCAAGGTTGTGCCGAGTATGGAGGCCTAAATTTCCGAACATTCTGCACATTGCGCATGCGCAGAAACAAGGATTTGTTAGTGGTGTCTGCCAATGTCGTATATTAACCTGTACTTACAGAGCGCATTCCAACTGTAGAAATGCTTTCCCTCCTTCTTAAATTTCATTTTGTGGTTTGTTTTCTCCTTATACTGTAAAGGTTACACCAGGATTTTTGCATTTAACGTACTCCTTTAAAATAGACGAAATAACTTAATGGAAAATGTTTACGTTGTAAAGAAAAAGTGCACGCAGAAGGCATAAATAATAAGGTAAATACTTAAACGTGTTATAATGAAAGTTGTTTCAACAGTAAATAAGACGGAATTATTAGATGAAAAAATAATTTTCTGAGTTATTTGACATGTAGCTAGAGAAAATGACATGAAAAATAAAAAGCCGCCATTTATTGCGTTCTGAAAATTGATGTATTTTCTTGAATATTTAATTTATGTTGTATCGTTTCAACTGTCTTTGGTGTAAGTTTGTTTCATAATTTTTTTCAATGAATGCTTAATAATCAGAGTAGTACATTACTGTCAATATCTTTATATCATGTGCTGGGATTATCAAAACAAAATTGACATATTTGTAAAAAAAAATAACGAAAATATTACGACTTATAAATTAAGAAAAAATTTAAACTCCCACTCCCCTTCACATTCCTCATGTATCGTCACATCGTATTTATAATGTATCCCTGTTTTACCATACGAAATAAATAAATAAATATTAGAGTCGAAGGGCAAGAAAGGGACGCAGAGGTTGGGGATGGAGTAAGACAGGGCTATAGCCTTTTACAATGTTGTTCAAGGAATGGAAGAAGAAATTTGGAGAGGGCAGTAAAGTGCAGAGAGAAAACATTGCGGTTTGCCGATGACATAATAATTCTGTCAGAGACCGTAAAAGATGTGGAAGAGCAATTGAATGAGATGGACAGTGTCTTGAAAGGAAGATATAAGACGAACATTAACAAGAGTAAAACGAAGGTAATGGAATACAATATGATAAAATCAGGCGATACTGAAGGAATTAGATTAGGTAATGAGACAATAAAAGTAGTAGATGAATTTTGTTATTTGGGTAGCAAGATTACTTCTGATGGCCGAATTAAAGAAGATATAAAATGCAGAATGGCTATGGGAATAATAGCGTTTCTAAAGAAGCGAAACTTGTTAACATCCAATATTAATTTAAATGTTAGGAAGTCCGTTCTGAAAGCATTTGTCTGGAGTGTAGCATTGTATGAGAGTGAAACGTGGAGGATAAGGAGTTCAGATAAAAAATAATACAAGCTTTTGAAATGTGGTACTACATACGAATGATGAAAATTAGATGGGTAGATCACATAACTAATGAGGAGGTGCTTAACCGAATCGGGGAGAAAAGGAGTTTCTGGCATATCCTGACTAAGAGAAGGTATAGACTGGTTGGCCACATTCTGAGATATCAAGGAATTGTCAACTAAGCATTGGAAGGAAGCGTGTAGGGTAAAAATCGTAGAGGGAGACCGAGGGACAAATATAGTTAGCAGATTCAAAATGATGTAGGTTGTCGAACGTATTGTCAGCCGGCCGCGGTTCCCGAGGAGACTGAGGCGCTCTAGTCACGGTCTGCACGGCCACTACGGTCGGGGGTTCGAATCCCCCCTCGGGCATGGATATTTGTGCCGTCCTTAGTTGTAGGTAGTTCATAAGTAGTTTGTAAGTTTAGGGACTGATGACCCCGTAGTTAAGTCCCTTAAGCTCTACAAACATTTGAACATTTTTTGTTGGTGCTATGATCCGATGCAGCTGGTGACATAATTAAAGTCGGATGTTTGGCTGGGTGAGAGAAAGTGTCAGCAGGTTGGCCGGAGGCATTGCAGCAGCAGTCGGCAGTCGGCAGTCGAGAATGCAGGCAGTGTGTGTCGGCGGTCGCGCAGTGCCGGAGGAAAGGATTTAATTAAATTGTGGCTGCGGCTGCGGCTGCGGCTACGTCTGCCGGACGCCGTCGTGTCTCGCTCCCACGAGCATCCCGGCACGCCGCGCCGCCTGCAGTAAAGTGGATGCGGAAACTTGTTTCCGCGCACCTCGGCTGCGTGGCGTTTCCCTCTGTGGGAGCTGTTGTCGACCACAAAAAAGGGTGAGGGAGGAGGGGGGGAGGGGGAGCAGCAGAGAGAAAAATTAAAACGAGGCGTGTCTCGACGGCTCTCGCCGAATAAAAAGCTGCGTTATTCTTTCAGCGCGTTACTCTTGTAATAACCATAACTGCTCCCTCGAGTCAGAGAGTAGTAGAGTGTGCAATGGTACTTGTGGAAATATTCAGGTGTGGCCCTACGCTCCGAGCGTTTCGTTTATTACTATTATTAAGTCAGAAATAAATGTTAATTGATCCTCGGAATACCTGTAAAGTTGGACTAAGGATATTGACTAGACTTTGAGTATTTATTATCTATCAAGGAGATACAATCAAGTGATAAATAAATGAAAGACAGTTGCCACTTTCCATATCCAATCGTTGGTAACCTTAGAGCCGCGGTGGAGTAGCCGAGCGGTCTAAGGCGTCTCGATGCGCGCGGTTGTTCACCGTCGGAGGTTCGAGTCCTCCCTGGGGCATAGGTGTGTGTGTTTATCCTTAGGTTAGTTTACCTTAGTTTAAGTAGTTTGTAAGCTACTGACTGATGACCACGCAGTTTGGTCCGATAGATTTACAAACATGTGAACATTTGATTTGGTAACCTTAATAACTTCGCTTACGGAATCCATAAACGGTAATTTAAAGTTAAGACTAACTTTGTAACACCTTTGGCTGCTGTAAGTATTGGGTAAGGTACATGAAGCGTATCTACAGCACCGCTTCGCTCTCTCCCTTTGAGAAATGGTGTGGAAAGATGCTGCAGTCTCGCCGCCACATGTTTTTCATTTTTCATCAAGTTACAGTGTTACATATATCTGTTAACGCTCTATACTGTTCCAACACTGTGTATTGGATGAAGGTACAGAAGTTACTGCCTCACTTACGTTCTACATCTACAACTACATCTATATGAAGTACTCTGCAAATAACATTTAAGTTCCTGGCAGAGGGTCATCGAACCACCGTTAAACTATTTATCTCCCATTCCATTCTTGAATAGCACCCGGGGAGAAAGAACATATGAATCTTTCCGTTCGAGCTCTGATTTCTCGTATTTTATTCTGATGGTCATTTCTACCAATGTAAGTGGGAGTCGTCAATATATTTTCGCATTCGGAAGAGAATGTTGGGTGGCCCAGGGGACTGAGGCGCTCCAGTCACGGTCTGCACGGCCACTACGGTCAGGGGTTCTAATCCCCCCTCGGGCATGGATATTTGTGCCGTCCTTAGTCTTAGCTAGTTCATAAGTAGTTTGTAAGCTTAGGGACTGATGACGCCGTAGTTAAGCCCCATAAGCTATACAAACATTTGAACATTTTGAGAATGTTGGCGATTTGAGTTTCGTAAATAGCCCACTCAGCAGCGATAAGCGCCATTGTTGTAATGATTCCCATCCCAGATCATGTATCATTTCCGTAACGCTGTCTCCCCTGTATCGTGACAACACGAAACATCTTTGTACTCTTTCAAGTCCTCCATCAAACCCACCAGATAAGGATCCCACACTGAACAGCAATACTCCAAAAATGGACGGAAATGCGTATGTATGCAGTTTCTTTTGTGGTTCTGTTGCATGTTTTAAGGGTTCTGCCAATAAAACGCAGTCTCTGGTTCGCCTTTCCCACGACATTATCTACGTGTTCTTTCCAATGTAAGTCTGAAGTAATAGTAATTCGTAGGTGTTTACGGCCTTCACTTTTGATTAATTTATCTTGTAAACAAAGTTTAACGGATTTCCTTTTTGTACTCATGTGAACGTCTTCACACTTCTCATTATTTATCATCAATTGCCAATTATTACACCATACTGATATCTTATTCAGATCGTTCTGCAGTTGGTTTTGATCTTCAGATGATTTTACTAGATGGTAAATGACGGCGTCATCCGCAAACAACCTAAGAGAGCTACTTAGATTTTCCCCTAAATCGTTTATGTAAATAAGGAACAACAGAGGACCAATAACACTACCTTGTGGAACGCCCGATATCGCCTCTGTTTTAGTCGATGCCTTACCATCTATTGCTACGAACTGTGTCGTCTCTGACAGGAAATCCCCTACCCAATCGGAAATTTGGGGCCATATACCATAACCATGCAATTTGATTAAAATCAGTTTGTGTGGTACGGTGTAAAAAGCCTTCTGGAAATCAAGAAATACGGAATCGATTTGTGAACCCTTGTCGATAGCACCCATCACTTCATGTGAATAAAGAGCTAGTTGTGTTTGGCATGAACGATATTTTCTAAATCCGTGTTGACCTTGGGTCAATAGATCGTTCTGTTCGAGATAATTCATAATATTTGAATACAGGATATGTTCCAAAACCCTGCTGAAAACTATGTTCGTATCATTTCGTTAGATAAACCTGTAGTAAAGCTTGTCGATAGCACCCATCACTTCATGTGAATAAAGAGCTAGTTGTGTTTGGCATGAACGATATTTTATAAATCCGTGTTGACCTTGGGTCAATAGATCGTTCTGTTCGAGATAATTCATAATATTTGAATACAGGATATGTTCCAAAACCCTGCTGAAAACTATGTTCATATCATTTCGTTAGATAAACCTGTAGTCAAGCTTCTTTACATTTTTCTGATTGTTCAGAGGTCTTTTCCACTCATCGTTGGTCCAGGAGGAATGTGTTAATAGCATACACGATGATTCACAACTTTTTTTGAGGAATATTTGAATAGTTTTGAGGTTTGTAGATCAAGGAATTCAAGCTATGGAAATTACTTTGCATTGTCAATATACAGCGTGTTTGCCTCTGTAACTGATAAAACAATAGGTGACGGGAAATTTTAATGCGGTAGGTCAACACAAGAAATGTTACACTTTCTGCGGAGCTATGAACATAGTTTATTGTATCAGTATTGTATTATATCTGTAGTCAGGTCAATTCACTGAATTCCACTACTAACTGGTTTATTACCTGCTTGCCTACGCAGCACTGCAACCCTCGAGAGGGAATTCCACATGAAACCCGAACTCTTCTCATGCACAGTGACTTGAACACTCTTAAAATACTCAAATGGCGTTACCCAATCCTGGGTGGTGCTGCTAACTTCGAAAACAGCAAAAGGTGCCCTAATCATACTGTGACTTAGGAGCTCCACAGCATTAACTCGTCGTCAGTGATGGTAGGATCTGAGCACATCACCTTTTGAGGGCCGTCGTTGTTCTCTTTAATAAAGGGTTGTTTACGATAGTGAGATGAATAGGAGAAATTTAGCATTAGAAGGAAATATGTGGGGTAAAAGTAGCAGAGGGAGACCGAGACATAAATACAGTAAGCAGCTTCAAAAGGACGTAGGTTGCCATCTTTTTCAGATACGGAGAGGCTTGCGCAGAACAGGGTAGCGCGGAGAGCTGTGGAATGAAAACCACAGCAACGACATATAAATATGTATCAGTGGCGGCGAGTCCTATGTGTTCACTGGTTCAGAGAACCCCAGGAAAAAGCTCGCCCTGAAAAAAAAAGTAAAATAATAAATGCAATAAAAGGTAACCACGCCTTCACATTGGCGTTGGAGCTGGTAGAGACGGCAGCTCTGGGCTACTAGAGCTCTGGCGGTTACACACGAATGGTCCCGAAGCAAAGACAATGGAGCTACTACACACCTCGCCTTGCGCATCGGCAAATCCTCAATTAAGGCAACATCCGTCCCTGACATTTGTTTTTGGTGCATTGAAGACTCATTAAAATCATGTCATATTTGTTAAAACGTCTTATAAAGACGTATCAACTGTAAAATCCTTTAGAAGATTCGATCATGAATGATAATGTAGTTACTACTACTGTCCCCCTACCAAGAATAGCCGTGTGGTTAGTGGCATTGCGTTATGCCATCGAAGGTAGTGGGTTCGAGACCAACTACAAGCAATTTTTTTTTCCAAACCCAATCTTCTTTTTAACAGATACAGCAACTACAATGACTTTTGTATTGTTACGTCCCACATGTCTCTGGACGTTTAGCAAATTTGCCGCGATTTTTAGGGTAAGTTTGTAACAAACATTTAACTGTTTGAAAAGGTGTGGGTGGAGAGCAGCCTTTGCGCATACTTTTAGGTTGGGATGCTGCTTACACTGTCATGTGACTTGAAGGTAGCTTGTCTCTTCATCGTAACAGATTCATCTTGTTACAGTTACTGTATTTTAGTGTTCATGTGCATATTCATAAGTTCACCGTCTCTAATGACCAAGCTGTCGACGGGATGTTAAACCCTAAGCTTCCTTCCTTTCTTCCTCATAAGTTCACTTCCATATAAGGAAACACTCCATACAAATGCCCTCAGAAAATACTTCCTTAAACTTCAATTAAAATTCGATGTTTGCACATTTCTCTTTATGAAAAACTCTTTTCTTCCCATTGCCATTCTGCATTTTATATGCTCTGTACTGTGACCATCTTGTGTTATTTTACTGCTCAAGTAACGAAACTCATTTACCATCCTTATTGTTCCGTTACCTAATCTAATTCCTTCAGCGTCACCTGATTTTCTGAGGCTGCATTCCATTACCCTAGTTTTGCTCTTGTTAATGATCATCTTATACGCACCTGTCAACACACTAGCCATTCCGTTCAACTGCTCTTCTAGGTCCTTTGCTATCCCTCACAGAATTTCAATGTTATCATCAAAACTAAATGTTTCTATTAAGAAAGAAAAATAAACAACGTTCCGTATCTTTTGGAAACAAGTTATCAGCTTTAAGCTCGGACCAAAAGTGAGAAATAAAGAACGCCGACCCTTTGCCTCGAGATGAAGCAGGCACAAAGAAGCAGAAGTGAGACATTCTGAAGATCTTTTAACTAAAGTATATCTAAAAGGGGGAGGGGGATCGAGGCAAATCGGGGCGCTTTCCCAAATTGTCTCTTTCATCGAGCGAGTGGGGAGTGGGGGTTCTGTGCCACATCAAGATCCGGCACTGAAAGGAGTGAACCCCCAGTCATCTGAAGCACCAGCCGCCACTGATACGTATATACTGGGTGGTGGAAGTTTTTCCAGACAGATTGTGGGTGCAACTACAGGAAAGACTGAGCATAGCTGCCGTAGGCAGTGCGCCTCTTTCAGAGACAAAGACACTGAATAGAGCCGAATCGGCGCCGCCGCGCTGTGTGCGTAGGCGGCTTCCGGCTGAGCCAGCCTCCAGATAAGGCTTCCAGGAACCCGGCGCCCGGCCCCCGACCCTGCGCACCGTTTGTCTCTCCTCCCCCCCCTCCCCCTCCTACCAGAGTCCGTCACGCTAACGAGATTTCCATGAGCAGGCCGCTGGCGTTGGCGCTGCCGCAGGTCCGGTCGCACTACATCATGTGACTTTCTCTCCCCACAGAGGCACTCTGTCCCTGCTAGGCTAATGTTTCCAGCGAAGCACAGAAATAAACCCTTTATCGCACAATGGGAACTGTCACGGCAGGCGTTTCCTTCAGTTAAAACTTCCGGGACGAAAAGCCGTGTTAAATGTTTAAAATCCCTTCCGCACGTTTCGTCCTCAGTTGCGTGAGATATCTTCGGAGATCTTTCGGCTACTGCCACAGGGCTCGAAGGACTCTCGCAAATAACCCTCTACTGCCCATCGTCACGCTCAAGTCACAGCAAAGTTTTATCATTATACTAGCTGAGAACCCGGCCTTGCCCGGGTATTTATTTATTTATTCCCGCCATTTTTCAGGTGCGAGGGTAAGTCAATTATTATACGCAAAGTAGTTATAAAATGTTATTGTAATAAAATACGAAACTTACAAGAACATCATTTTTCGACTTAGTCTCCTTGCTTTTCAATGCACTTCGTCCATCGCTCTACAAGCTTCCTTATGCCCTCATAAAAGGTTTTCGATTGAGCTGCGAGCCAGGAATGCACCGCTTCCATCACTGCTTCGTCCGAGTCAAATCGATTAATACCTGTTTGAGTGGACCAAACAAGTGATAGTCAGAAGGGGCAAGATTGAGACTATATGGAGGATGATCCAGTACTCAGAATTTGAGTTTCTGTAGCGTTTCAGCTGTGTGGACAGCAGTATGCGGACGGGCATTGTCGTGCAACAACACAACACCTTCTGACAGCAGTCCTCGGCATTGCTTCAAATTGCAGGCTTTAGCCTGTCAGTAAGCATCTCACTGTAACGTACACTGTTCATTGTTGTGCCCCTTTCACCATAATGTTCCAGTACAGGACCTCGTGCATCCCAAAAAACCGTAAGCATCAGTTTTCCTGCGGACGGTTGGGTATTGAACTTTTTCTTGCACGGCGAATTTGGATGATTCCATTCCATTTCTGCCGTTTTCTTTCCGGCTCGTAATGATGGATCCATGTTTCGTCACCAACATGCTCTTCTTTGGTGCAAACAGACAGCGGAACAGCCAAGATTAACAGCACGGCAGCGACAACAAAACTAACGTAGCAGCTTGAAAATTGCAAAGATATAACACCAAATAAAGCGTACGTCACCAACGTAAAACGACAGTACTACCAACATAAACAAAAATACAACTAAATTGCTGATAATAATTGACTTAACCTCGTATATATTCATCTGTATAAGGGCTGCATGTTTTAAAAATCCCTTCGGAATACAATTAGTAGTAAAGAAATAAAAACTTGGTGCGTGATGGAGCGGTTTTCCATGAACGTTACTGTTTATGTGCTCATAACCCATGAACTACGTGTCGTGCTGTGATACACTTTAGAAAGTACATTCAACTATGTGTGTGTGTACCGTCTGTAAAATTCCCTGCCGCTACAATTTGTAGTGTACAAATTATAAATTGTAACGTCATACCCAAATGCCGTAGTTTTACGCCATAAACAGCGGAAAAGTAGTAAGCGATAAACTTTTTTTCTTTCATCATTTTGCTATGGTTGTCAGCGAGGAAAAGTTTAACAAAGGCTTGAAATTATGTTTAAAGTTTGTTGTTAGTCGCTAAGTACTGTCATTCTCATATAGCGTATTTATAAAATCTTGCCGCATTATGTGGAACTTTTTTGCGATTCCTATTGTTTATGACGTCATATCTTCCGAACCATGTCTCGTACGTGATTCTTAACCCTGCAGCTATTGTTATCTCACGGTAAGAGATGTGTGTACCAAATGTGGTTGAAATTGGTCCAGTGGTTTACGAGAAAATGAGCGGCATTGTCGCTAAATGCAGCAGTTGTTCGCGTATCTCATTGTTTACGACGTCAAATCTCGTGAACTGTGTGTTCTGCGTAATTCTTACACTTACGGCGAGCGTCCTTATGGATTGTAGCTTACGTGTGCACGTATTCGGAAGGGCGGTGGTTCAAATCCACCCCCGGCCATCCAGATTTAGGTTTTCCGCGATTTTCCTATAACACTCCAGGCAAATGACGAGAGGATTCCTTTCAAAGGAACTCCGTCTCTAATGACCAAGCTGTCGATGGGACGTTAAACCCTAAGCTTGAATCCCTTCCTTACGTGTGCAAAATTTCACAAAGATTGAAACAAAACAGTAGATTTGTATAGAACACGTACACACAAACCCACAAACACACAAATACGGACACTCTGTTTTATATATAAAGATTCGGTAGTGCAGTAGTAGAGTGCCAGACTATGAATCGAAAGGTCACGGGTTCGCTGGCGTGAAAAATTCGACTAGCACCGTGGTTCGGCATCCACGTTAAACTGTAGGTCGCCACGGTGGAGTGGCCGAGCGTTCTAAGGCACTTTGCTGCGGATCGCGCGGTTACTTGTCATGGCGTTGAAGTCTTCCCTCAGGCATGGGTGTTTGCGTTGTCCTTATAATAACCTATCGTAATTTCCCACAACTATATACCAGTTTTGACATATTTTAATTCGGAACCCTATCGTATAATTTCCGAAAGCAATCTTTTTTATTTTTTTTTTTTCTCCTCTCTCTCTTTTTTCAGAGAGAATTGGAATTCATGCCAAGAAGTGGTACATTGTTGTATGGCAACTGCCCAACATTATTTTTATATGCTGGATCAATGTTGCCATTACTTTGTTTAATTCGCTACTTTTTCATTCGTGGCCCGATGCAGAAAGTATTTTAACGAAAAGTGAAGTCACAATATAAAGGATACACCTTCTCAAAAAGTCTCCAACAACAGCTGGCACAATTTTATAAGAAAAACAATCTACCCCTTTACACCATACTTTTCTTTTAGCTCTGGGATATTGTACAAATCCCTTTTTAAAGAGATCTTCACTGTCACATCAATTTTACATACAGTATCTGATATTTCCATCGTTAAAATATACTTTAGAGTTCGCCAACTGTAAAAATTCTCACTTCTGTTCATACAGCTAACTGTGGTGAATGATTTATGCACATTCAGAACACTAGCAGGCCAGTATTCACACCCCCGCCCCCCCTCCCCATCATTTTGAATTATCACATCATCACCCTCTTGAGTCACGAACACTACTGTTGCTTCAACAAACTTCATTACACCGTCTCCAGTTTCTTGTGTGTTCAAATAAATGCTATCATCGTCATCTGATACAAGCGATGCTGCATCCTCATCACCACTACTGGTCACCGTCTTCTTGGGAATCTGAAAATTAAAATCCAGCCTGGAAAGTGGACCATAGATTTGCTCAAATTCACACGTTTTAATTTTATTGCACATTTCTCATGTATAACGTCAGCAGATAAGCACCAAGCTAAAGATAATGTCCTCTAAAATATAATGGTAACCAAATGTTCAAATGTTTGTTAAGCTTATGGGACTTAACTACGGGGTAATCAGTCCCTAGACTTACAAACTACTTATCAACCACCTTATACTAAAGACGGCACAAATATCATGCTCGAGGGGGGATTCGAACCCCCGACCGTAGTGGCCGTGCAGACCGTGACTGGAGCGCCTCAGTCTCCTCGGCCACTGCGGCCGGCAATGGTAGCCCACATGAGTTATGAATGAAGATATTCCATTGGAAAAAGTGAACGAAAATATTTCATACTTTAGTTATTAATATTTTATTATTTATGCAACTGGTAGTCACTGTACAACATCTTAAATACGTTGTTGTTATGGTCTTCAGTCCGGAGACTGGTTTGATGCAGCTCTCCACCCTACTCTATCCTGAGCAAGCCTTTTCATCTCCTCATAAGAACGGCAACCCACATCCACTTGAATCTGCTTACTATACGCGTCTCTTGGTCTCCCTCTGCGATTTTTATCCCACACACTTCCCTCCAATGCTAAATTTACGATTCCTCGATGTCTAATAATGTGTCCTACCAAGCGATCCCTCCTTTTAGCCAGGGTATGCCAAAAATTCCTTTTCTCACCAATTCTGTTCAGTACTTCTTCATTGGTTATGCGATCTACCCAACTAATCTTCAGCATTCTTCTGTAGCACCACATTTCAAAAGCCTCTATTCTCTTCCTGTCCGCACTGCTTATCGTCCATGTTTCACTCCCGTACAAGGCAACACTCCACACAAATGCCTTCAGAAAAGACTTCCTTACACTTAAATTAATTTTCGATATTAGCAAATTTCTCTTTTTCAAAAATGCTTTTCTTCCCATTGCCATTCTGCATTTTATATCCTCTGTACTGCGACCATCACATGTTATTTTACTACCCAAGTAACAAAACTCATCTACCACCTTCATTGTTTCGTTACCTAATCTAATTCCTTCAGCATCGCCTGATTTTCTAAGACCGCATTCCATTATTTTTGTTTTGCTCTTGTTAATGTTCATTTTATACGCTCTCTTCAACACACTGTCCATTCCATTCAACTGCTCTTCCAGGTCCTTTGCTGTCTCTGACAGAATTACAATGTCATCAGCAAAACGCAATGTTTTTATTTCTTCCCCCTGAACTTTAATCCCTATTCCAAATTTTTCCTTGCTTTCCTTCACCGCCTGCTCGATGTACAAATTGAATAACATCGGAGAAAGGCTACAGCCCTGTCTTACTCCCTTCCCAACTGATGCTTCCCTTTCATGCCCTTCGAGTCTAATAACTGCGGTCTGGCTTTTGTACAAGTTATAAATAACTCTCCTTTCCCTATATTTTACCCCTGCTGACTTCAGAATTTGAAACAGTGTATTCCAGTCAACATTGTCAAATGCTTTCTCCAAATCTACAAAAGCTAAAAATGTAGGTTTGCCTTTCCTTAATCTATCTTCTAAGATAAGACGTAAAGTGAGTATTGCCTCCCTGGTTCCTACGTTCCTCCTGAATCCAAACTGATCTTCCCCAAGGTCAGCTTCTACCAGCTTTTCCATTCTCCTGTAGATAATTCGTGTTAAAATTTTGCAACCATGACTTATCAAACTAATGGTTCTGTAATTTTCACACCTGTCTGCGCCTGATTTCTTTGGAATGGGGATTATTACATTTTTCTTAAAGTCTGAGGGTATTTCGCCTGTCTCATAAATCCTACACACCAGTTCAAATAGTCTTGTCGTGGCTGGCTCTCCCAGAGACTTTAGTAGCTCTGAGGGTATGTCATCTACTCCTGGGGCCTTGTTCCGACCTAGGTCTTTCAAGGCTCTGTCAAATTCATCTCTCAGTATAGCATCTCCTATTTCATCTTGATCTACATCCTCTTCCCTTCCTACCACATTGTCTGTAAGTTCATTTCCTTTGTAGAGCTGCTCTATGTACTCTTTCCACCTTTCAGCTTTCCCTTCTTTGCTGAGAACCGGCTTCCCATCTGAGTTCTTGATATTCGTAGAGTTGCTTTTCTTGTCCCCAAATGTCTCTTTTATTTTCCTGTAGGCGGTATCTACTTTTCCCCTTCTTATACATTCTTCTACAGATTTGCATTTGGCTTCTAGCCACTCCTGCTTAGCCATTTTGCACTTCCTGTCAATCTCATTTTTTAATCGTCTGTACTCCATTTTGCCTGTTTCGTTTACTGCATTTTTATATTTTCTCCTTTCATCGATTAAATCTAGTATTTCCTGTGATATCCAAGGATTTTTTGTAGGTTTTGCCTTTCTACCTATTTTGTCCTCTGCTGCCTTCACTATTTCATCTCTCAGTGCTACCCATTCCTCTTCTACTGTTTTATTTCCCCCTGTTTCTGTCAATTGTTGCCTAAATCTCCCTCTGAAATTCTCCAGAACTTCACTTTCCTTCAATTTATCTAAGTCCCATCTCTGTATTTTCCTACGTTTCTGCAATTTTTTCAGTTTCAGCCTACAGTTCATGACTAACAAGTTATGGTCAGAGTCTATATCTGCCCCTGGGTACGTCTTGCAGTTTATAACCTGGTTCCGGAATCTTTGTCTTACCATTATAAAATCTATCTGATACCTTCCGGTGTCTCCTGGTCTCTTCCATGTATACAACCTTCTTTTGTGATTCTTAAACCAGGTGTTTGTTACGATTAAATCATGTTCCGTGCAAAATTCTACCAGGCGACTTCCTCTTTCATTCCTCCTGCCCAGTCCATATTCACCTACTATTTTTCCTTCTCTTCCTTTTCCTACAACCGAATTCCAGTCTCCCATCACAATTAAGTTTTCCTCTCCCTTAACTGTCTGAATAATTTCCTTTAGCTCCTCATATATTTCTTCGATATCCTCATCATCAGCAGAGCTAGTTGGCATATAAACCTGTACTACTGTTGTCGGTGTTGGCTTCGTATCTATTTTGACAATGATAATGCGATCACTGTGCTGCTCATAGTAGTTTACCCGCATTCCTATTTTCTTATTCATTATCAGTCCTACTCCTGTGATACCCCCAACCGATTTTGTATTTATAATCCTGTACTCACCTGACCAGAAATCCTGTTCATCCTGCCACCGAACTTCACTAATCCCCACTATATCTAACCCTAACCTATCCATTTCCCTTTTTAAATTTTCTAATTTTCCTACCCGATTAAGGGATCTAACATTCCACGCTCCGATCCGTAGAATGCCAGTATTGTCTTTCCTGATGACAACATCCTCCTGAGTAGTCCCCGCCCGGAGATCCGAATGGGGGACTATTTTACCTCCGGAATATTTTACCCGAGAGGATGCCATCATCATATGTTCATACAGTAGAGCTGCATGTCCTCGGGAAAAGTAACGGCTGTAGTTTCCCCTTGCTTTCAGCCGTTCGCAGTAGCTGTGTGGCAAAGCCACATGAGCTAATGTTACAAGGCCAGCTCAGTCAATCATCCAGACTGTTGCCCCTGTAACTACTGAAAAGGCTGCTGCCCCTCTTCAGGAACCACACGTTTGTCTGGCCTCTCCACAGATACCCCTCCGCTGTGGTTGCACCTACGGTACGGCTATCTGTATCGTTGAGGCACGCAAGCCACCCCACCTCGGCAATGTCTGTGGTTCATGGGGGTGGATCTTAAATACACAAACCAATAAAAAAATACAAACTTTGAGTTAATAATGTCCAAAACTCCATATTTTCTCATCTGTGACGAACAGCTGAAAATTCTCACATTTCGTCCGCAGAAGCATCTAGATATTCATACTCATTTTTAGATGTCTTCTTCGTTTCTATTCCTTTGTGAACCTATCGTAAATTGGAGGTACAGATAATAAGTCGTTTTTCTTCTTCGAGTCAATTGGAAATGAACCAGAATATTCTTTTAAAGACTGGTTCCTTCTAAGGTTGTAGGGCGACCTCGATTGTGTAAATTGACTTTCTGCCGTCTTCTACATGAAATGTATTTGATACAAGCAAGACTCCTGAATAGTCTGCATCAAGAAGGAGCCGTATAGCATCTCGCAATAACACCTTGTGCCCTGCTACTGAGATATTCTTTTGGCCAAATGTAAACCTCATGTCATTGATGCATAAAAAATCTTCCTATAACATAACATGGACATAAATTTTACAATCCGTCCTGTTAACCAATAAAATGGTAAACTCATCAATGATGAGATGTATAAAATGGTAACCAACAAACATGAAAATATTTCTTTTTGTAAACATCACATAATTTACAGTGGACAATATAGCTGCATTAAAAGACGTGTTGCCGGTCGCGGTGGCCGAGGAGACTAAGGCGCTCCAGTCACGGTCTGCACGGCCACTACGGCCGGGGATTCGAATCCCACCTCGGGCATGGATATTTGTGCCGTCCTAGTTCGTAAGTAGTTCATAAGTAGTTTGTAAGTTTAGGGACTGATGACCCCATAGTTAAGTCCCATAGACTATACAAACATTTGAACATTTTTGAAAAGACGTGTTGACTCTACCTACGTATCAAGATCTTGATTAAAATGCTAAATATGGAACTAAAATACGTAGCCTAAGTAGCAAGCACAAAGGTAATGGTAACCAGCAAATAATAACGTCATGTGGAACACAAAATTTACTTGACTTGAAGTAGAATTAATATGCAAAGAATCCTCAATCTCCTCGTTTAAATTGAAATCTGGATTATTAATGTCATCAGCAAAACAGTCAGAATCACTGAAATCACCACACACTTCATTTAAAAATGCAAAATATCACAACTGCTCTCACGTCAATCTGGTGCTGCCTCCATTTTGAATTTGCGGCTTACCGTTGTTGCTCACTAGCGAATGTGGGTTACCACGGAAACAAATCAACATTGTGATGCCATCTGTCATCAATAAGATGAAATCGTTACACCAGTTAGCATAGATGTGTTACTGTACTTGGTTTGAAAAATTCAAATTTGAGGGTTAACATTATCTTTCCCCATACCCTTCATATATTAAAAGACAGACAAAATTCAAAAGAACAATCTACTACCTTGTTCTCAGTACGAAAGAAAGTGTCTTCACGTTATCGCTATTACTGCTGTGATGTTTTACCGTGCGCGACCTTGCAGTTAATCTGCACGGCCACTACGGTCGGGGATTCGAATCCCCCCTCGAGCATGGATATTTGTGCCGTACTAGTTCGTAAGTAGTTCATAAGTAGTTTGTAAGTTTAGGGACTGATGACCCCGTAGTTAAGTCCCATAGACAATACAAACATTTGAACATTTGAAATATATTCCCAACTTCTAGATTTTCGGAAGGCTTTCGACACTGTACCTCACAAGCAGTTTACTAATAAAACTACGTCATTATGGAATATCGACACAATTGTGCGATTGGATTCTTGATTTCCTGTCAGAAAGGACACAGTACGTTGTAAACGATGAAAAGTCATCGAGTAGAACTGAAGTGATATCTGGCGTTCCCCAGGAAAGTGTTATACTTTTCCCTATTTTTATAAAGATTTAGGAGATAATCTGATTAGCTCCGTAAGACTGTTCACGGATTATGCTGTCAGTTATCGTTTAGTAAAGTTACCAGAAGATCAAAAGCAACTGCAAAATGATTTAGATAAAATATCAGCACGGTGCAAAAAATGGCAATTGACTCTTAATAATGAGAAGTGTGAAGTCATCCATATGACCACTAAAACAAGCCCGTCAAACTTCATTTACACGAGAAATCAGTCAAAACTACAGGCCGTAAATTCAACTAAATACCTAGGAGTGACAATGACAAACAACGTAAATTGGAAACAACACAAAGATAATATCGCAGGGAAAGCGAACCAAAGACTACGTTTCCTTGGCAGAAAACTTGGAAGATACAACAGCTCTACTAAAGAAACTATTTGGGATTATTTTTGGGCATTTTGGGATCCCCACCAAGTAGGACTGACGGACGATTTAGAGAAAGCTTTGTATCATCGCATCGCAATAAACAGATTTTGCTAGCACCCACGTACATAGGAAGACATGATAATCAAAATAAAATAAGAGATCGAAAACGAAAAGATGAGAATGAATTTGAAGAGAAACATCATAAAAGTAGTTCGATAAATACTATTCCATGTACTTCACAATGACTTGCAGAGTATTTATGAAGATGCAGAACTCACACATGCAATGAGACGACCGGGTAGCGGACTTCCCATTGATGTCTGTCAAGATGAGACGGGATATCAGAAACGTTCTTTATTCCCATTGGAAATCCCAGTCTTCAAACAGTGAAACAGAACAGGAATCCCATCATTATTTCAAACCGTCGTCTCCTAACAAGAGTGCGGTTTTTGTTGGTATAGTCTGTAAACCTACCCTTTAAGAGATTTAACCATGAGTTACCATTATACGACGGTAGTTCGAAAGTAAGTTCCGTTACTACATCTACTACTACATCACCACTCTGCAAATCGCATTTAAGTGCTTGCTTTATCGAACCGCTATGATGATATTTCTCTACCGTTCCATTCTCTAATAGCGCGGGGGAAACAGGAATACTTGGATATTTCTGTTTCCAATCTGATTTCTCTTGTTTTATTATGATGATCTTGTCCTCTTACGTAAAAAATATGTTCCCATTGGGAAGTGAGAGTTGATGAAAGGAATTTCGCCAACAGATCTCGCCGAAACAAATAACGCCTATCTTTTAATGATCTCCATCACAGCACGCGCATCATTTCTGTGGCTCTCTCTCCCCTAAACTGCGAGCTGCTCTTCTCAGTACTTTCTCTATATCCTCCGTCAGTCCCACCTGATGTGGATCCCACAATGAGCAGCAATACTCCAAAATAGGACGCACAAGTGTAGTGTAGGCAGTTTCTTTAGTAGAACTGTTGCATCTTCTAAGTGTTCTGCCAATGAAAAGTTGCCTTTGATTCACCTTCCCTACGATATT
The DNA here is from genome assembly GCA_026315105.1 of Locusta migratoria. Classification (NCBI taxonomy): domain Eukaryota; kingdom Metazoa; phylum Arthropoda; class Insecta; order Orthoptera; family Acrididae; genus Locusta; species Locusta migratoria. Next base: position 710,910,789 of record CM048744.1, read on the forward strand.
TTCTGTGCTCTCTTGAATTTAAGTTGACCGTAATTGTAATTGCTAGGTACATAATTGAGTTTACGGAACGCAGATTTGACGGAATTTTGTGTGAAGTTCAACGGACATAGTTCATTGGTCATATGGATGACGTCACTATTTTTAAAATTTAGGGTAAAGTGCCAGTTTTGCACCCTTTTATCTAAATCGTTTGTGCTCATATGAACACATCTCTCATTATTTAGAGTAAACTGCTAATTTCTACATCATGCATATATCTCAATCGTTTTGCTGCTGTTTTTGATCTTCGGGTGACTTTATTAAACGATAAACGACAGCATCATCCGCGAACATTCGGAGAGAGCTACTCTGATTGTCTCCTAAATCGTTTATAAGGATAAGGAGCAGTAGGTGCCCTATAACACATCTGTCAGTTACTACGTATTGTGTCCATCCTGACGGTGACAAAAAAGTAGCAGAGTGCAGATCTACAGAGAGAGAAAGCAATTTTTTTTTTAAATACAAAACTCTAAAAATCTTTTTCAATACAGCCCCCCCCCCCCCCCAATTTTACATGAATTCTCATAGCATGGTATAAGGTTCGCGTATTCCCACGTTATAGACAGATGCTTGGTAACGTGGTTGTCTTACCTCTTCATCCTTGTTGACACACTTACCATCAAGGAATGTATTAAGATATCGGAAGAGATGAATATCGCTGCGAACGACGTCGGGACTGAACGAAGGATGGGCAAAAATGTCTCAGCCAAAGCTCTGATGCAGTTTTTTTTCCTGACATTCACAGTGTGTGATAGCGCATTATTCACTTGATTACGCCTTTCTTAAATTGTCGGACCAATCTTCTCCTCAGTGAAGCCTCAGACATTTGTCCGACTTTGTTTTTCTCAATACAGAACTATTTGTGAAGGGGAGAAACATTAACTGCCACATGTAAGTATTATCTATTTAAAATACTGTCATTTTTTGAAAAATACTAATCTGTTTTTTATGTCCGACAAATGTTTGCCAACAGTAACGTGATTCTATGTTGCTACCACGACATGTGTAATAGCTGCTCTACTGAATGCAACTTTCACTCTGCAGCGGAGTGTGCGCTGATATGAAACTTTCTGGCAGATTAAAATTGTGTGTCGGAACCGGGACTCGAACCTGGGATCCTTGCCTTTCGCGGGCAAGCGCTATACCGACTGAGCTATCCCGACACGACTCATGACGCCGCCTCAAAACTTTACTTCCGCCACTACCTCGCCTCCTACTTTCCAAACTTCACAGAAGCTCTCCTGCGAAAATTTGCAAGACTAGCACTCCTGGAAGAAAGGATATGGTGGAGACATGGCTTAGCCACAGCCTAAGGGATGTTTCCAGACTGAAACTTTCACTCTGCAGCGGAGTGTGCGCTGATATGAAACTTCCTGGCAGACTAAAATTGATTGTCGGAACCGGGACTCGAACATGGGACCCTTGCCTTTCGCGGGCAAGCGCTCTATCACTGAGCAAGGGTCCCAGGTTCGAGTCCTGGTTCCAACACACAATTTTAATCTGCCAGGAAGTTTCAGCTGCTCTACTGTTTACCCGGTCTACTAATATTTATGCACTAAGGAGCGAGAGCGAAGTTGCAACCACAGACATACAGTACTAGACTGGAAATGCCATATACAGTATCACTGTCCTCAGTGAAGTCTCGGCGCCATATTTCTATACTACAAACGTATAAGCAGTCGTTTGTGTTGCTACAGGAAACTGCCGTAAAAATACCAATGAACTGACATAACTACACTGTGTTTAGACTTTTTATATATCGGAATTCGTGTGTTGTACATTACTCTAATTTTTCAACTGGAGTAAGCTTTTGACACATACAGTAATGAGTTGCATTTATATGCTGTTATTATTAATCTGTATCAGTTCATTTAACTTCGGTTTTTCGTTCAGTAGTATGGTCATCATAAAAGTATTGTTTATCGTGGATAACACATATTATTCTTCTTTTGAGAATTCTTTACGAAATCTACAGTCTGCTTTGACTTTCACACACTAATGAGTCGCATTTCCTGTTTTTATCAATCAGTTACCGGTTTCGATCAACTCCGGCTTTTGTTTTAATGGTATTACCGTTATAAATGTGCTATTTGTAGTGTACAACACATATCTATATTCTTCGGAGTCTTTTCCGGATAACTACCGTCTGCTTTAACTATAAGTAACGGTAAAATTTTACTACCATCCCAGCGGCGTCGCATGTTTATGTTGGCAACATCAACAAAACAGTAGAAAGCCATCGCCAGAATGTTAATATTCTTAGAAATCCTCACTGTGTGACTTAATTAGTGTTTCGTACAGACGATGAAGTAAATAATTAATGCTGTTCCTGCTCTATGGCTGACAAGTTCCTGTATGTACCCTCGTTCGCTCAGTAAAAGTAATTGCCCTCGTAAACGAAGACTTCATGACAAAACATATGCATTGTCACGTGACTGGCTAATGCCAACGTCACATTATTGAAAACATAATCACGCGAGGCCGCCAGGACCTAACCGTATATAACACATTCTTCTCACAACACGATTTGACATTGTACACCTATGTGTTAAATTCAGTTATTGCGGAAGTATTGGCTCAAATGCAAATCATGCTCGAACCAACTAGTACAGCTTACTACGTCATATCGTATCGGAAGATCATAGTAGTGATGTACGGAAACTTTTTGACGTGAGTTGAGGCAAGATGGCGGCGTCGGGCTTCAGCCACAGAGGGACGTTTGCCAGTCTAATGGCAATTTAAAAAAATGCGTAATCAAGTGTCTGTGGTTGCAACATTTTTTCTCCTTGCTCCAGAGATACTACTACGCGTAACCGCAACTACGATCTTCGCAATGCCGCGGAGAAAAATCGAAATAGAACTTAATTTCCAAACTACCCTCATCTTTAACTGTATTCCCTTGTGGCTTATGCTTCTACATTCAAAACTTAATCTCGTCACTAAGTAAACCTTCCTTTGCTAATGATTAATACTCTGATATAATGTGTAAAGCCATCGTTACGGTCAAAATGATGTCTTGCAGAACTAAACGGTGTAATGACCTGAAATAAAACAGTAACCCGCAAAAACTGTTTTGCTGCATTGGTGTAAACTCGAGCTAGTGCTGCAGCAGCAGCCGCCGATGATCTCGAGTTGACTTGTAACTCCTTTACTGTTCATAAACAGTAACGTAAATAGAATCCACGGACACTGATTCGATGCAATTCAGTGCTCATTTGCTCAAATGTCGCGTCGCCGTAAGCAGGTATATTTGATTAATAGGAAAATACTTTCGTCAGTCCCTGGACCGCGTTTTTTCACCAGCAAATATCGCTAACCAAATGTATGAAAAATGTTCAAATGTTTGTGTAGATGTTGTTCGTTCGTTTTGAGAGATAGAAATCCACGAAATAAGTTTCGATATCCCTACTTAATGGATATTATACTCTGTTTTAGGGACCTGAAGATGGCATAATAGAATGCTGATAGTGGTAGTGAAAGAATAAATGTTTGTATTAAACTTACGGCTGTTGGTATCCCACTTCCTACATAATAGAGTTTATTGTAGTCAGCAATCAAGGCAGATGTTGACTCAGTGCTCTGAACTGTTGGATATAATTTTCGACATCGGTCGAAGAAGAAAGTAGCTTTTCAACTTTGAAAAAAAAAAAAAAATACAATAATTCTTAATATAAGTTCGTGCTGCAGGAAAGATTATCGCCCCTGGCGATGGTTCCCATTGTAAGAGATCTTGTGATGGAGATCGCACACTTTAATCAACGGGTATCGATAAAAAGCAAGAGGGAAAATTTTTAGTACACATGAGCCAAGAATAAGAATACTTCTATGCTATAATGTATAATGGTCTCTCATTTCCGGTCTTTTAAATGAAGATTACAATTCACTTCGGCTAGGAATGTATCACGTTACGTTACGAGAATTGTTATATTGTAGCGTGCACTCTGCCACAGATAATTTTCTGTTTCTGATATATCTGTAACTTTTCACAGGATCGTAAACTGGGTTTGTAAAAAAATTAAATTTGTGATCTTCCTACATCAAGAATTCTAGGGATGTTTATATCATGCCACGTGGAATGGCCGCGTGGTTTAAGGTATCATCTTACGGACTTGACAGCCATTCCCACCGGAAGTTCGAGTCCTCCCTCGGACGTGGGCGTGTGTGTTTGTCCTTAGTGTACACTGGCCGTAATATTTAGGATAAACTGTTACGACTATTTATATCGGATCCTGCCGTGGGTTGTAAAAAAAACTGCAACTTTTCTAACAGACATGAAATATAGAAGATAAATATAGTATCCTACCACACGAGAAAGAACATTATCCTAGCAGCAGTACAGTTCGGTTGTGGCACATGTGAACATCACTTATCCATTAACGCATCTGACTTCAATACGATTCCAAATCCTTTAATTGGCTGTCAACATGAACGGGAGACTTCACACATTTAAATCGGTACCTCAACGAGCGCAATAAAATCAAAGGAGCACTTTGAACAGTACAATCAGTAGGCAGCAATCACATCTGCCATCAAACAGATATAATATATGCAACTAGCTTATATGCCCGTGCTTCGCAACGGTTGTTAAAGAGGGAACTGTGTATATCATGGTTTTTTAGGGTTCCGGGCCTAGGTCAGAATCCTTGTTGGATCCCTCTGTCAATAAACTCAGATCTCATAGCCAATATGTCAAATTTAAGTAGAAGTCATTGCAAAAACGATGAATGTTCATAAAGTTTTTCATACAAAGAGTGATTTTTCAAAAATGATTCAACATCAATACACTACATCGCTGCCGTAAGGAAAATAGTAGCCCTTGTTTCAATGTACTACACCTTAGTTATGTGAATATAAATGTAGCATCGCCATTTATTAGTTACTTGGTATACTATGTAAGAAACAGCGCCTCTATCGGATATTTTATATACTATGTTGCAATTGAAGCGTAGCGTACAGTAGAATTTACAAATTACGGTATCTTTTCTTCCCTGATCCGATTTTGATGAAATGAAGATTAGATGTTACCTCAAGGTACTCTCAGTTGACCTATGCAAACCCATGAAATTTCGTATAGTATTCTTGGAGATTTGCTGTACTACACCATACTTATAAGCATAGTATACACAAAACTTCAAATTACGATTTCCTTTCCCATCCTTACAAAATATGTAGTGTAGAAATTATAAATTTCAACGTTATACCGAATGCCTTAGTTGTACTCCGTGAACAGCGGAAAAGTAGTAAGCGAGAAACTTTTTTCCTTTCATTGTTTTGCTATGGTTGTCAGCGAGAAAAAGTTTCCTAAAGATTTGAAATTATGTTTCAGGTTTGTTGCAAGTCGCTAAGTGCTCTCCTTCTCAAATAGTGGACTGATAAAGTCACAGTATCACGTGCCGCAAGACGGGGAAGTTTTCATTGTTTTTGATGTCGTATCTTCTGAACTCAGCTTCATGAGTGAAGTAGTTTTCGAGATTTCGTGTTTAGTCAGTGAGTGAGTGAATGTATGAATGAGTGTCCTTTCGCTTTGTGTTGTTTGATCACTTAATATTGCTACTATTTACTTACGTAATCTGAAATATATTTTAGTATTTCCCTTTTATGAATCCACCCTAAAACGGTCTTCAAAAACAATCTGTATTTTAAAAGTGGCAGTCCTGGTTTCTGAACGTTATAAACAGTTTTTTTTTAATTTTTTTTATTTTATTTTAACTAATGGTTTGATTTTAACAGAGCAAACTACAGAAAACTGCGTTACGAAAATTTTCTGTTCATGCACTGTGGCTTTATTCGAACTTTGATTAAATAATATACATTTGTCAAATTTTGTGAACGATGCTAAGTCACACAATTTTATACCCCAAGCTAATTAGTCTAAGATGATTTGTTCCCTATGGGCCACCACATTTGGTTTTATATATATATATATATATATATATATATATATATATATATATATTTCTTTTTTTTTGTAGCAACGATGCTCTGACACCTCAGGTGTAGGTGTTGGTGGCCCATTTCTATCGCGTACCCACTAAACTAGCTTACTAGCTTTAAACATTGCCTTTCGTCACCGACTGTTTTAATAGAAAGCTACACTGGGCTTTCTGACAAGTAAGTGTGTGTCTTGGTGTACGAGGACGCAAAATCATTAAACTGCCCTTTACTCGTCAAGAATACTAGTGGAAAATCAAAAGAAGGAGCACCGTGGCGACAAAGTATAACAATATATGATTCTTGAGTTTCTCCCGGCGTATTTGATAATCAAAATATCCACGGGTGTACTACGGGTCTATAGCGTCCAACGAGCTCAGTCCGTCAGTTCACCTGATGACGGCGACATGTATGATCGCCGAAATATTGAGCCTGTTGGACACTATAGACCAGCAGTACATCCATGGATATTTTGATTATAACAATATACATAGCCGATTCCGGGAAATGCTTTATATCTGGGTTTGAGCCTGCACCAATCCACAAAAAGCAAACCACTCAAGATTTCCCAGCGCAATTGGAAAGAATAATGTGTTTCTGAGGCGAGACGTCGAAACCCGGAGAATCTTGTCGAACATACAGCAGAACAAAATCAAACAATTTTACCGAGCGTGCGCTGGGCTACTTGCGAAACTCCAATCGCCAACATTCTCCTCCGAATGCGAAAATATATTGTTGACTCCCACTTACATAGGTAGAAATGATCATCAGAATAAAATACGAGAAATCTGAGCTCGAACAGAGCTTTCTTCCCGCGCGCTAATCGAGAATGGAATGGGAGATAAATAGTATAATGGTGGTTCGATGAACCCTCTGCCAGGCACTTAAATGTGATTTGCAGAGTATCCCATGTAGATGTAGATGTAGATACTGACCAGGCCGCGGCGACCAGCTTACAGGAAGTGGGCGTGCCCCAGCGGCCAGCCATTCAGCTGGTGGCCGCGTCTGGTCAGTATGATGTGGCACTGGCTGTTGTGAGGCCTTGTCTCCAGGTGGTCTTGGACCAGCTCGACGGCTTGGTGTAACGTCGCAGCACGGTGACGTCGCCCGATATGCTTTTGGTGGCGCCACCACCAAACACAATAGCTCGCTGCCAGGTGTGCTGATATAATGTCTACAACATATTTCAACACACGCCCAGAGCAGGGTACATTTAAATACAGTATTACTTCTGTCAAAATCCTTGTATAAGTGGCGGCGAAAAACATGTAGGACTGTCGTGACTTTTAGTGTACTACGTTAGTTTAAATAGGTAATAAGTCTAGGAGCCGATGACCATAGCAGTTTGGTCCTGTAGGTTTACAAACATCTAAACCTTTTGTTCATATCCTGACGAATGTCAAGAAGGCACATACTGAGATAAACAATTTCCACCACTGTGAGCGTCTCATGTAAAAATGTAGACAAACATTGAAATTTGGGCGCAACACGCAGTTTCAGTTACCACAAGCCGCCACTGGTAATGTCATATCTTTCAGACCTGTCAAATGACAACAACGTCTCACTTTAACGTAAGCATTTTTCTCTTCCTGTAATAATTCCTAGATCTCACACTTGCACCTCCTCCTCCGAAAATATTGGGTTTGTACTTCATTCAATGTGAAGGGTTATTATCCTTAATTTCTCTACCGTTAGAGGTAGATATTCTACTGAGTGAAGTGAAAGGTCAATTAGATCCATCACGAAGAATGAAACCTACAATTCACCTTGTTGATTTCTCTCAATATGTGAAGACAGATCCGACAATGGCAGTATGAGTTGCTGAAACTGGAAATCTTAATAACAATAATAATAATAATAACAATACACTACGGACCATTAAAATTGCTACACCAAGAAGAAATGCAGATGATAAACGGGTATTCATTGGTCAAACATATTATACTAGAACTGACATGTAATTACATTTTTACGCAATTTGGGTGCATAGATCTTGATAAATCAGTACACAGAAAAACCACCGCTGACCGTAAAACAGACTTGATACGCCTGGACATTGAGTCAAACAGAACTTGGATGGCGTGTACAGGTACAGATGTCTATGCAGCTTCAATATGATACCACAGTTCATCAAGAGTAGTGACTGGCGTATTGTGACGAGCCAGTTGCTTGGCCACCATTGACCAGATGTTTTCAGTTGGTGAGAGATCTAGAGAATGTGCTGGCCAGGGCAGTAGTCGAACATTTTTCGTATCTAGAAAGGCCCGTACAGGACGTGCATTATCCTGCTGAAATGTAGGTTTTCGCAGGGATCGAATGAATGGTAGAGCCACGGTTCGGAACAAATCTGAAATGTAACGCCACTGTTTAAAGTGCCGTCGATGCGAACAAGAGGTGACCGACACGTGTAACCAATGGTACCCCATACCGTCACGCCGGGAGATACGGCAGTATGGCGATGACGAATACACACTTCCAAAGTGCGTTCACCGCGATGTCGCCGGATGCGACCATCATAGTGCTATAAACATAACCTGGATTCATCCGAAAAAAATGACGTTTGCCAATCGTGCACTCAGTTTCGTACATCATCGCATGCTACTGGAAACGTTCCAACTGTTCGTGCATATGGTTGTTGTCTTGGAAACGTCCCCATTTGTTGACTCAGGAATCGAGACATGGCTGCACGATCCGTTACAGCCATGCGGATAAGATGCCTGTCATCTCGATTGCTAGTGATACGATGCCGTTGGGGTCCAGCACGGTGTTCCGTATTGCCCTCAGGAACTCTGCTAATAGTCATTGGATCGCGATCAACGCGAGTAGCAATGTCGCGATACTATAAACCGCAATCGTCGTAGACTACAATCTGACCTTTAGCAAAGTCGGAAACGTGATGGTACGCATTTATCCTCTTTACACGAGGCATCACAACAACCTTTCACTGGGCAATGCCGGTCAGCTGCTGTTTGTGTATGAGAAACCGGTTGGAAACTTTCCTCATGTCTGTACGTTGCAGGTGTCGCCCCCGGCGCCAATCTTGTGTGAATGCTCTGAAAAGCTAATCTTTTGCATATCACAGCATCTTCTTCCTGTCGGTTATATTTCGCGTCTGCAACATGTCATGTTCATGGTGTAGCAATTTTAATGGCCAGGAGTGTAAAAACAGCTAGCGGTCTTGGCTGTTGTTTGAGCAATATGTTTATATATCAAACCGCTCCCATGGCACAATGACAGATTTGTATAAATGAAACATAATACAACGAGCGATGGTGACTGAAAAATTTTGTTATTAGAGTAAGCAATAGGAAAAATCTCATTCCCAATCGCAGAGGCACTAAGGCATCTTCTGTCACGGTTTGGAGAGGCACCAGAACTGATGACAAAAACGGGCTGTGAGTCGCGGCACAACTTCTACAAAAACTGCCCAGCTAACTGGGGACCTTCGACCCCCCTAATGAGATTCACTGACCGCTTCTATGCCGACAAAGGGTATTCAGAGACCACACAGGGATAACTCGTTTCCAGTGGCAAAATAAAGTGATTTCATTTAACACTACTGGCCGCTCAAAATGCAATAACGAAAGGGAATCAATCAAATCTAGTGACACTTTTATTCATTATGGGTCGGAACCTGTGACAGTGTCTTGAAATAGGTTTCAGAAATTACTGCAACTAGCCACCTTTCTTTTTTTTTCATACAGAAGTTATTTATTGAACCTGACCGGTTTGAAACTGCCTAGCAGCTCATCATCAGATGAAACACATACATTTTAGTCCAATTAACTGTGTCTAGTTGGGAATTTCATATTAAGTATATCCCTGTGTGTTCCGCTTTTGGATAACATGTTGTACACTTCACAACACTGCACGCACCTTACCACAGCACAGCAACTCACACGTCTTTTAAATTGTAAAATTCCATAACACTGCACACTCATTACCATAGCACAGCAACTCCCACGTCTTAAAAAATTTGAAAGATGTTCAGAAAATGTAGTTACGGGAAAATAAGAAAAGAATATTCAGAGTGTTTTTGATTCACCTTATGCCTCTTTAAGAACATTTCAGTGGCATAATCTTGCTGACCAGCTGTTTCTTTATCGCCTGCAGACTTTTTCAGGAGTCTTTTCCTTACTCTCGACTCTTTAGGGGTGGCTTCCGCGGTTCTATCAGTTTCAATTAGCAGTCAGAGCAGCTTTCATATTATTTCCTGGTTGGATGCCTGATTTGTGCATTACTTTTGTCCTGCTAATAACACCATCATTGAAACACTAACAGCATCCATCACACCTATTTTGAGTACTGAGCATCCAACAAACACGGTTTTCGGTACTCGTTGCCACACACAGCTGTTGAAACTCTTCATTAGGATTTTGTGTACGGCCATGTAGTCATTTGCTATGTATTTTTTTATCTGCACGATCCCTCTTGTTTATTGTTTACATGATTGTAGCAGGCATGGAATGTTTTTACATCTACATAGATACTCTGCAAATCACATTTAAGTGCCTGGCAGAGGGTTCATGAACCACTTTCATAACTTTTCTCTACCGTTCCATTCTCTAACAGCGCGCGGGAAGAAAGAACACCTAAATCGTTCTGTTTTTGATCTCATTTCTCTTATTTTATTGGGATGGTCATGTCTCCCTAAGTAGGTGGGTGCTAGCAAAATATTTTCACATTCAGAAGTCAATGATTGAAACTTCGCAAACAGATCACGCCGCAATGAATAACGTCTTTCTTTTAATGATTTCCACCCCAATTCGTGCAACATTTCCGTGACGCTCCCCCCTCCATGTAACGCGATAAAACAAAACGAGCTGCCTTTTTTGAACCCTCTCAATATCTTCCGTCAATCCCACCTGGTGAGTGTCCCACAATGGCCAACAGTGTTCCAGGAGAGGACGCAGAAGTGTGATGTAGGCAGTGTCTTTGGTGCAGTTGGTGATATTTCTTGCCTGACGCATCAGCGAGGCCAGTGTGCAAACATTTTATCAAGGATCCTTTCAGACTATAAAAACTATTTAAAAGTAAACCTCATATTTTTGTCATTTAGGTGGAGGCAACATTTGTTTTTTATTTATTTATTTTTATTTTTCAGTGATTTTCTCCTTAATGTTACATTTTAAATGGGCAGCAATTTAGTATATGTGCCCAGTGCGTAATAATAAAGTTGACCACGAAATAGTGCTAAAATGAATTGCTTGTGGAAATAAAAATCCGCTACCAGTCACAGTTATTGGCGGTTTATTAAAACACTACCGGTTTCGGACTTGTGCCCATCCTCAGGTGTTTACATTCAGTGTTTGGGAGTGCAAATTAGCATCATGTTACTACAATGTTCTCAACTAATATCCATGAGAAATGCACGAATACGAACTGGATACTTATATGTGAGTACACTTAGAGCCTTATCACAAATCACTCCACCACATACCATACTTTTTTATGTATATGTATATCTATAATCTATAGGATACCTATGTATGTATAACTGTATGATAAGCACAAAGTAATTAACGTTTTCTTTAAACAGCCAACAACGCTGAATGTAAACACCTGAGGATGGGCACAAGCCAGAAACCGGTAGTGTTTTAATAAACCGCCAATAATTGTGACTGGTAGCAGATTTTATTTCCACAACCTATAAGGAACAGTCACGGAGTTCAACATCCATAATGGATAAAATTCACAAAATGAATTGCGTTTCGATATGTAACTGCGGTTTCACAATTTTACAGATGGGGCTTAGGAGGCTAACTCTCCTGTAATCGTCGCCGCTGTCGACTGCAGCTGAAGAGTCCTGGAGGATTTCGGTGCGGACAGAAGGGACGGGGCCGTGGGGCGGCCTTTAAAGGGCGGCGGCACTCTGTGTGTTTACCGACGGCGCCGCCCACCGCCGCTAATAGCGCCGCCAGATAACGAGCAGAGGCGACGCTGACGTCACCGGGCCCACGCAGCGCACAGTGCCGCAGCGAGCGGCGGCCACCGCTGTGGTAAGGGCCGGTGTTGAGGGGCAGCCGAGTAGAGGCGAAACAAGCCCAATCACTGCCGCCAGTTACGATCGGCTTTTAAACTGCAGCGTCAGACTCACAACCACCTCAAAGAGAACGACCTATTAACCAGGAGTCAACACCGATTCAGAATGTATCACTCTTGCGAAACACAGCTTGCTCTTTATTCACATAAAGTGTTAAGTGCCATCGACAAGGGATCTCAAATCGTTTCCATATTTCTGGATTTCAGGAAGGCACTGTACTCCACAAGCGGCTTCTTATGAAATTGCGTGCTTATGGAATATCTCCCCAATTGTGCGATTGGATTCACGATTTCCTATCAGAAAGAACACAGTTCGTTGTAATTGACGGTAAGTCATCGAGTGAAACAGAGGTGATATCTGGCGTTCCCCAGGGAAGCGTTATAGGTCCATTACTCTTCCTCGTGTTTATAAACGATTTAGGAGACAATCTGAATAGCTCCCTTAGACTGTTCGCGGATGATGCTGTCGTTTATCGGTTAGTGAAGTCAACAGAGGATCAAAAGCAACTGCAAAGCGATTTAGACAAAATTTCTACTTGATGCGAAAATTGGCAATTGGCACTAAATAAGGAAAAGTGTGAAGTAATACACATGACCACTAAAAGAAATCCGCTGAACTTCAATTACGCGATAAATCAGTCAAACCTTAAGGTCGTAAACTCTACCAAATACCTAGGAGTTACAATTACGAATAACTTTGATTGGGGAGAACACACAGAAAATATTGTGGGGAAGGCGAACCAAAGGTTACGTTTCATCGGCAGAACGCTTCGAAGATGCACCAGCTCCACCAAAGAGACTGCCTACATCACACTTGTGCGTCCTCTCCTGGAGTACTGTTGCCCCTTGTGGGACCCTCACCAGGTGGGACTGACGGAAGAAATTGAGAAGGTTCAGAGAAGGGCAGCTCGTTTTATCACGTTACTGGGGGGAAAGCGTCACGGAAATGTTGCAATAATTGGGGTGGAAATCATTAAAAGAAAGACGTTATTCATTGCGGCGTGATCTGTTTGCGAAGTTTCAATCACCGACTTTTAGTTCTGAATGTGAAAATATGTTGCTAGCGCCCACCTACTTAGGGACACATGACCATCCCATTAATATAAGAGAAATCAGATCGAAAACGAAACGATTTAAGTGTTCTTTCTTCCCGCGCGCTATTAGAGAATGGAACGGTAGAGAAAAGTTATGAAAGTGGTTAATGTACCCTCTGCCAGGCACTTTAATGTGATTTGCAGAGTATCTATGTAGATGTAGATGTAGATGTAGATGAACCAGCACCGAATCAGGAAACACAGTTCTTGTGAAACACAAGTCGCTCTTTATTCCCACAATGCCCAAACTCAACGGTCTGTTTCCGCTGTCTGCCGACACCTCACAGATCGTTGCGTGTGGACAGCGAAGGGAAGGGAAGCTTAGGGTTTAACGTCCCGTCAACAGCTTGGTCATTATAGACGGAGCTAATGCTTGGAGTTTTTGGGGTGAGGATGGGGATGAAATCGGCCGTGCCCTTCTAAAGGAACCATCCCGGCATTTGCCTCGAGTGATTTAAGTAAATCACGGAAAACCTAAATCTGGATGGCCGGAGGTAGATTTGAACGACCATCCTTCCGTCCAGTGCGTTACCACTGCGCCACCTCGCTCGGTGTGGACAATGAACGCCGGACATTTACCACACCTGACCCTTCGCCAGGTAGTTTGAGTAGCGCCGCCCCCCCCCCCCCTCCTCCCCTCCCCGCTCTCATCGTAGGCAAGCGACGTCCTTCCTCGTACTCCTGCCGTCTGCTTCCAAACCGCCGTCTCCGCATCTTACTCGATAAAGCCACTACGTAAGAGACCTATTTCTTCAACATCTTGGAAAAATGTACAGCTTCTTTTCAATATTCCTAAATCGAAATATAACTTACGGGAAAAACAAAGGCAATACCGGCCGGCCGCGGTAGCCGAGCGGTCTGCGGCGTGCCAGTCACGGTCTGCACGGCCGCTGCGGTCGGGGTATCGAATCCCCCCTCGGGCATGGATGTTTGTGCCGTCTTTAGAATAATCTAGTTCATAAGTAGTTTGTAAGTTTAGGGACTGATGACCCCGTAGTTGGAGCTCTACAAACATTGGATTTGAAAAACAGTACCGTCAAATCAAATGTTCAAATATTTCTGATGATTATGGTACTTAACTGCGGGGGGTCATCAGTCCCTAAACTTACAAACTACTTACGAACTACCTTATACTAAAGATAGCACAAACATCCATGCCCGAGGGGTCATTCGAACCCACGACGGGGAACGGTGCCGCGCATCGCAGCATAGCGCCTCAATGCGCTCGGCCGCTCCGCTGCGTCCGGCAATACCGTCATCTGTCAGTACGTAATTAGTTCTTCCATGCAAAAATATGGATTCACTCTCCCTCCGTCTGTACGGTACCTTCTTTCCACACTTACTGATTGCGATAGAAACAGTCCATCGCTAAGAAAGAATCACTAAAGGAACGATGTAAAGAGAACGCGAATGTTCCCTAATTATTTAATTTTGATCACTTCATTTCTACCCACATTAATTGCTGCAACTGTGTGTTAAAAAAACAGTGAGGAAAGAAGAACGACACACTCTATATTAATTTATTCTCTAAAATCCGATATCCCTTGCAGAGAAACATTTATTAGTAAAGCGTATTGCAACAATATTAAAAACAGTGACAGAAAATGCATTCAGAAAATAGAGGTAAGAGCGTCTTTGTTTGAAAGATCACCTAAGGATTATAGGCCTATATAAATTTACTATATGAGTTCTACATCTACCGTAAATTTATTCCTATCCTTATCTAATTTTGGAGATATGGGAATTATTTCAACACTATAGCTGCCGAAATTGTAAACCTTAGGAGCAGATCTGTATTAGGGTGTCTATTTTAGGTACCATTCAAAGGTTCAGATATTTTTATAATCTAAAGCATACCTCATCAGCTTAATAAAACACCGACATTTGTATGTGCTAGTTGCGACTCTGAATTTTCAAGAAATTATTTTAGAACTCACTATTATTTAATAGTGTGGCCATAATTTTAGAAGATATAAAAAAGTCCTATTAACGGGTCAACTATAGGTGCTCTTACCCAAATAATAAATTCCAAATTGAAAAGCGATAGATGTGACTAAATTCTGCATGCAGGAGGATCATTTGAGTGATGTTTAATATTTTTGCTTCGCTGAATCAAGTTTGACCGAATATTGCTTAAACGCTAGTGTACTGAAATGGCACCAGATAGTTTAAACATTAGGCTATTTAGGGATACTGAGGCTTGATACACTATTTTTATTTGTACAACTCATAGAGGTTGCATCGTCAAGTGGTTCTCACAGATGTTCTAATACGCTCAATACTTCTCCGTTCTTCGAAAGCAGCTTCCCCTTGCAATGATCCTATTTTCGGCGTACGAACATCGATGTAAGGACACCTTGAAAGACGACCGTCTGTTGGCTTCCATATATTTTTTATAAAATTGTAATTTATTTAATGTCACTAGATTAGCATTTTGTTAAAACTAGAACCCCACTATTTTCGAGGCATGTGGTATGGCATTCTTATTATATGTTTTAAAATATTAGTTTCTGAAATGTTAGTTGATTTTGCTAGGATTGTGTTATTTTAATAATTTTTTATTGTGGTTATGAATGTGGCAATAAGTACGGCTTCTTCGATACGCCACTGTCCCTGTGAGAATCTAATGGCTGTCTGAATGTGGGTACTAATAGCTCGCATTGCATGGTTCTCTCGGGACAGAGTCGAGAGTTAGTCGTTACCAACCCCTGCTACTGATGCGACCAAAGTGGTCTCTACACCCTTTGGTTACAAGCCAGTCGACGAGCCCTCTTCCAGGGCGAGTCTCGCGATCTTCTCTCCCCACCACCACTGTTTTCTTGGGGTTTGCCAGTTTCCGGTAGCTTCGCGCCTCCTGGACGCTCAGTCTTCACTTGGTGCTCGGATC
This sequence comes from Locusta migratoria, assembly GCA_026315105.1. Taxonomy (NCBI): domain Eukaryota; kingdom Metazoa; phylum Arthropoda; class Insecta; order Orthoptera; family Acrididae; genus Locusta; species Locusta migratoria. The sequence continues at coordinate 710,926,782 of CM048744.1, forward strand.
ATGGTGAGGTAAGGTTGGTTCTGCTTTTGTGTCCATTGAGATGGTAGCGATTCATTGTCTACCATGTTTAACTTAGACTATTGAACTTAGATTCATTTTTTAGAATATTTTTTCCGATCTTGCGCGGAAATGTGTTCTAGTTTTTCAATCTAGTTATTACCAACTGATAAACATGGTGTATGTGTTACTAGTTGCAGTGTGATAATGGCCTGGTATATTCAAACCTTTAGTGATTATGTGGCGGTATACGAACTCTGTGTAAATACTTTCTAGCTTTGTGGGGCCCAATTTCTAACAGACGATATGTTCATTTTTGTACAGTGCATGTAAACATCTTTCTTATCATTTCCTTCCATGAGTGATATGTGTGTTCCACGTGGTTGGTTCTTAGAACAAAGCCTTCAGCTTCGACTATTGTTTGCTCCATGCCCATCAGGCAAGGAACTATGTGTGTATCCTTCTAATTTCCACTAACATTTTGCGATCTTCCCTCTCCGCCTATTTTAATTTTGCTGTTCCTTCTCCAAACGTGTAGTATGCACTCAGTCATTGTCAGTAATTCTCTCCGAGCCTTGTACAAATTCCTTCAATAGCTTGCTTATGAAATTCTATATATTTCTAAGGGTTGCATGCCGTAGTTTTTATTTTTATTTTTCCGAGTTTGTAATTATTTTTGCCGGCCGCAGTGGCCGAGGAGACTAAGGCGCTCCAGTCACGGTCTGCACGGCCACTACGGCCGGGGATTCGAATCCCCCCTCGGGCATGGATATTTGTGCCGTCCTAGTTCGTAAGTAGTTCATAAGTAGTTCGTAAGTTTAGGGACTGATGACCCCGTAGTTAAGTCCCATAGACTATACAAACATTTGAACTTTTTTTTTTTTTTTTTTTTTTTTTTTTTTTTTTTTTTTTTTTTTTTTTTTTTTTGGTAGTTATTTCACTTTTCCGGGTTTTGAGACTGGACTTCTCCCATCTCTGTGAGCGCTTCCAATCGCATGTTGCTGCATTTCACTAGCTTCCTTATGAAATTCTACGCAGTTCTAGGTGCTGCATACAGTAGTTAATTTTCTTTATTTTCCGTGAGCGAGTGAGTGTTGTTTGTAAATCCTCCCCACAGTAGCGTTATGTTCTGTTAATGTATGAAATTCGATGCTGGGCATCGTCAGTATTAGAACGTGTACATGGGATGCAAATTTTTATGTTTAAGTTCCGTTGCGCCAAAAAATGTTTTTCTTAGCCACCTTTATGAAATAACTTTAATTGTCGTGGCTTGTTTATGAATGCCCGTGTGTAATTTCGTGTGAGTTGCTATGTATGTTGACCACTGTGTTATTAACTTCCTGTTATTAGAATAATTTGAACCAAGTCAGTTCTCAATTTGGGCCAGCGAACAAGGTTTTGCAGCAGGGAGTAGTCGGTAGCTCACACGGATCTTTTGCTAGTTTTATTGCTAAAATTAAGCTTTTTTATAACAGTAAATTCTTATCTGGGTACCCCCTATCAGAATTAAGCTTTTATTACGTTCAGTGGCCTACTTTTAAGGTAGACAGCAGTTTTACCACTTGAAATGACATGCGTTACTTTGTTAATATGGGGAAAGTAAAGTCTCCCTTTTGTAAAACCCCGAAGAACAGTTTCTTTAGTTAGATGTAAACACGGTAAAATCTTCTCTTTGCCGATCAGTTTTAATTTTTAACCACTGAAATTTAAGAAGATGCCTATATTAAACAGCTGACGTAGTGCTCCGATCAGACGACCTCCGAAGAGCTACCGTGTGTGTCCGGGGAGCCAGTGTTTTCCTGTTTGGAATATCCTGTTTTGGAGCAGGTATAGAACAGTTACCGTGATTCGAGAAGGCAAAAGTAGTTCAGTTGTCGCGGAAATGATACTAACAAGAATTATTTCATTACATACCAAGGTTTTAAATACTGCTGCTATTACCATTCAAACCTTTAATATTTGCGGATGCGGATAACGAAGTTGTGGATGGGGATAAAGTGCCGCGGATGCGGTTGCGGATATGGCCCTTGCGGATGTGGTGCGGATTCAGATAACACATTCTTATCTGCGCAGGGTCAATTTGCCGAAGTTATTGATATTTATCCAAGCTATACTTGTTTGTGGAAAGTTAAAATAGTGACAAAGAAAAAAAGCAGCCGCATACAATTCTCTCATAGAGATATTTCAACTGGCTGATCGTGATGCTAAAAGGGAATCTGAACTGTACATCGTAAAGAACTATCGAAACTTTCAAAATTTCTTCGAACTTTTGTACGAGGCGACGAAGTTTAGAGACCAAATTTGTGGAGAACTCTCAGCAGCCACTACCTAAACCATTAGTTCGGCTTTTCCGTTTCTGGTGTTTTGTTTGCATTCTTTTTTCAAGACACATTCCAAACAGAATTTCTTTTTCCATCACATATAAAAATAAATGAACTTCGACCAAGAGCGTATTCACTTGGTAGTGTGACTGTATTATTGTTTCCTACAGATGGCGGATGAGAGAATATGTAGCGATCTAAACACCCGTTCACGCCCAACGAGTAGTGTGTGTAGGCATTTGCACAGACATCTGCGCAGACAGATTATTCAGTGTGGACCTGTCTTAATGATTACTGCAAATAGAAAATCTCTTTCGGTGGATGATTGATAGCCTTTGCAATGTCCCCCTTAGCACTTTATCCATTAATAATGAGTTGAAAAACCTGAGATTTATTACTGCTACGAATGGCTACAATCCACGGCTCGTCGACAAAATCTACAAAAAAAAAAAATGTTCAAATGTTTGCAAATCTATCGGACCAAACTGCGTGGTCATCAGTCCTTAGCTTACAAACTACTTAAACCTAGGTAAACTAACCTAAGGACAAACACACACACCCATGCCCCAGGGAGGACTCGAACCTCCACGGCGAGCAACCGCGCGCTCCGCAGCGAGACGCTTTAGACCGCTCGGCTACTCCACCGCGGCAAAAATCTACAAAAAGTTATTACTTAATGAGAATTCCCCGCAACGTAATGTGTTGTCATCCTCTCAGAGCTATATAAAGCTTCCATTTGTGGGTAAGTTGTCTTATCAACTGGAAAACTTATTTAAAAACGTGGACGTCCGATTGGTGTTTTCGTCGCCAAATTTAATTCAACTCTCGCATAATGAGCAGCCTCATAAAGATGTATATGCCTCCTCAGGTGGATTGTAAGGATTCTCAAAAGCTCTATGTTGGTCAGATGGGTAGAATGTTTAAAACGATATTCAAAGAACATTTGCTTACAAAAGTAGGACAAATAATGCAAAATTCAACTTTTTCCCAGAAACTAGCCATTCCTAAGCGCCTTCCAGTAAATACTCCCGTCTCAAGGAAAGCCCCAGTCGATTCAACTTCTCTTAAAATTTTTACAAGTCTTTCTAACATACTTTCATTACTCACTCTCTCCATGCAGTTTACCCGCTCATTCATATTCATATTTCAATTACTTCTGCTCTTTTTTCGTCCTCTCCTCTCAGGGTCCAAGGTTACACATCATATAATACCCTCTTTTTTATTTTTTTATTATTATTATTGATTGCCTCCTTTGCTACAACAGTAGAAGTTTTCACCTCCTGATGACTGTTCATCCGTTCAGTGATCGTACTTTCAAGAAATGTTTTTTCTTTGTTAACTGTAACTTTTCCTATGTTAATTTTTTGACCAATCTCTTTCTTACACTAACTTTTAGAAAAACATTTGAGTAAATAACAAGAAATTTAATCACTTCGAGTGGCATCAGATTTGTGACGACTGCTCAAGTAGAGAAGAATTTTGTAACAAACATTTCAGTTGTTAGTGGGGAGATCTAAGAGTTGAGTTGGATGAACTGCAGTAAGTGAATGAGTGACCAGTGCCGTGTAAAACTAAATTTAGAAAATATTAATTTGATTTTTCAAATATTGATAATAGTTACTATTCTGCTTGAATGTGATACGGAATTATATATCTATGATAAATTTTTTCAAGGAACAGGCATTTTTAAAGGAAGTTCCATTTGCAAGATTCAGTTACATCTTCCATCTATTTATCGACATAGTCGTTGCTCCTATTTAGCGTAGCCTGGTGCGAACTTTCTGGTACCCTCATTTTCAGCCATTTCATTCTGGAAACACCCTATAGGCTGTAGCTACGCCATGCCTCCTCAATATCCTTCCCTCCCGAGTGCTAGTTCTGCGACGTTCCCAGGAGAACTTCTGTGGAGCTTAGATGGTACTGGCAGAACTAAAAGTCTGAGGACGAGCCGTTAGGCGTGCACAGGTAGCTTAGTCGGTTTTCCGGCGCCGTAGTTCAGAACATTTTGGCATAGATTTACGTGTCCTCTGTAATAAGGAACTGAGTCAAGACTGCGTGGATCAAGAATGAACAAAAACAGCAAAACAGCGAAAGTCAACGTAGTTCACGCGACATATTGCTGCTGACGGGAGCTCTTAGTGTAATACTATGTACAAAGAAGACGGTAAGAATTTCACGAAGTTTAACCAAAATAACACCAGCCAGTTATAACTCCAGCAACTCCTATTATGTTAAGCTCAATTAACAATTGAAAATTAACAATTGAAAATTTTATACGACGGCACAGGATCATACGAAATTGTTATTGTAACAGCATTACGGAATACTCTGCAAAATGATGCCTGTACTTGAAACACGAGCAAACTGTCCTGGTCTCACTTTTATGCCTCACGACCGCATATCGCCTGCGATTGGCGGTGATATTACATTGTTTACATTAAATATCATCAATATCATGTGATTCGGTACCTTTCATCAGACTGACATACAGATATTTTTGCATGCAAGTGTAGTCTCTAAATAATTTACTTGTGCTCTTTGATCATTTTTGATAAAAATAACAATTAATTATGTTATTAATATTTTAATTAGGCAAGTTTCTTTAAGGGATGTGGACGTTGTCAATACAGTTATAGTTTTGTAATTTGCTATCGAATATACAACCGAATTCTTTTTGCCTTGTTCACAGGACGCCTAGTGTCTTTAATTTGATCACTTCATACTAACACACCTGGAAGCAGATTATGTACTGAAGAGATAAAGTCTCGGATTGCAATTTAGTAATGATGCAACAAGAGTGGAGATTAAAAGAATGCTACGAAAAAAAAACATCATTCTGGAAAGAAGTGTTCTACTCCAGTACTAAGGAATGATGACACGTATTTAAGATTCGATAAGACTGTAAATACTGCGATAACAAATACTGCGATAACAAATACCACAATGCTAGTTCTGTTGGAGAGAAATGGACGTCTCTAAAAAGGGCAGTCATAGAAACCGGAGAGAAAGACATAGAGACATGGGAAGTGCCTGCGAAGAAACCTTGGGTTACAGAACAAATATTTCACATCATAGACGTAAGATAATTAAAAAGGAATAATGCAAAAGATTGAACATATGTTGTATGGGATCAGTTTAGCTTTGGGACAGATGAAAGTACAAGGGAAATCCTCGACGTTGTGCTTAATAATGCAACCAAAACTTGAGTAAAATAAAGACATATTGAGAGGATATCTGGACCTATCAACTGTGTTAGACAGTGTAATATCTATATCTATATCTATATCTATAAAGGTGAATGTCTGTTCGGTGTACGTTTATCACGTCTGAACCAGAAGACATAAACAGCTAAAAATTTGTACAATTACTAATGTCTACACGGAGAAGGCTTTAGGCACGGTTTTATGGCAATCAGATAGCTATTTATCTATATATATTAATGTGAATGTCTCTTCGATGTACGCTTATCACGTCCGAACGACAAGACGCAGAGACTGAAATATTTGTACAGTTACTAATTTATACATAAGGAAGGTTTTAGGCACCGGTTTTATAGCGATCTGATAGATATTTAGTAATTGGAAGAATATAACGCGAAATGCGGAACAATAATTATTCTTTGAAAATTATATTTACTCTTTGAAAATGGTTTTTTTGGAAGGTATGGTGGTTGAAAATCGACAAATTATAAAAAAAATTAGAAGGCCAGAGTTGACGTTTGCGACTCTATAGCAAGGATGTTACATGCAGCGAAACGTGATGCCACATACCATATCTTTGGTCTACGCGTGCTACAAAGTCTTCTGCTCTTTCTCTGTAAGAATAAGTATACGAATAAGGAAATATAAGAATAAATAAATAAAGCAGTAAAAAAGAAATTTCTTTTAATACATCTATTTAAAAAATCGATTTAACGTTTCGCGCATTATCGATCATAATCAACCAACACGCAAGCGGAGCCGCGGGTTTAAGCTAGTACAATATAAACTGTAAGGTATAGGATAAGGTGGACCATATACAACATGTAACGAACTAGGAGGAAAAGATAAGAATGGAAGAAGATGAGGGATGGACTCAGATTAGATATCGTATAAGACAGGGCATGTAGTTTTTCGCACTACTGTTCAAACCATTGATCTCTATAGTACCTGGATGATGAACTAAAGATGTCTGAGCGATCCGCTCATAAATGTTAGTATGCTGTTTTTAGCCTAATTACAACATGGCTACTACGAAGTATAACAAGAAAACCAAAAGAAAATGGTTTCGAATCCGCTTCGACACCAGCCTGTTACATCGCATGTTGACGTTAATTTCTAAACAAGAGATAATGAAGCAATTCGTTCCGTACTGTCTGATGGAAATTCAATTGACCAATTACAAAATGACGCGCAATGTCAAATCATTTGCAAAAACATATGAAAGTGCAGGCACGTTACGGTTCCATGCTCAGACATCAGAACTACAGATTCAGGTCCTATAGAGATCACTAATTCAAACTGTACTTAGAAAGAGCAGTAATTTAAATAAAAGAAAGCTTCATGAAATGTATTAAAATTCAAGGAGAAAGAATATCAACAATGAAGTTTGTTGATGACATTGCTATTATGAAAATGAGTGTCAATTACAATGGAATGTGAGTCAACTGAAGGAAGAAGAAGGTAATCACGAGTAGCAGAAAAGAGAACATAAATAACTTCACTGCCAAATTTTGAATCACAAAGCAGACAAAGTGAAGGAATTCTGCTACGTTGTAAGAAAGTAACACAGTATTAACAACTGACAAAAACAGTCAAAAGATATTCCTGACCCAAGGAAATCTACTCACATCAGACATATGTCTAAATCTGAGGAAGAAATTACATTTAAGCAGCGCTGATGCATGTGATTTTACACGGAAAGAAAAGGAGCCCTTCAACATGGCGTTACAGTTTAGGCAAATTCCGTTAATTCGTGACACGACGCCTATATGCTAATCCACATAATTCCAGGTGTTGGAAGAGGTTCAAAGTTGCGAAACGTGTTTTGGAAATACTTAAATAGTGACTTATAAGATGCTGGTGAGGGTGCTATAAGAACATTGAAACTATTAGTTCCCATTAAGGTGGAGGATGCTCTACGACATATTTACGAGCTATAAGAAAATCATAGCGGTCACTGGGTAATGTGTTTTCCTCTGTGTATAAAAAGTGAGGGATATTTTTTATCGTCTTTGCAAGTTATGTGAGTACGTGGTGCCTTAGAGGTGACCTCTGTCATAAAGTAAATCCTTAAAACCCGACCAACAAAGCAAAGGTTTTCATCCTTTAACATTCAGGTGACTGTCATAACCATAATATTTAGGGAGCTTTACATCTCATTAACCTTTAACGTGATGGTTACGGGTGTCTTGATGATTAAAGCGTAAAGGTGCGTCCGTTCGTCATACGAATTTTCATAGCTGACGTAAGCTGTAATTCACGTGTTAGCTGTATGCTGATAGCGAGTTACGTCAAGGACGAAGCAGCAAATGTCAGTTGCCAGGAGGCGCTATCACCTTGCACTGAATTTCAGAATGAAGAGAATGAGTCACAATCATGAAATCATGCAACTAACGTAAGAGAAATGTCATTTATATGCGATGCGATTAATCCTCTGCCTTAAGCAGAGGAGTCCAGGTCGCTAGTTTCAAATTGCTTTATTTAAACCGGTATCGGCAATTCTAAGTTGTCATCTTCAAATGTCTTAACTTTGAAATATTACGGTATATTGTAATATTCTGTCACAAGATGTTAGATCACATACCCGTTTGAATGATATCAAGCAAACACTTCTGTCATCTACTAAAATGTAATTTGCAGAGTAATTTTGTAAATGTAGATATTCGTATAAGAAACAGTAAATGCATTTTCGTTAGTAATTATTCATAGTTAATGTTACGTTACGTTTCATGTAGCTCCTTTCATTATTGTAATGTAACACAATTATATAAAGTTCATTTTTTTTCATTTTTAAGAGGTCTGAAATCTAATATTTCATTTTAATAAAGTTGTCTGAGTATAACTTTCAACGGTCGTCTAGCTGACGAATTTGGTATGAAGTCTCCTGTTTATTGCTGTGAATATCTCTGATCCGGAAGAAATACCTAATTTGCTAGGCTAAGAATGTAACCGCAGACGCGTCGGCGACACATCACGTGAAAGATAATATTTATGTATCAGAGGTTCAATGATTTATAGTCTTTAAGACTTCAGCTTAGCTATTAACTGTTGTGCAAAATATCGACGCTGTTCTGATTACCCTAGCGCTCTGTCTACTAACTTTAGTTTCTCAGATGTTACAATGTGCCCAATAACACTCAAAAACACAGCTGTAAATTTCAATTATAATAAACCATATACCATTTTAAAAATCTCATATACTGTGACAATAATGTATAAGTTTCAAATGAACGATGATCATCGTCTAGAAAAATGGCAACCCAAACTTTATTTACCCTTATTGTAAAAGTCGATTTTGACCTCTTTGATGCCTCAATTACCCATCTTTAAGCATCTGAGACCGTATAAGGAACAATCAGTAGTACAAAGATACCAGTTTCACCATTTATCTAACTTTTTTAAATAATTTTACAAACAAATAAGGCTGTTTCTTTATTTTTTATTTTTTTATTTATTTATTTTTAAATAGAAAAGATGTGGGAATGCTTACCATCAAAATCAATTATTATTTATTCTACTCTGTAATTTTACTTAACAAATATGTAAAAGTTCCAGCTGAAAACGCGACGTTGTTGAGGTATTTATTTATTCCATTCATGTCTTAGTACTTCTTCTCTTCCCATCTCTCTCTGTCCAACTCCTTCCATACCCCTTTTTTATCACCTCATCCTCTGCCTCAGTCCTCCTTCTCCCCTGTCCATCTCTTCTCTGTCTCCCTACCTCCCTTTACCACTTCAAAAATCTAATCCCTCCTGTAACTGTCTATCAAAAATTTATACATCTCTGTTTAGTTCTATTGTCATCAGCGAAAAGGTGTCCATGGTTCTCTATCATACACCGTATAAAATCTCACTTCGACAGCGATGTTTCTATTATTTTGAAGATCAAGTGTTCAAAATCACATTAAGATTGGAAGAAATATGTAGATTTTGTCGAAGTCCGTAAATAAAGTACCCTCCGTCATGCACCACACGTAATTTCATGTAGACAGTGACCTTTCTCTTACTTTGTTCCTCAAGTGTACAGAATTTCACGAAGAACGGAATAAAACTATGGATTCTACATTTACACGGGATATTCTGCAAATCAGATTTAAGGGACTGGCAGAGGGTTCACTATTTATACTATTTATCTCCCATTCTCCAATAACGCGTAGGAAGTAAGAACACCTGAATCTATCCGTTCGAACTCTGATTAATCTTATTTTATTCTGATGATCCTTATTTAAATGGGAGTCAACAATATATTTTCGCATTCGGAGGAGAATGTTGGCGATTGGAGTTTCGTAACTAGCCCACGCCGCAGCGATACGCGCCGTTGTTCTAATGATTCCCGTCCCAGATCCTGTATCATTTCCGTAACGCTGTCTCTTCTGTATCGTGACAGTACAAACCGAACTGCCCTTATTTGGACTCTTTCGATGTCCTCCGTCAAACCCACCTGATAATGATCCCACACGGGGCAGCAGAACTCCAAAAATGGACGGACAAGCCTAGTGTATGCAGTTTCTTTAGTAGTTCTGTTGAATCTTTTAAGGATTTTGCCAATAAAAGGCAGTCTCTGGTTCGCCTTTCCCACGACGTTATCTACGTGTTATTTCCAGTTTAAGTCTGACGTTATAGTAATTCCAAGGTATTTAATGGAGTTTACGACCTTAACTTTTGATTGATTTATCATGTAAACAAGGTTTAAAGATTTCTTTTCGTACTTACGTGGACGACTTCAAACTTCTAATTATTTAGAGTCCATTGACAATTTTTACATCACAGTGATATCTTATTTATATTTTTCTACAGTTGGTTTTGAGCTTCAAATAATTATACTAGTCGGTAAATGACTGCGTCATCTGCAAACAACCTAAGAGAGCTACTTAGATTTTCCCCTAGATCGTTTATGTCAACAAGGAACAGCAGAGGATCAATAACACTACCCTGTGGAACGCCCGATATCACCTCTGTTTTAATCGATGCCTTACCATCGATTACTACAAACTGTGTCCTCTCTGATAGGAAATCCTCTATCTAGTCACAAATTTGGGGCGATATATCATAACCACGCAATTTGATTAAAAGCCGTTTATGAGGTACGGTGTGCCTGCCGCGGTGGCCGAGGTGACTGAGGCGCACCAGTCACGGTCTGCACGGCCACTACGGTCGGGGGTTCGAATCCCCCCTCGGACATGGATATTTGTGCCGTCCTTAGTATTAGTTAGTTCATAAATAGTTTACATACGTCCTTGTTAGGCCTAAATTCCGAGTGTTCATATTTAGCGTTTCTCCGTAATTTTAAGTGCATTTAACACAGTTAACTAACTAAATACGTTTATTAGTGTCGTCTTCAAGCTCACCATTAAAGGTTCTTTTCTTTTTTCGCGCATTGGCTCATTAATCGCGAAAAGTTGTTTTGTGTACATTCGTAGGCCAAATTCGCGAGTGTGAAAATTTAGTGTTATACCGCAATTTTAAGTGCATTTACTAACAGCTTACACGTATTTTAGTGTCCTAAGCAAATCTAGTAACCCTTGTATTATTAGTTAATATATATTGTCAATATCACGTAGTAACAATCATGAATGCAATGTGTTTGAGCTGCAGTAGGTTTGTTCGGTTTGGGTTTCAATGCAGCTGTTGTAACAAGTGGTTTCATTGGGGGGGATGTAGCGGTGTGGGAAAGAGGGAAGCAAATGAGTCTCTTCCTTTGTTTTGCAAAGTGTGTTCAAGGGACAGAAAAATAGCTGAACAGGAAGGGAAGATTAGGGCCCTTCAGGCTGAACTGGATAGTGCTAGGGAGGAACTTACGAGGTTAAGGGGGGAGAAGGGTGAGCATGGGTGGGAAGTGGTAGCAGGGAACAGGGGCCACAGAGAGAGTATAGTTCCTGACAGCTTCACAATTGGCACAACCAATAGATTTGCCTTGCTACCACAGTCAAGTGAGGAAGAGGCTCCTTTAGAAGTAGGTGCAGTTGGGAAGCAACAGACTTTCACAAGGAAACCAACGGTTTCAAAAAAATTAGATAGTAGGAGGAAAGTTCTGTTGTTAGGAAGTAGTCATGGAAGAGGTGTGGGCCAGATTTTACAGGAAAAACTAGGTGACAGGTACCAGGTCACAAACATTTTCAAGCCCAGTGCAGGTCTAAGCCAGGTGGTAGAGGATATAGGTTCCTTGTGTAAGGGTTTCACAAAACAGGATCATGTTGTTATAGTGGGTGGGGTGGGAAACAGCATTGATAGGGATCAGGGCTACAATATTGAGTGTGACCTGGTTAAAATAGCTTCTGCAACGACTCAGACAAATGTTGGACTGTTGCCTGCTTTCATGCGGTACGATCAACCCCAATTGAACCGCTCCGTCAGGAGAGTCAATATGGAGATTGATCAACTGCTTAGGGCGGACACTCTGTCGGACATCGGTTTGGTTCCTGTGGATGCTATTGATAGGTGGGATTTCACTAGACATGGCCTACATCTCAATAGGAAAGGGAAGGGGAAACTAGCTGGGTTGATAGCAAAGTCCTTAAGGGGGGACACTGCAATTCATGAAGGTACTTCTTTTTTAGGCTAAGATCAGTGTCCAGTGAGAAGCTCAGGCAGGCAGGTGCTAAAAATGTTGAAAAATCAAATATTTCTCAGAGAAGTAAAGTAAAAAATAATGTTAGCATTTTTCACCAGAATATTGGGGGACTAAAGAATAAAATAGATGAGCTTTTAGTTTGTTTAGATGCTATAGAAACTGATAATGTAATAGATATACTATGCCTGTCTGAGCATCACATTGTCACCGGTATGGAAAATGTGAATGTCAGTGGATATAAATTAGTCTCAAATGTAAGTAGAGATAATAAGATAAGAGGAGGAGTTGCCATATATGCCAAAAGCTATCACAGTGTAAAAAATGTAGAAACAAAAAAGTTTTGTGTAGAGCAGCATATTGAAGCATGTGCCTGCCAGCTTAAACTTAATGATGATTATCTTATAATTGTAACAGTATATAGGTCCCCTTCAGGGAACTTTCAGTTATTTCTGGAAAACTTGGATGCCTTGTTGTGCTATCTGTCAGATAGGGGAAGCAAATTATTATTTGTGGTGATTTCAATGTAGATTCACTGAAAGAGTGTAATAGGAAGAAAGACCTGGAAGTCTTACTTGGCTCATTCAATCTGACATCCGTTATTGATTTTCCTACTCGGGTAGTAAAGGACAGCAGTACATTGATAGATAACTTTTTTATAGACCAAGATAAGTTTAACAACATAAATGCTTGTCCCATTGAGAATGGTCTTTCGGATCATGGTGCACAGCTAGTAACAGTATATGAAATAGCTCCGTTCAGTAATTCGAAACTGTCCACCAGAATAGTGCGCTCGATTAATGACTTAACAACTAAAAATTTCAAAGAAAGTCTACAGCAGTTAGACTGGGATGAGGTTTACAAGGAACCTGATGTTAATTTAAAATATAATTTATTTCACGATACATTTGTAAGGGTATTTGATAACTGTTTCCCCAAGAAATTAGTAAAATTTAATTCTAAGAAACCATGCAAAAAACCATGGCTTACTAAAGGTATAAAAATATCGTGTAACCGAAAAAGGGAACTATATCTGTCCGCAAGAAAGAGTAATAACCCAGAAACAATAAAATATTATAAAAGCTACTGTGCTACATTAAGAAAAGTTATTAAAAAATCAAGAAGCATGTGCATCATGTCTGAGATTAGCTCCTCTGATAATAAAATTAAAACAATTTGGAATATTATTAAAAGGGAGACAGGGCAACCAAGAGCAGAGGAAGAGGGTATTACCATCAAAACAAATGAAAACTTTATCAACAAAAAGTCAGAAGTTGAAAACATTTTTAATGATTACTTTTTAAATGTTGTGGAGAAAATAGGATCTAAATGTTCATTAGAAGGAGCAAGGCAATTAATGGAAGAGGCCATACCAACACAATTTGATACAATTGAAATTCCACCCACCTCACCTTCAGAAATTAGGAAAATAATAAACTCTCTCAAGAGTAAACGGTCATATGGAATTGATGGCATTTCCAGCAGGGTATTAAAAACTTGTTCCCAGGAGATAAGTAGGATTCTCAGTCATATTTGTAATAGCTCATTAAAGCAGGGTATTTTCCCAGATAGACTGAAATATGCTATCGTTAAACCTTTGCATAAAAAAGGGGATACATACGATGTCAACAACTACCGGCCCATCTCACTTCTGACAGCTTTATCAAAGATTTTTGAAAAAGTTATGTATTCTCGAATTGCTTCACATATTAGTATAAATAAAGTTCTAACAAAATGTCAGTTTGGTTTTCAAAAAAGCTTTTCAACTGAAAATGCTATATACACCTTCACTGATGAAATATTAAATGCTTTGAATAACCGGACATCACCAGTAGGGATTTTTTGTGATCTTTCAAAGGCGTTTGATTGTGTAAATCATGGGATTCTTCTAGATAAGCTTAAGTATTGTGGTATGAGTGGGACAGTGCACAAATGGTTTAAATCATACTTAACTGGAAGAGTGCAGAAAGTTGAAATAAGCAGTTCACATAATGTAGATGACACAATTAATTCTTCTAACTGGGGAGTTATTAATAATGGGGTCCCACAAGGTTCGGTCTTGGGTCCTTTGCTGTTCTTAATATATATTAATGACTTGCCATTCTACATACATGAAGATGCTAAGCTAGTACTTTTTGCTGATGATACAAGTATAGCTATCACATCTGACAAACAGGAATTAACTGATGAAATTGTAAATGATATCTTCCAGAAAGTCATTAAGTGGTTCTCTACAAATGGACTCTCATTAAACTTTGATAAAACCCAGTATATACAGTTTCATACAGTAAATGGCATGACACCATTAATAAATTTAGACTTTGAACATAAATCTGTAGCTAAGGTAGAATATTCAAAATTTTTAGGTGTTTGCATTGACGAGGGACTGAATTGGAAGAAACATATTGAAGATCTCCTGAAACGTCTGAGTTCAGCTACTTATGCTATCAGAGTCATTGCAAAATTTGGTGATATAAATCTCAGTAAATTAGCTTACTACGCCTATTTTCATTCACTGCTTTCATATGGGATCATATTCTGGGGCAATTCAACATTGAGTAAAAAAGTATTCATTGCACAAAAGCGTGTAATCAGAATAATTGCTGGAGCCCACCCAAGAGCATCCTGCAGACATTTATTTAGGGATCTAGGGATACTCACTGTAGCTTCACAATATATATATTCACTCATGAAATTTGTTATTAACAATCCGACTCAATTCAAAAGTAATAGCAGTGTGCATAGCTACGACACTAGGAGAAAGGATGATATTCACTATTCAAGGTTAAATCTAACTTTGGCTCAAAAAGGGGTGAATTATGCTGCCACAAAAGTCTTTGGTCACTTACCAAGTAGCATCAAAAGTCTGACAGATAGCCAACTAGTATTTAAAAAGAAATTAAAGGAATTTCTGAATGGCAACTCCTTCTACAATGTAGATGAATTTTTAGATAAAACATAAAATATATATATATATATATATATATATAAATTACAAAAAAAAATTCTTAAAATATAGATTGTCAAGTATAGACATAATTTACTAAACTGACACGTTCCACATCATTACGAAATGTCGTATACATGATCTAAGGAACAAGTATTAATCTAATCTAATCTAATCTAATCTAATCTGTAAGTTTAGGGACTGATGACCCCGTATTTAAGTCCCATAAGCTATACAAAGATTTGAACATTGGATTTTGAGGTACGGAGTGAAAAGCCTTCTGGAAATCAAGAAATACGGAAGCAATTTCAGACTCCTTGTCGATAGCACTCATCACTTCGTGTGAGTAAAGAGCTAGTTGTGTTCTGTCAAAGTCCATCAGTAAAGTACCCTGCGACATGCACTACACGAAATTTTATGTAGTAACTGAGCTTTCTCTTGTTCTGAAGGTCAAGTTTACATAATTTCATCAAGATCGGAATAAACTATAGATTTGTATGTAACAGAAAAACACAGACACATTGAATAATGTCAGTATTTCTCAAATTTTCCAATTTTACAGTAGATTTCTAAAAATATATATTTCATACAAACCTTGACCTGAGAATTACGAACACAACGAAAGGAAGATACCCAAATCGGTTCGTCCTTTCTGGAGTTATGGCATTTCCGAGGAAAGACGGATTCGTTTTTATATATAAAATTTTGTTTATGTACTCTAAACATTAGTAATCAAATTATAAGAAAACTCTACGAATTTTATTAGTTTAGGTGAAGAAACTAGTTCTCCCTTTTTATTTGCGGAAAGGGAAGGGTTATTTTTCCTTTCCGAAGTAGAGATCTTACATGTGTTGCACTATATTGTTTCTTGGATCATTAGTTATCCATGTACCAGGCTGGATTTCCTGCTGCTTTTATATTTCAGCATTGTTTTCTTTTATGTTCTGTCATATAAACTTCTTTGCACTTTCTTTCGGCGCAATATAGTCATTAATATTTGTGCTTTTCAGTATTTAGAATACCTTTTGGGTGTACAGTAAGTGAGCAGTTTACTTAAATTGCCTCATTCCATGAATCACTTTTACGTAAAGCTGTAAAACCGAATAATCAAATTTTATTCTCGTCACTCAGCCTTAGTCGAAATTAAATGAAACGCGCAAGGGTTTGCCACGTAACAATAATGCAACAAGTTTTAGGTCGGAGGGGCTGGCAATAGTCAACTTGTTCGGACAAGAAATGCTGTGACTAGTGCTAACGTGTGATGAACAGTACTCTGCAGGCTGGTAGCTAACTTACCGTGAAAAAAAGAATATACAGAGAGATGATCACTTACGTCACACAGTCCACCAGAGTCATATACGGTACTTAGATTGGAAATTCAGATGCAATAAAAGCGCTCACTGTCTCTCTCTCTCTCAGCTGATACAGTATATACTGAAACGACCTTGCTCCGAAGTTTGATAAAATGATTTACGACGAACACCAGAGTCAATAAATCTTTCTGAATGAAAAGGCTTTCTTATCTTACACATTATAAATGCTATTTAACGACTTCATTTGAAAAGCCTACTCCTGGAACAATGCTCTCTGAAGCTGATTGTCTTGCCATATTATCTATAGAAACCTAAAACTCATGTATTACGTTTCGCTATTCGAACTGTTGTTATAAGATGTTAAATGGCGTCAAATATTGGGATGGAACCTAAAGAAAGAACTAAGTGGTGGAAATTACGAACGATATGTTATAAAAAAAGCAAGAGATCATGAGTGTGCTACTAATAAGAGAAAACACTGCGGGGAGAGAAACCGGTGAGCAAACCGAGTCAGTAAAAAGCTTTCATACCTTCGTGAAATTGTTGTTGTCGTGGTCTTCAGTCCGGAGACTGTTTTGATGCACCTTTTCAAGCCTCGTCATCTCCACATAAGAACGGCAATCTACATCTGTTTAAATCTGCTTACTGTATCCCTCTCTTGGTCTTCCTCTGTGGTTTTTACCGCAAACACTTCCTTCCAATGCTAAATTCACGATTCCTTGATGTATAAAAATGTCTTCTACCAATCGATCCCTTCTTTTAGTCTAGGTAAACCAGAAGTTCCTTTTATTAAGCTGTAGATCCCCTTTCCCCGGTTGGACAACTGGGGTAGGCTAGGGACACGCAAGTCGCCGAAGTGGCGTCAAATTGAAAGACTTGCACCAGGCCAATGAGCCACACGTTATTATTATTTTCCCAATTCTGTTCAGTACCGCCTCATTAGGTACGCAATCTACCCACCTAATCTTCAGCATTCTTCTGTAGCACCACATTTCAAAAGCCTCTATCTTCTTCCTGTCCGCACTATCGTCCATGTTTCACTCCCACACAAGGCAATGCCTTCAGGAAGGACTTCTTTAGGCTTACATCAATATTCGATGTTCATAAATTTCTCTTTTTCATAAAAGCTTTTCTACCCATTGCTATTCTGCATTTTATATTCTCAGTACTGTGACCATCGTTTGTTATTTTACTGCCCAAATAACAAAATTCATCTACCTCCTTTATTGCTTCATTGCCTAATCTAATTCCTTCAGCATCGCCTGATTTTCTTAGACTGCACTCCATTACCCTTGTTTTGCTCTGTTACTGTTCCTCTTATATTAACCTTTCAACACACTGTCCATTCCGTTCATCTGCTCTTCCTGGTCTTTTGCTATCTCCGAAAGGATTACAATGTCATCAGCAGAACGCAAGGTTTTTATTTCTTCACCCTAAACTTTAATTCCTTCTCCAAATTTCTCCTTGCTTTCTTTTATAGCTTGCTCAGTTTACAAATTGAATAACATGGGAGAAAGGCTACAACCCTGTCTTACTCCCTTCCCAACCACTGCATCCCATTCATCACCTTTATCTCTGAAAACCGCCGTCTGGTTTTTGTACAAGTTGTAAATAATCTATATTTTACCCCTGCTTGCTTCAGAACGTGAAAGAGTTTATTCCAATCAACACTGTCAAAAGCTTTCTCCAAATCTACAAAATCTAGAAATGTAGGTTTGTCTTTCCTTAATGTATCTTCTAAGATAAGACGTAAAGTACTGCCTCCCGTGTTCCTGCTTGTCTCCTGAACCCAAACTGATGTTTCCTGAGGTCGGCTTCTACCAGCATTTCCATCCTGCTGTAAAGAATTCCTGTTAATGTTTTGCAACCACGACTTATTAAACTGATGGTTCTGTAATTTTCACACCCTTCTACGCCTGCTTTCTTTGGAATGGGAATTAATACATTTTTCATGAAGTCTGAGGATACTTCGCCTGTCTCAAGCATCTTGCACACCAGGTTAAACAGTTTTGTTTAAATTTTTGTAAATCTATCGGACCAAACTGCGTGGTCGTCAGTCCGTAGCTTACAAACTACTTAAACTAAGATAAACTAACCTAAGGACAACACACACACTCCCAAGCCCTAGGGAGGACTCGAACCTCCGACGGCAAGCAACCTCGCGCTCCGCAGCGACGCGCCTTAGACCGCTTGGCAAACAGTTTTGTCATGGCTGGTTCTCCCAGAGACTTCAGTAGTTCTGAAGGAATATCATCTACTCGAGGGGCCTTGTTTCGACTGAAGTCTTTCAGTGCTACCTTCGTGAAATACAATACTATTTTTACTGGTGCATATCGCGTCAGTAAGTACGATGCCGAAGTATTAGTTTATTCGTTTTTGATTCCTTCTATTTGCCATACTAAGTGCTTTGGAAAACAGAAAATTATTGCACTTCCAAGAGTTTAACAAAAATCAATGAAAAGGACGCTCTTTTGTTTTTAATTGCAAAGCAATTATGTGGAATGATAGAGGTGTTGGGGAAGATTCGGCGATATGTAAAGCTCCGTGGAGATGTTCTGCAAACTCCAGACGCAAACGGCCGCGCTGGATTAGCCCCGCGCCGTCGGGGGTTTGAGTCCCCTCCTCGAGCTTGGGTGTTTGTGTTGTTCTGAGGTCACTTTATCTTAGTTTAAGTAGTCTGTAAGCTACGGACTAATGATCATCCAGCTGAGTCCGATAGATTTACAAACATTTGAACTTTTGATTTAGAGGCAGACGCTGCAGCAGAGGCATTCTGCATCAACTTTTGGAATACTGTCGACGTTCCGAGAGCATACGTTTCTAGAAGAGTCATCACACACTCCTACGGATATCTCACGAATAGACAGTGACAAGTAGAGAGATTAGAATCCTCACAACCGGCAGTCGGACAAAGATGTTTGTAAATCTATCGGACCAAACTGCGTGCTTATCTGTCCGGGCAGTCGTACATCCTGAAATAGGACAAACAGGATGTGAGACACTGGTACGCAAAGCAACGTCCACCACACACCATGAGGTGCAAATGTACATGTAAATGTAGATATAGAAGAAAGACGTCACGGAGGATGAGACTAATAGGGAATGACGACAGACATCTTTCCATGAATTTTGGATTAAGTCATCAAAAAAATTTTATTTATATCTTTAATAAAACAGTGAAAAGAGTAAAGATACTTCAGTTATTAACGGTACAAAAGCAGAATCCAAACGGATATACGGGAAATATCAACAAATAATACAATTCCTTGATATACTCATATCACAGGGAACATGAGGCGGAATTAAATTTTGTGGTGTGGAGGGAGACGTGCTTTAAGACAGTCCGTGTAGTTGGTTGGCTACAACGTTGTGTTAGCTGAATGCCTTTTGCCATTTCAGAGGAAATTTTACCGGAATTATTTGATCGCCGAAGAAGGCATTTATTTTACTTTATCTTATTTTATGTGTAGCTAATACGTCCCAGAATGGTGTGGATTGTATATGTGTCTGAAGATCTCTGTTTTGCGTCACAAGCTAAGAACGCATATTCAGTTAATTACAGCTAATTTCTGTGCCTGGCAATTTTAATTTATTATGACTTTTTTATCTCTTTCAAGTGGAAAAAACACGATTTCTCACTTATTCGTTCAATTCGAACTTATTTTTCTTTGGCGTTCGAAGAAATGATAATAATGCAGAAATGGACATTAACAGTAGTGTATTGCTACGCAGTAATGACACCCTCGTTTTATCCTCAAAGAAATATTTTGTTTAAAGGCATAGAAGCCGGGCCGAGAAGGCACCAATTGGCGAGCGGAAGGACGGGTTGAAGGGGAGGAAGGAGACCCAATTTATAATAATAATAATAATAATAAAAGTGGTCTAAAGCCCTACCTAGTAAGTAGCAGGTCACGGGTTCGAATCCTGGCCACAGCATAAATTTTAATTCAATGTCTCTCCTTATGTTTAATACCTTTGGATATACGGTAAATTGGTCATATGAAGCATGCTCTGGAATGGTACTCTTCTCATGATTGTTGGTCTTTGCCGGACTCCAGATTCACAAGTCGGCCTTCGTTAGATGTGTTTCGAAAAATATATTCTATGTGACTCTTCAGTTCTTGCCCGTAGATATGTTGTAAATAGTCTTCACGTGTTTACCACCGGATGACGTAGTGCAAATCCAACAATATTTCCTCGGAGCAACTGTCAGACGCCTTCAACTTTGATGGTGTGACTGACGGTATCCTCGCACCGAAGCTCCTGTATATAGAACACAGGCGCGAAGAACACGCAGGCGCGTATCCCGCGCATGTTCAATAATTTGGAGATAAAGGAGTGCCAAAAGTCAAGCGCCCCTTGCAGGAAACGACAGAGCGGCCGAACTGCGCGTGCGCTGTGTTTACTAACAGTACGGCCAGACGTTACTCACTAAAGTAAACCAAATTTACGTATCAGTCATGTGAAAATCTTGGCTTTCTCGTGATTTAACTGCAACCAATGCAGGGTTCCAGGCTGTACTCGATCCCTCATTCCTACTGATGAGATTATCAGCTGTAAGGGTATGTATTGCTTTCCTTATGACGCAGTCCCAAAAAAGATAAAGCCAGGAATCAGATTTCTGTTTTTCATAAATCATCTATTGTGCTTTATTCAGATTGTGTTCTGCAATTGCCGACTTTTCCGGTTAATGTAGGCATGTAAGTCGTTGATGTTCATCGCAGCGTTCTCCTACTGTTGAGTATGTCTGTCCTATATATGCCGCCTCACAATGGCAAGATTTGTTATAATGCCACATTTCCTCACGTAATGATCACCCTTAATCGAACCTAAAAGTTTCCTCAGTTTTTTGTATGGTCGAAACACGCAGTTAATGTAATTTTTTCCGTGGATTCTTCAGATTCCTGATGACACGGAACCAAAGTACGGCTAGAAGGTCAAGGTGTTATTGTCTTCTACCTTCATTATGCTTCATGGATCGAATTTGCATAGATTTGAATGCACTACATATCTGTCTCTCAGAATAATCGTTTTCACAGAACACAGAAATATTGAATCTCAATCAGGCTTTCTGGATCAGATACCAGACGCGCTATGTCAACCAGCCTGCAGGATGATGTCAGCTTGTGGACTCCAAATATAGATCTGTATGCGTTAGCTAGCGGTGGACGCTGTGTTCTAAGGATTCGTCTACCTCCCTCCATGCCAAAACTTCAAAGAAAGTTACAGCGCCATCTCTTTATAGTTGCATTGTGACGTCTATATCCAGAGAGAGCTGACTTAAATCTTGAAGAAAAGTCGGTAAATTTTCGAGCCACACCACAAATGCCGCGGCAATACACAATCGCGACACTCACTGCTGTGGAAGTTGTTACCAACTGACAGTTGCAACTACAATAGCACTCGTAGTGGTGGGCAAGCCGCCGAAAGAGTGATGTTTGCTTATCATTATTTGTGTACGTAATTAACGGAAAAGTTAGTGTAATTTTTGGGTTACAAGCGTTAGTAAGATATCAAGAGACATACTTAATAGGGAAATTATCGTGAAAACAGCTTAACTTAAATGACTCAGTGATGTAACGAAGAACTTCGCCATGAACCAATACTTACGAATATATGTATATTTGCAGTTTATTCCGATGAAAGTAAGTAGAATATAAACAAAAGAGAAATATCAATTTCTGCTATGGTCTGTTCTTACTATGACAAAAGAGTTGTTTGACACGTATCAGTTTGCTATTGATTCTACAGAGTCGCACAGTTTTTGGACTCCCTCGTCTTCTTATACTCACATATTATTTTGAGTGCGATTAACTTAGCTTAAGAAAGATTTTTGCCGTATGTGGTTCACCTGTAGCAATAATTGTGGAATTGGGTTCATATTTGTTGACAACAGTTTTATTGATTTCTCTATTTATTTTCCACGTCTGCGACTTTTTGCCTTCAGCTACAGTTGTGGTGGCTGATTTGGTACTTTAAATGTAGTTATTGCATTCTACATTCGTTTTTACTACGTTCCTCTCTCACCGATTTTACTGGACTTTTAGTGAAGAAACGTTAACGTTATTGAGTAGAAAAGCAACGTCTTTCTGCCAAAAGGCAAGTCTCTTGGTGTTTCCTAGCCATTATTCTACTTTTAATTGTAAATCAAATTATTCATTAAAAGCCTGTAGGTTACAAGATAACTGTAAATAAACTGCGCTGGAATGTAGTGTTTCGTACCTTGTCACGGATCCTAGGAAACCTAAGAAAGACAAAGGTGGAGCTATTTTTATTACCTATTTTATGACACTACGTACGTTTCCTAATGTAACAGTATGTTAAAACCAAGATAAACGATTCTACTTGCACTCATCCAATATCGTATTGAGAGATTTAGCTTGCCGGCCTCTTGGAGCGCTGCTGTCACCGTGTATAACAAAAATCTGCGGTAGTATCGTGACTGTATATGTTAGACTGTGGTGCTATGCTCCGATGCGCGAGGCCGTTCCCCGCCGGGGATTCGAATCCTCCCTCGAACGATGTTTGTGTTGTCTTTAGTACACTTACTTTACTTTACTTTATGCGATCAGGTCCGGTGGACTGCGCGGTGATATATCAAGGCTCTCCATTCATTGCGATTCTTCGCTATTTCCAGTTCTTCCAGGCCTCAAGTTTTTGCAGGTCTTCTCTTATCCCGCCCAACCATCGTTTCCTTGGTCGTCCCGATGGTCTTTTGCCTGTTGGTATCATATCCATGGCCATCCTAGGACATCGCTCATCATTCATACGTACCACATGCCCTGCCCATTCTAATCTTCTCATCAAGCCCACAATGTTCGGTTCACTATAGAGTTGTTCTAATTCTATATTGTGCCTCCTCCTCCATTCTCCTGTTATGTTGTCTTGAACCGGTCGGAATATTTTCCTCAAGCATCCCGAAAACTGCGAGCCTGTTTAATTCCTGTTTTCTAGTGCTCCAACATTGACACCCGTATAGCATGACAGGAAGAATTAATGTTTTATACAACCTTAGTTTGAGGGCTCGTGATATGCTCCGGGGAGTCAAAATTTTGTGTAGTGAGTGGAAGCATCTACTACCCGCTTGAAGTCTTGCTTTTACTTCCATTTCATTTCCATCCATTTTTTTTTTAAATTATGCTTCAAAGATGTTTAAAATCCTTTACTCTTTTGTAAGTGTTATTCTTCACATTCTTCCATCTATCATGTATTTGGTTTTGGTGTGGTTCAGTTTCAGTCCAAATTTGCTTGCTATGCTTTCCATGGTCATCATTAGCATCTTCAAATCTTTTGTGTGTGTCATTAAGACTATATAATCGGTGTATGCTAGATGGGTGATGTTCCTATTTGCTACCTGGATATCCTGATGGTTGAAACTATCCATTTCTCTAATGATCTTCTCAAGGACGAGAATGAATAATATTGGGGAGAGACTATCCGCTTGCCTTAGATCTGTGGTTACCCGAAAACTACCCGCGATCTATTCCACAGTTTAATTTTTGCTCTTGTGTCATCCAGACATAGTGATTCAAGTCTTTTTTATAAGTTAGTTTATAAGTAGTATGTGAGACCCCGCAGTTAAAACCCATAAGCCTAACAAACATTTGAACACCACAAATGTATCATCCACATAAAAACACCTCACTGCTTTACTAGGCATGGTCCTGTTTAGAGGTGCTATGTCGTTGCCTTCCTCCGACCTTCAAACTGACTTACCCAGCCAGTTAAAGGGGGAGCTACAGTTTAACGTGGGTTCCGAACAAAGGTGCTACTCGGTATTTTTCATAGCAGCAACACTGCCAGAGGTGAAAGATGTGGAAAGTGACAGATAAAAATCTTAGGACCTACCGGGGAATGAACCCGCGACCTTTGGATTTGTAATTTGTCATTCTACCACTGTGCTAAGGAGCTGCACATCAGCCTTTTCGTTTCTTTTTTTTATGATCCACAAAAAAAGGTCAAGAAGGATTGCGAGTGGCTGACTGGAGCGCTTTTTTCTAGCATAGGTTCATTAGACCTGTTTCGTTCCGTAACCTCACCTCAATCCGTAGAGCATGTATAGAGCGTAAAAGATCAGCTTGAATAAGCAAATGAATTGAATTAAATTTGCTAGATGTGTAGACAAAGTTAATGAAGTTAGTGATGGCTGGGAGGAGAGACCTTTAGCAGACCTACCAGTGGCACAGAATCACTTCGATGCAGCTTTGTCGACTCTTACTGCATTGCTCGTGGCAAACAGCCGTCGAGTGCATCATATTTTGCTACTCTGTTAAGGGGAGACGGAAGGCAACTGGGCTCAAATATTAGATATTTAGATTTTAGCGTATTTGAAATGCCTGGTATTTCCTGCGTGAAACAGTTTTTGTTTTATATAAATCCGACAATTTTTTCGTGAGTTATGATGATTTTTCTGACGCTCTGTGCAATCTGGCCACGAGTTCCGTTTTGCGTCATGCGGAGAAATTGCACACAGCATTATTTTACTCCTTGTGTATTATTTCATGCTTCTATTGTTTTTATCGCTTCAACATTTTCTACCCTGTATCTACTATCGATACTTTTTGTTCCGATCGTGTTTGTTATTGTTTCCAAACTTACCAAAAAGTGTATTTGTTCAAATCACAACCCTCAAATTTGGTATTTATGATGCTGTTTTATGTTTCAGTGATGGTGTAACTAGAAATTTGGATGTTTTGGAATTATTGGGCATAGAATATAGTAGAAATACTGCAAACTCCTTGGTGCCAATAGATAACGAGAGAATCCGCAAAGCCGATATTGCTAATTTAAAATGCACGAAAGAAGCTAGACAGAAAAGAAGAGGAACCAAGAGAAGAAAAGACGATCAGTATGATTAAGATGATGCTCAATATGGTGCAGGAAAATATTAGTGGTAAGTAATTCTCATCAATAACTGTACTAGAATTGCAATATTAAACTTTAAATTGATTTTTCTCAAAATACATTTTTTTTACTTTCAGGTACCATTATTTTATAAACTAATGGGGTCAGAAAGATGAAATTTGGTCTTTTTGTACTAAAGATGGTAATAAATCATTACAAGTAAATTGAGAACTACAAAAAATCATCAACTGTTTTAAAATAATTAATGTTCTAAAAAAATTAAATTTTACTGGTGAAAGAATAACAAAATTTTTCTTCAAAACCATTAGAGTTATTATGTTCATTTTACTTGTAAATTGAGAAATACCGTATTTTATCGCGTAATTCCTCCCCCTTTTTTTTTTCTCTCTAAAACACTAGGGAGGGAATTATGCGAGTAGTTATTCAGAAAGGAAGAAAAACTATCTCTTAGGCAGGTAAAAGATACCGGTATACAGCAATTTGTGACAAAATGGTACCAACAGTGCGTTTAAAATTAGTTGCGACTTTTGACATGTCGGTGCGGAGCGAGTGGAGGGTTCGCATAGTTTCCAGCGTATACTGACCGCGCCGGCAACATCTAACGCCACGCTGGCGCCTGGAAACATTCTTTGTCGGTAGGACAAAACAATGCAGGATAGAGAACGCGACACCACGAGCTACTGTTTACACACGCTTTGGCAACAGCGGTGCCTCACAAGCCGAGCCGGTGGCGGCGGGAGTGGAAAAAGCAGGCTCACTATTGCTGTTACCTGGGCAACGGCGTCTCCTTCACACCTACAAGCCAAACGTCAGAAGTCGCAACTAATGTTAAACTTATTGTACCGTTATTTATTTTCTTAACACAATTTATTTTCAATTACCGTAACACAAAAGAACTGGATCACCGGTAATGCCACGGCTTCATTATGCCTACAATCAAGAGCAGCAATGCATTGTTTCATTGTTTACCTATTTTCTCTCTTTATTCTGCGACCTCACTTTCGTCACTATCATCACTATTTTCAGGATCAGATAACACGTCATCTTCTTCATTTTCACTACCAGAGTTCCATAACACGTCGTCCTCGGATCCGTCAATGGCATAAGAAATTCCAATTTTTTTAAATCTCTTCTTCACAATATCGGCACCAATTTTCTCCCATGCAAATCGTCGGTACTGATGGCTTCCTTATCTTGCCTCCTGGAGTCAGCTGATGAGATCCCACAGTCATCCATTGTGAATACAAGCGTCGTAGGAGTTATTTGAAAGGTTTGTTCACGCTGACGTCTAAAGGTTGAAGAATGGACGTTAAACCTCCAGGAATGATAACAGGTTGGGACTTCATCCGTATCATTTTATCCTTTACAGCTTCCACAATATGACCCCGGAATTACGAACAGATGCCGTAATGAGTAACGTAGAAGTAGATATCATCGGAGTAGTGCAGCAACTAAAATCACTTAACAAGAACAAGTCCTCTGGTCCGGATTGTATACCCATTAGATTTCTATGTGATTATGCTGAAGCGATAGCTCCTTACTTAACAGTCATGTAAAACCGCTCTCTCATAGAAGGATCTGTACCAAAAGATACGAAAGTTGCCCAGGTCACACCTATATTCAAGAAAGGCAGTAGGAGTAACCCACTACACTACATGCCTATTTCATTGACGTCAATTTGCAGCAGGGTTTTGGAACATATCCTGTATTCAAATATTATGAATTTTCTCGAACAGAACGATCTATTGACCCAAGGTCAACACGGATTTAGAAAATGTCGTTCATGCGAAACACAACTAGCTCTTTATTCACATGAAGTGATGGATGCTATCGACAAGGGTTCGCCAATCGATTCCGTATTTCTTGATTTACAGAAAGTTTTTGACACAGTACCTCACAAACGGCTTTTAATCAAATTGCGTGGTTATGGTATATCGCAACAAATTTGCGACTGAATAGGGGATTTCTTGTCAGAGAGGACAGAGTTCGTAGTAATCGATGGTATGGCATCGACTAAAACAGAGGTGATATCGGGCGTTCCACAGGGTAGTGTTATTGGTCCTCTGCTGTTCCTTATTTACATAAACGATATAGGGGAAAATCTAAGTAGCTGTCTTAGGTTGTTTGCAGATGACGCCGTCATTTACCGTCTAGTAAAATCATCTGAAGATCAAAACCAACTGCAGAACGATCTGAATAAGATATCACTATGGTGTAAAAATTGGCAATTGACTCTAAATAATGAGAAGTGTGAAGTCGTCCACATGAGTACGAAAAGAAATACGTTAAACTTTGTTTACAAGATAAATCAATAAAATGTGAAGGCCGTAAACTCCACAAAATACGTAGGAATTACTATTACTTCAGACTTAAATTGGAAAGAACACGTAGATAATGTCGTGGGAAAAGCGAACCAGAGACTGCGTTTTATTGGCAGAACCCTTAAAACATGCAACAGAACTACAAAAGAAACAGCATACACTACGCTTGTCCGTCCATTTTTGGAGTTTTGCAGCCCAGTGTGGGATCCTTATCAGGTGGATTTGACGGAGGACATCGAAAGAGTCCAAAGAAGGGCAGCTCGTTTCGTATTGTCACGATGCAGGGAAGACAGCGTTACGGAAATGATAAGGATCTGGGATGGTAATCATTACAACAACGGCGCTTATCGCTGCGGCGTGGGCTACTTGCGAAACTCCAATCGCCAACATTCTCCTTCGAAAGCGAAAATATATTGTCGACTCCCACTTACATAGGTAGAAATGATCATCAGAATAAAATACGAGAAATCAGAGCTCGAACGAAGAGATTCAGGTGTTCTGTCTTCCCGCGCGCCATTCGAGAATGGAATGGGAGATGAATAGTATAAAGTTGGTTCGATGAACCCTCTGCGAGGCACTTACATGTGATTTGCAGAGTATCCCATGTAGATCTAGGTGTAGAGACGTAAGCAATTACATCTTTATCAATTTCGGGATATTTCCCTGTTTTAGGCCCACGGAAAGTTCTGGAGCTTGCCTTTGCAGCCACGAGTTTATCTTTTTGTCTCCGCCAATACCGTATTGAATTAGGATCGACGGAGAAATACCTTCCTGCAGCTTTTACTCCGTTTCTATTGGCGTAAGATAACACATTTAGTTTAAATTTTGCCGTGTAGTTTGAATATTTCGCCATTATGACGACTTGTAGCAAACGAACCTAGAAATATGTCTGCGGCTTAAAGTTTCAAATTTACGGTATGTTGTGACAATGGAAATATTCGTTCGTGGCAGTACCGCTGCGTCCATTGTTGTCCATTGTCGAGTTATTTGAAGGCCGCTCCTTTTAGAACGAACCAGGAGAGGGAATTATGCGGGATATCAATAAAATAATTTTTTTAATTATGAAAAATTGTATAGGAGGGGAATATGCGACGGGGGAGCTTATGCGATAAAATACGGTATATTTCATATTTCTACACTAAAAATTTCATTGTTTTATCACTTATAGTTCCTTTGAAAAGAGTACCTATTCAAAAGGGTAAAATAGCATTGGCAGAACAGGGATAAACATTGCCTTCCATCTCCCCTTAAGTTAACGAATACACGGAAGCAGGACCAGCAGCACAACATGTTGCCAGACGGCAGTAGATCCGCGCCTCGTCGTCGCCTGTCCCGGGCATTGTTTACTGGTGGCGGCCGCCATGTGCGGGCCGTGTTGTGCTGGGAGCCGCCAAGGCCCCGGCGGCCTACTTCCGCCGACTCGGCACACGTGCGGCCGCCGCCGCGGCCGGATGAGCAGAACTCCAGATACAGCCGCAGCCGCAGACACAGCTACAGACAGACCCAGCTGGGCGGCTCCTCTTCTGACTGTGATGCAAGCCGCTGAGCTGAGGACAGCCGCAGCCGCCTGCCGCTGCCACACCGCCGCAACGGCCTCCACTTGTTTGCGATGCGACGTGCGCCGTGCCCACAGCACAGGCCGAGGCTGCTCTGTCGACAACCGCAGCGCGGCCTTGTAGCCATAAGACCCCTACACACGCTCCGATTTAACGTCCGACTAACCAACTGACCAACGAACCACCCATATCCGTAGCAGCCTAGACACGTCCCCACCAACCGCACGCAGCGATTGCAGCGCCTTCCGGTTCTGCTGTCTGTTCGTCGAACAGTTTTTGACTTCGCGTGTTCGCTGCTTCTTGGTTTGCTGTGCAGACAGGAGACGATCGCAGGCAGGAAGTTGGTGGGGTAGCATTGCATACGACTGTGTGTAGGGCCCTATAAGCTCCACAACAGAATTCTTATGCGTTTATTGGAATGATTTTGTTTCACTATACAATATTGTTGTACTAACACTGCCGCCAGGGTGGAGTAGCCGAGCGGTTTGTCCCTCGAAATGCGATGCAAAGTAAAGCACCGGCCACACAATGCTCAAAGGTGTGGAAAGCAATTCAACAGCCCTTCTTCCCTACCACGTCGTCAATCGGAAATTTACGACGAGACACCGGCTGCACTCTATCACGATGGTGGATTTGCCCCTTTGCCCGGAATTTCACCTTATGGACAATCAAGAACATCGTTTAACATGTGAATTTGTCGTCGATGTCTGAACGCTGGTACAGAAGACTCTTGCCTGCTACCTTCGCGTTCCGCCTAACGTGATTGTCCCCAGGCTCCTCCTAATGTCCGGAGGACACATTTTCCGGCAGCGAAATTACACGCTGTCACATGGATCAAAGGCATGTCCATTTACTACCTTTTCCAAGAAGGTGAGAAGTCGGTATTTGATTACTGGCAATTCCTCCATGAGCACCATCACAGACTGGAGACTACACCTCGATACCGACAGCTCTTCGCCAATTACCTACGTAGTGTCTTCACCGACCCCCCTAGCAGCTGGATGTGCCGGATAGGAGACGACCGCCGTAACGAACATTGACAAACGATCAAATGCTTACGACCAGACTCAAACGAAAATAGTCCGCAGATGGGACCTCCACATGGGATTTTGTTCGGAATTTTCTCTAGGTTTATTTTCTTTCTTTTAGAATGTGATCTTTTTGTTATATGTTTCATAGTGTGCTGAAGAAATCAATGGCGACGCACGATTATGTTAACTGACGGTGTCAGGTTTAACAGAAGACAACTATAGACTATGCATCTCGGGCAACCGAAGCCAGAAACACAACCCAATTGAGAGAACACGGAAATTCCTGCGACAGCAGACATACGACAAGACGAACCCTGTACAGTACAAGGGAGACTTTTTATCGCGCAACTATTCAGTCTTCGTTGCTTTCCCATTACGTCGGTTTTTGACAGTTCATACACGATAAGCAACTGTGGTCTGATAGCAGACACGTTTTCAGTGGTTTTTCTAGTGTAGTCGGCAACTGCACAGACATCGATAGTCTTCACAAATGCCGACCGCGGTGGCCGAGAGGACTGAGGCGCTTCAGTCACGGTCTGCATGGCCACTACGGTCGGGGGTTCGAATCCCCCCTCGGGCATGTATATTTGTGCCGTGCTAGTTCGTAAGTAGTTCATAAGTAGTTTGTAAGTTTAGGGACTGATGACCCCGTAGTTAAGTCCCATAAGCTGTACAAACAATCGAATTCTTCACAAATGTTGGTGCAAACGGAGCAGCAGACGATTACTCCTTTCGAATTCGGGCAGAAAGTTCAACGTACTCTTCTGAACATGCTGAATTACCGAACATATTATAAAGGTCGAGAAGGCAAACCAATGTCGTTTTGGATTTGTGGTTGGATCCGCCTTATGCAAGACACTTTTTTGTTTTAATACCGAAACTAGTTTCGGCACTTACTATGCCATCTTCCGTGAGTCACTGGTTTTTATTTTCTAAAATAACATGCTACATATTTTTATTATACAATCGTTTGGACAAGTTGTTTGGTTTGATACTTTGTTAGATGTTTTAAGGCCTAATTTATTCAAGGTATTTTTTATGTCATTCGCAGGATTTGCATGTACAATTAATGCACACGAAAATCCTGCGAATGACACAATATAAATACCTTCAATAACTTAGGCCTAAAAACATCTAACAAAATAATCATTATCTCAAAATTCCTGAAACTATCAGAAAATACTTTCTTTTGATTGCAATACGGCTGTCACTCAACTTTTGATGGAATTCGTCCGCCAAACGTTCACCTTTCATGGCCGCCTTCAAGCAGAGAAACAGAAGTCCGTTGTACGCGGATCAAGGGAGTACGGAGGTTGTTCAAGGACTGTCACCATCTCCAGAGTCAGGAATTGGCGCACACGTATCAGGTAGTATTCAGGGGCATTGTCATGGAGCAGAATCCATGTTCCAGTCCAGTGCAACTCTGGTCGAACCAGCTGAAAACGCTTTCACATTCGTTTCTAAACGAACTGGTGAAATGCAGCATTAATGTTTTAACCTACAGGAAAAACTTCTTGTGGATGGCACTGTTGTCGAAGAAGGCGATCAACAGTTTTCACCTCGGATTTTTGCAGATGGCTTTTCTCCTCTTGTCACCGAGAAGACGGCGAACACCATGATATCTTCGACTTTGAAGGTGAAAAAAAAAAAGTCTTCTGTTTTCGGCATTTGATTTTTATTTCTCCCAGACGCGTTTCGCCTTTTATTTTAAAAGCTTCTTCAGTGGCATCTACAAGTGCAACCTGTAACTGAATCAATAACATCAGATTTCCTTTATGCCCAGTACCAAATGATTTGAGGAGAAAGAAAGAAAAATGTGGTTTTGAGGCAAATTACACACGAGTAGTGAATTACATACCAGTTTTGTTGTACGGCTTGTTTCAGGGCTAACATATGTACCGTTTCCAAGTACTGAAAAATGGAGGACTCTAACAGCGTGATAAATCAGAAGACAGGACTGTCTAAAGAGTATTACTGCGCCCACTTTAGCAATCTCCTCCTTGACAAGTAGTTCTCCAGTTTTAATTAAAGATGTCAGGTTTTAGAAGAGTGATGTAAGGTTTTAGTAATACTAATCAATGTAGGGAGCCGGCTGCGGTGGCTGATCCGTTTGCGGCGCGTCAGTCACGGTCTGCACGGCCACCACGGTCGGGGGTTCGAATCCCCCCTCGGGCATGGATATTTGTGCCGTTCTTAGTATTAGTTAGTTCATAAGTAGTTTGTAAGTTTAGGGACTGATTACCCCGTAGTTAAGACCCATAAGCTCTACAAACATTTGAACATTTTGAACAATGTAGGGACTTTGGCTTTGATTTTATTAGACAGATCAGATACATAGTTTTTCAGATGTCAAGACAGTACTATCACACGTCACAGTTGACAGTTTCGTTGCAAATGGATTATCTTTGGATGTGAGAGCAGCAGAGTTCCACAACTATCTATCAGTATGTTTTATTATACGAGTAGTACTGGTGACTGTTATGACAAAGCCTATATGCTTCGTATTTATCATTTTTGAATTGCCTTTTTGGTCCGTTGAGTCGTGCGTCGCATTTTAATATGTGCTTCCTTATTTTTCATTGTTCGAAAATGGGATAATTTAGTCCCGGAAAATATTTTACTGACAAAAACTTTCATATAATTGACAACTGTTGCGTAATTTGTCGCAATACTTCTAGACAGTCGTTAACGTAACACGATATTTCGACGGTGTTCCTTGCCTTGTTCTTCAGGTAGTACGTGCAGGTAACTCTTCGGGAACGTGTTACGATAACGTTTGCACCCAGCTGTACACCCGGGAAAGCCTTATCAGACAAAAACGTGATTACCGAAGAATCAAGAAAATTGTTCAAAATGAACCCACGTTTTCGACTATGCCGTATGTTATGCTTAAACAAAGTTTAAAATTTTAAACTTGTAACATGTACTAGGAAGACGTTATTATTACGCGGAATACCTGAGGCCTCATGACTCGAAATCTGAATCTGCACTGATGTTCCATCACAGGAACGTAATCGGTATGGTAATTTTCTAACATAAATATTTCTATCACACCATCAAGCTGGAAATTTTATGTTTCTATAGTAATACTGTGAAGTCAACTTAAAAAGAATAAGAAAAAGTAAATACCTTGTTGGCACTAAATAACAAATCAAATCTTTCTTTTAACGTAAATAGTGCCCGGTCTAAAAAGTAAAAGTAAACATTCACCTTCACTAACGTTTTCGACTCCATTTGAGACGCCTGGCCTTCATGTTCATAATCAAAGGCTTTGGGGGTTTAACGGCGGCTTAGTGGTTTGTAACACTGGAGCAATTTCTTCGACATTATTTACAACTATTTCATTTTTTTTTTCAATTCAATAGCCGATCAGATAGTTTTTTTAGATCTGATAAAGCTTCTAAATCGACCTGCATATTCACATTAACTGACAGAAGAATGTTACTAACAAAGTTTCCTTTTGTATTTCATCATGCCATAGACAAATGGAGCAAATAAATGAATAAATGACTACATTGTTTGCTAGACACTGGTAATCTTATTTTACAGTTTGATCAATAGAAAATAAAATAAAACTTCATTACATCGTTGCCAATTTTATGTGTTCAAATAAAAGATATCATCGTCATCTGATACAAACGATGCTGTATCTTCGTCATCACTACTGGTCACCGTCTTCTTGGGAATCTGAAAATTAAAATCCATCCTGGAAAGTGGATCACAGATTTGCTGAAGTTCAGACGTGTTAATGTTATTGCACATTTATTATGTATAACGTCAACTGATAAGCAATAAGCTAAAGATAATATACTCTAAATATATTAAAAGACAATTCAAAAGAGCCATCTCCTACATTGCTCTCAGTAGGAAAGCAAGTTGGACGACTAAATTGAAATTATCGCTATTGCTAGTGTGATGCTTTACCGTGCGTGACCCGGCAGTTCGCGGTCGCTGGCCGCGGTGGCCGAGGTGACTGAGGCGCTCCAGTCACGGTCAGCACGGCCACTACGGTCGGGGGTTCGAATCCCCCCTCGGGCATGGATATTTGTGCCGTCTTAGTTGGTAAGTAGTTCATAAGTAGTTTGTAAGTTTAGGGACTGATGACCCCGTAGTGAAGTCCCATAAGCTTAACAAACATTTTTTCTAGTTCGCGGTTGGTCACCGTCGGAGTTTCGAGTCCTCCCCGGGGCATGTGTGTGTGTGTGTGTGTGTGTGTGTGTGTGTGTGTGTGTTGTTCTTAGGTTAGTTTACCTTAATTTAATTAGTTCGTAAGCTACGGACTGATGTCCAAGCAGTTTGGTCCGATCGATTTACAAACATTTGAACATTTTGACCTTGCAGATAATCGTCCTGCCTGTGGACGGTCTTCAAAACCAATTTGGACCATAGTTGTGCTTAAGGACCACAGTTATAGGAATTTACGATTAATTTTCACCACAAAGTCGACTGTGTAAAACGGGTTCAAATGTCACTCCTTGTAAGTGTTCGGGGCGGTCCACCATCCCACCCCCCACCCCCACGTACCGCGACTGTCAGCACTACTCCGTAATACGTGGACCCAGGCGCAGGTGGTGCCGGCGACGTGCCGCGGCGTCCAGAAATAGCGGGCCCTTGAGTGTGGTGTTGACGGCTGGTGGCGGCCTCGGTGTCGGCAGCCTTGGATGATACGCCCGCCTGTACGACACCCGCCCAGCGTTGCGACACGCCGCAGATGAGCCTCACAGCGCGACACCAAGGGCGCTACTCACAAGAGCCACAGCTCCTGACACACGGGCAGCGCCGGCGGCGTCAGTAGCGCATCAGCTGATTTCTACGCCTACATCCATACTCAGCAAGCCACCCGACGGTGTGTGGTGGAGGGTACCTTGAGTACCGCTATCGGTTCTCCCTCCTATTCCAGTCACGTATAGTTCGCGGAAAGCCTCTGAGTGGGCTCTATTCTCTCTGATTTTATCCTCATGATGTCCTCGCGAAATGTACGTAGGAGAGAGCAATACACTGCTTGACTACATCTACATGGGTACTCTGTAAATAACATTTAAGTGCCTGGCAAAGTGTTCATCGAACCACATTTATACTACGTATATATCTCCCATTCCATTCTTGAATAGCGCGTGGGAAGAAAGAACGTCTGAATCTCTCCGTTCGAGCTCTGATTTCTCGTATTTTATTCTGATGATCTATTCGACCTATGTAAGGGGCAGTCAACAATATATTCTCACATTCCCGCGGTGGAGTAGCCGAGCGGTCTAAGGCGCCTCGCTGCGGAGCGCGCGTTGCTCGCCGTGGGAGGTTCGAGTCCTCCCTGGGGGCCGGCCGCAGTGGCCGAGGGGACTGAGGCGCTCCAGTCACGGTCTGCACGGCCACTACGGTCGGGGGTTCGAATCCCCCGTCGGGCAAGGATATTTGTGCCGTCCTTAGTATAAGGTAGTTGATAAGTAGTTTGTAAGTTTAGGGACTGATGGCCCCGTAGTTAAGTCCCATAAGCTTAACAAACATTTGAAAAAACCTCCCTGGGGCATGGGTGTGTGTGTTTGTCCTTAGGTTAGTTTACCTAGGTTTAAGTAGTTTGTAAACTACGGACTGATGACAACGCAGTTTGGTCCGATAGATTTACAAACATTTGAACATTTTTATTTCCGCATTCGGAGGAGAATGTTAGCGATTGGATGTTCAAATGTTTGTAAATCTATCGGACCAAACTGCGTGGTCATCAGTCCGTAGCTTACAAACTACGTAAACCTAGGTAAACTAACCTAAGGACAAACACACACATCCATGCGCCAGGGAGGACTCGAACCTTTACGGCGAGCAACCGAGCGCTCCGCAGCGAGACGCTTTAGACCGCTCGGCTACTCCACCGCGGCTGGCGATTGGAGTTTCGCAAGTAGAACACGCTGCAGCAATAAATTAATTTCAAGATTGGGGTATGAATGTATTTAATGAGAGGGTGCGAAAATAGTGGCACCTCTCATGGTAAATACGTTGCCACGGAACCACCTTATTAACAAACAGTAGCAGCATTGTAACTTCCTGGAAATTAGGCTCATTCTCCTTGTTCCAAAAATCAAATGTTTGTATAGCTTATGGGACTTAACTACGGGGTCATCAGTCCCTAAACTTACAAACTACTTATCAACTAACTAGTACTAAGGACGGCACAAATATCCACGCCCGAGGGGGGATTAGAACCCCCGACCGTAGTGGCCGTGCAGACCGTGACTGGAGCGCCTCAGTGCCCTCGGCCACCATGGCCGGCTCTCCTTGTTCCCTTGTAGGAAATGAAGAATATGTAAATAAACAGCACAAACGTGTCATCTTGTACACATGTTAGTTTTAAATAAGATAAAAAACAGTAATGCGAGACAAAGCGTTAGACAAGTTTAGTTAAATGTGTGCTTAAAGCTGCTACACACAATCTGATTTGTCGGGGTCAATTTATCGGCGGTATGTGTGGAGGCGCTTGCCGACCAACATTTCTTTTCGGATGGTTGGTTGGGCTGT
Organism: Locusta migratoria; assembly: GCA_026315105.1. Lineage (NCBI taxonomy): Eukaryota > Metazoa > Arthropoda > Insecta > Orthoptera > Acrididae > Locusta > Locusta migratoria. Next base: position 710,963,404 of record CM048744.1, read on the forward strand.
CCGTCCGACTTCTGACCCCCGCACCACTCCAACGAGCAAAATGTACCGTGTGCAGCGCTATCCGACCGACTTCCTGCCTGCGATCGTCTGCAGTCTCCACAACGAAGACGTGTAAACAAAGACAGTTCGACAAACAGACACCAGAACGGAGGCGCTGCAATCGCTGCTTGCAGCTGGTCGGAAGGCTGCTACGTAGTTGGTTGGTTGTCTGGTCAGTTTGTTGGTCGGACGATAAACTGGAATGTGTGTAGTGGCCTTTAAGCTGGCATCTCCGATCCCCAGCTTCGTTACTTCAAACTACTCAGAGGAGTATTCTGTATGTTATATAATTTGCTCATGGCAGGGACAGATCTTATAAATGTATTTTGTGAATAATGAAATGCCAAGATCGCGATATTTCTTCTTTATTTATAACAGACGACCGGTTTCGATGTACATAGACATCATGTACGGTTAAAAAAAAATAAAAAATAAAAATTAAAAAAAAATAAAAATAAAAAAAATAAAAAATAAAAAAAAATAAAAATAAAATAGGAACAAGCCACATAACTGTATGCATAGGTAATCATATGTCACCAGTTTTTCTCAAATATCTGCACTAAATTATAACATTATTACATAAATGCATAATATTAAGGCAACTTTATAGTGATCACAACGCCGCCTGTTAGTAGCTTGTTGTCACAACTGTACAAAATAGTGGTTCTTTATGTATATATGACTACACGAGTTTTATATCTCACAATGAAACGGCATATTTTATTGTGTGACGACCCACCAGTGCAATCCAACTTGCTACAATATGCATTTATGTAATAATGTTATAATTTAGTGCAGGTATGTGAGAAACTGTTGACAGATGATTACCTACGCGTACAGTTATGTGGCATGTTCCTTTGTTGGTTGTTTTGTAAGCATACATTTTATGTTCACCCTTAGAGACCAGAAGATGATGTCTATGTACATCGAAACCGGTCGTCTGTTATAAATAAAGACGAAATATCTGGATCTTGGCATTTCAATATTCACAGATACATTCAGTATGTGTTTTTAAAATTTTGCACAGTCTTACGGAAACACTTTGTATACTGCGTCAGGGTACACTTATGTTTCCCCAATGAAATAACGAACCCAATGATAACGTAATTCACAGAATTTCTTACTACAACGATTTTAGGAAATTAGTTTCAGTTACACTTCTAATAGTATCATCAACCCAACCGCACAGTTTAGGCATTGCAGCTGGCAGATATGCGTGTAATATTGCAGATGAACCATTCAAACATGAATGTCCACAGAATGGAATTTCACGATACGTTATTACTTTCATATGTCATTTCTGCCACACCGCCTGATCCGCACCCAAGTATGAAGTTGGTAACAGTGCAATTTTCTATGCTCCTATATTATTCTGATGACTGAAATAACAGTGCATGATGGGGAAGGTAACATCAAGGTTATGGATATGAAAGCATCACCTTCCTTTTAATACTCTGAACTATTTTGTACACGCATTTTTTTTTCCTTACGTCTATGACAAAGTACCATTCGTAAGACATGAGTTTCATTTCCAGGTACTAAAACTATAATTATCACACAGAAACGGCAATTTAAATAAAACTTCAAGCATTGGTCATAGCTCAAAGCCGAGAGTGACGAACTTACAGCACAAGTACTTCAGCATTCAGACGAAGGGCCACTCGTGTATACTGGATGTTACAGAATGACATTTAAGAAAAATTTGGGGAATGTTACGAGGACTTAGCAGATAAAGTTTTGATTTAAGGGATCCACGTCAGTAAATATCGTCCAACGACACTATGTGCGCTTCTGCCAATGCTGTGAAACAAATATGTTCTACTGCAAACCATAAGCTTTCTATTTTTTGGGAGGAGGCAATAAGGTGCAAAACAAAACAAAAATAGACACCAGTAAACAAGATCAGTTATGACTTCTTCTTCATCCCGACGCTTTGAAATATGTCTTCTCCTAATGTTTAGTACAAAATTTCTCTTATTTTGTCCCACAAAAAAAAGAAGAAGAATTAAAAAAACCCGAACCCAAGCCTTGCAGTAGAAGAGATCTGTCTCGTGGAATTGAAGATAAAGAAGTGCCTTTAGTGGGAATGGCCACTTGGTCTAAGGCATCATGTGACGGACTGCGCGGCCATTTCTGCCAGAGGTCCGAGTCCTCCCTTAGGCATGGATGTCAGTGTGAGTCTTTTCCTTAGCGTAAGTTAGGTTGACGAAGAATAGAATTTGATTTTGTTCCTCTCCACGTGCCAACATTGTAGTAGACCCGATGGATCTAAACCAGTGGGCTATCATTGCAAACAAAGGCTTCCGAGTATGTTGTCACTACCAATAAAATTATTGCGGAATTGGGTTCCTTATGAAAAGTCTATCTACTAAGTCCTCTCTACAATACCACAAATTTTTAAAACATATTCTGAAACATTCAGTACATTATGTATGTGAATGTTTCATGAATAACGTACCACTTCATATGAAATATATCTGCAATCTACTCGGGAAAAGAAGAAATTATGGATTTAGACGTAATACACAAAGATACATAGTAACTGTGCAAGATATTCATCATCCCCTAAACAATTCACACTGTTGGATTCCAGCGACTGTTTCTAGGCAAATAAGTAACCCGTAAATGACGAGGAGCGAAGGAAGTTGCCCAGTATATTAGTACAGCAACGCGGTCTGCCTATTATACTCCTGTGTACCACAGTTAACGTGAAACTAACGCTTCCGGGGAAAAATAAAGCGAACTCGATGTCGAACCAAGCTGCACTGAATGCAAGCTTAGGGGCAACGAGTACAGCGAGCGTTATTGTGTCAACACTTAATTGCCGAGAGAGAATGGAACACGTTTGCTTCTGAGCAAAACAAACAGCGTTCACCGTCGTAGACGTTTTCAATGTTTGAAAACCTACAACGAAAACTGGAGGGAAAAAATCGTACTGACGTGTTTTACGACCCACTTTAGATTTCCTGCATTTTTATGATTTTAGCAAATATCTCGGAATAAATAAAGAAGATTGTATATATAAAAACAAAAATTAAACATATAAAAATAATATTACGTAATATGTTTATATATTTAATTTTATATTTGTTTTTATTTATATTGTAGTGCGACGAAATATTATCCCTGCTACTACCTTACATTTATTTATGTTGTTGTTGATGATTTTTAATGTTAATGATTCTTATTGCATGATTCTTAAAATAATATGTTTTTTGTTTCTTATGTTTCATGTGCTGTAACAACGGTGCAAGCCACGAGAACAACATCTCCTCTGCCGGTGTCGTGGATGATATAGCTGGCTATCAAACGTCGCAGGTTGACAACTACGGAGCAAGAGAAAATCTTGTCAGTGGACGTCGTTGCCAACCTTCATAAAGGAATAACTAAGAAAAAATGAATTATCAGTAATATTGCAAAAGTTTTGCCAGTTACCATCTTGAGTCTCTACAAGAATGTTCTAAGACTGCGTATATTTCAGTATGTTGATTTGTGTGAAGGGAAATGAACCTGAAAATTTTACTGTAGGTGTCATTGTGTTAAGGAGAATCATTTCACCTAGTAAGACACCTGAAATATTAAAAAAATGTTCAAATGCGTGTTAAGCTTAAGGGATTTAACTGCGGGTCATCAGTCCCTAAACTTACAATCTACTTATGAACTACCATAGCCGGCCGCGGTAGCCGAGGGGACAGAGACGCGCAAGTCACGGTCTGCACGGCCACTAAAGCCCACTAAAGTCGGGACAAACATCCATGCCTGAGGGCGGATTCGAATCTCCTGCAAATACGAAATGTCATTACGACAGATGGTGCGTGTCAAAGGTACTGTGATCAGTTTGACCTATATCAACAGCATTCTGCTCTCCGTATCTATCCTAGATGCCATTATTCAACAAGACAATACACGATCACATATTGCTGCTCGAGCATGTGCCTTTTATGTGTCGTAGGATGTCTTCACATCACTAGGATTGTCCCCAATCGAAAACGTGCGGGATATTGTGAAGCGACTGGTGCAGATGATGCAACACAGTGGCCCAGTGCCAACCGGTAGGTGAACTTTGGATGCAGGTGAATGTTGCATGGATGACGTTTTACAAGACGCCATTCACCCATTATACTCGTCGATGCCATCACTCATGGGATAAGTTTTCAGCGCCTTTTCCAGAACTTATGCCTACAGGCAATCAGGACACATTCTGAAACGACGTAAATGATAATATTTTCTTGGGAAAATACTAACGATCATATTCCGAGAATATGAACTTCCTTTCCGTAGTCTTCCCAGGTTTTATTTCAACGTGTTTGATATGATGAGATATGAGACCTCAGTAAATGATCATACCTGCATGCCCTCTAATCACAGCGTTATAGCGACTACATATAAGCATTTTATTACCTCCTGATATATAAACTTTTTTCACAGTTTTACTTAACATGTTTGCTATGATGATGTATGCAAACTCAGTAAAGGATCATACCTTCATTAAAATGCTACCTCTCTAATCACAGTGTTACACTGTCTATGTATAATATAAGCATTTTGCTATTATCTTAAATGTTTACTCGCAGATATACAGTGCTTCCAAACAGTCATTGTGCTGTTTTAACCGATTACAAGAAGGGAAATAAACAAGACGAAACTGAAAACCTTCAATAAATTAAAGAATAGTTAGCCAGCTCTGTGTAACGTAATTATCATTGTTGTGTGTGCACAATTAATCACTGAACGCCGGCCGCAGTGGCCGAGCGGTCTGTGGCGTGCCAGTCACGTTCTGCACGGCCGCTGCGGTCGGGGGTTCGAATCCCGCGTCGGGCATGGATGTTTGTGCCGTCTTTAGTATAAGTTAGTTGATAGATAGTTTGTAGGTTTAGGGACTGATGAACCCGTAGTTAAGTCCCGTACGCTCTACAAACATTTGAATCACTGAACAATGAACTGAATTACAGAGCTTCAGCGTGTTAGGATGGGGTGGAAGGAGACTGGCAGTATTTTATATATATATATATGTATATATATATATATATATATATATATATATATATATATATATATATACACGAATGTCGTTGTAGACTTAGGGTCAGTGACGAAACGGCAGAAGCTGAAGCTATTAGGGGCACGTACCCATGGAAGCCCCAACAAATGGTTGAGTACGTGTATTCAAGAGCTACACTTAAAAAAGACAACACTACATAACGTTTGAAAGACACGTCTCTGTTTTACGCGTTGCGTTCAGACGGGTTACACGCTATTCACCCACTTGATAGGTCCAAATTATCTGTGTTTACTCCACAGACGCTTCACTAGACAGATAACTATGACTTAAAAAAATAAAAATAAAATAAAACAAAAAAAAAGTATAGCGTTTAATATGAGGTCACGTTCCATGGATATAGCAATGTTTATAGCTATTATATCAGAATATGGGTACCGAAAATCCTCTTGCCTGCAAGAAGTACCAACGTAACTCAGCTAACATGAACATCTGGTGTACCCTCAGGCATGATAAAATTATAGGGAAGTATTTATTTGCGGGACGTGGCGGAGTGTCCGAGCGCTCTAAGGCACCTTGCTCCGGAGCGCGCTGTTGCTCGCCGTTGGAGGTCGAGTACCCCCTCGGGCATGTGTGTGTGTGTGTGTCTGTGTGTGTCATTAGCGTATGTTAGTTTAGGTAGTTTGTAAACCTACGGACTGATAACCGCGGCAGTTAAGTCCCTTAGATTTACAAACCTCTGAACATCTTTATTTGCGGAGCAACTGCAATATCAAACAGCGACCTAAACGTGTCGCAGTTGTATGTAGTTCCACAAATTCAAAATGAAAGTGAAGCTTTTACGTTACATCAGGGCCAGCGCTCCTTCGCATTCAAATGTTTGTAAACCTATTGAACCAAACTGCTATGGTCATCAGTCCCTAGACTTACAAACTACTTAAAGTAAATTACACTAATAGCGACACACAGTGATGTCCGAGGGAGGACTCGAACCTCCGCCTGAAGCGCCCACCCAGTCCGCAGCGCGACGCCTGCAACCACACGGCTACTCCCGCGCGGCTCCTCCGCATTACGCCAGAATTTTTCGAGCGGTGGGCGGTTGTATGAAAAGAGGTGGAATTAAGGCAGGGTCACCATGATCTACGGACTTTTCCTTGTGTGTTTATGCGAAGGAACTTGAATACAGTGTTTATATTATCGATTTTGAACATTTAAAGGAGAGAATCGGAGACGCTATTGACTCCTTTACAACGTCGACGGAAATGGAATAGAATATTATTTACATTTGTGCAGACCGATAAATGGAAGCAAGATGGAAGTGCATTGAACAGGTACGAAAACGTCGAGAATCTTTCTTCCATTTGATGCAGGTTTCAGATTTCCATCTTCTTTTCTTGTCTCTCCGTGAGCTGTTAAAACCTCACCATGGCTTCACGGACGCACTAATTATTTAATTAGATTTTACTTTGGAACTGTATACAAGGTGGTCCATTGACAGTGACCGGGCAAAATAGCTCACGAAATAAGCATGAAACGAAAAAAAACTACAAAGAACGAAACTTTTCCAACTAGAAGGGGGAAAACAGATGACACTATGGTTGGCCCGCTAGATGGCGCTGCCATAGGTCAAACGAATATCAACTGCATTTTTTTAAAAATAGGTACCCCCCTTTTTATTACATATTCGTCTAGTACGAAAATAAATATGAATTTTTTATTTATAATACTTTTTTCGCTTTGTGAAAGATGGCGCTGTAGTAGTCACAAACGTATAAGTACATGGTATGACGTAACTTTTCGCCAGTGTGGACGGTATTTGCTTCGTGGTACATTTCTCGTGTGAAAATGGACCGTTTACCAATTGCAGGAAAGATCGATATGGTATTTATGTATGGCTATTGTGATCAAAATGCCCAACGGGCCTGTGCTGTGTATGTTGATCGTTATCTTGGAAGACATCATCCAAGTGTCCGGACCTTTCGTCAGATAGTTCCGTTATTTAAAGAGACAGGAAGTATTCAGCCACAAGTCAAACGTCAACCACGACCTGTATCAAATGATGAAGCTCAAGTACTGTTTTAGCTGCAGTTGCGGCTAATTCGCACATCAGTAGCAGACAAATTGAGCGAGAATCAGGATCTCAAAAACGTCGGTGTTGACAATTCTACAGCAACATAAATTTCACCCGTACCATATTTCTAAGCACCAGGATTTGCATGGCGAAAACTTTGAACGTCGTGTACAGTTTCGCCACTGGGCACAAAATATATTATGGGATGATAACAGATCTTTTCCACGCATTATGTTTAGTGACGAAGCCTCATTCACAAACAGAGGTATCGTAATCCGGCATAATATGAACTATTGGGCATCGGAAATCCACGATGGCTGCGACAAGTTCAACGTCAGCGACATTATGGGAGGAAGGATAATTAGCTCCTAAAATCGATGGCAATGTAAATGTTGCAGTGTATGCTGATTTCTTACGTAATGTTCTACCGATTTTACTACAACATGTTTCATTACATGACAGAATGGCGATGTACTATAAACATGATGGATGTCCGGCACATGGCTCGCGTGCAGTTGTTCAAAATGTTCAAATGTCTGTAAATCTATCGGACCAAACTGCGTGGTCATCAGTCCGTAGCTTACAAACTACTTAAACCTAGGTAAACTAACCTACGGACAAACACACACATCCATGCCCCAGGGAGGACTCGAACCTCCACGGCGAGCAACCACGCGCTCCGCAGCGAGCTGCTTTAGACCGCTCGGCTACTCCACCGCGGCGCGCGCGTGCAGTTGAAGCGGTCTTAAATGGAATATTTAATGACAGGTGGATTGGTCGTAGAAGCACGTTCACCGGATCTTACATCCCCGGTTTTTTTCTGTGGGGAAAATTAAAGAATATTTGTTATCGTGATTCACCGACAACGCCAGAAAACATGCGTCAGCGCATTGTCAATGCATTTGAGAACATTACTAAAGGCGAACTACTCGCTGTTAAGAGAAATTTCGTTACGCGTATTGCCAAATTCACTGAAGTTGAATGACGTCATTTTGAGCATTTATTGAAGCCATGGGGTAATTACAGGTAATAACGCTGTAACAGCATGCTTTCTCATAGTGTATAATAATTTCACGAAAGTACATGTATCATATTAGAACCACCGAAATAAACTTCAAACGTACCCACAAAAAAAAGTCACAGGGAGTCAAATCCGGCGAATATGGAGGCCAATCCATGCCTACACCAGTAAATTTTGGGTATTCCAAAGCAATGACTCGATTCCCGAAGTATTCCTCATGAAAGCGAAACACTTGTTCGGTCCGATGTGGTCGGGCTCCATCTTGCATAAACCAGTCGTACCTGGTCGATCCTCTAACGCTTGCTGTGTGGCGACAAATTGATCCAAAATTCCAACGTAACGTGCACCAGTGACCGTTTCTCGAATGAAAAAAGGGCCAATAATGCCTCTGCTGCATACTGCAGCCCACACAGTAACTTTAGGAGAATACAGGGGTTTCGCTTCACACCAATATGGCTTTTCGGAACCCCAAAATCACCAGTTCTGCTTATTCAAGTATCCATTTAGGTGGAAGTCTGCTTCACCTGTAAACCAGATGCAGCCAATATCAAATCCTTCACTATCAATCATTGTGAGCGTCTGATTAGCAAAGGCAACCCTTTGTTGCACATCTCGTACGGGCATGGCATGGTGCGTTTGAATTGTGAATGGAAACATGTGTAGGCTCTTTCTCAATATTTTCCGCGTGCTAGAACGCTGCAAACCAGTCTCAGCTGCAATTCTACGGACGGAAGACACTGGATTTCGCTGAATAATTCCAGAAACAGTGGCGATATTTTCAGGCGTAACTGCGGTTTGCTTACGACCAACATGCACCACTAGATCATCAGTTACGCTGCCTGTTCGTTGAAATTTTGCGAAGAGCGTATGAATGGTTTTCGCGTCGGGTCCTTTTGGAATTTTAAATCGTGCTTGAAAACTTCGTCTTTTGCCGTAGGACTCTCTTCTAACCAGAAAAACGCGTTGTTCAATGGAGTACATGGTTTTAATCTCTTCCTTCGGTACGCTAACCTGCTTTCACGTTTCAATAGTGGAACTGATCACCCTGGGCTTCTAATCACTATTTATACTAGGCATTACGTGTGGCGATTACAGCGCCATCTGTTAGCAACTTTTGTAACTATTATTTCAAATTGCTGTACAAACTTCTTACATCTTTCACAATAAACATTCCGTTTACTGCATTCCTCTATCGATCTTTGTTTTCGAGATATTTAATTTTGAAGTCAGGGAGTCTTTTCTGTACGTTTTGTGTTTTGATTTAAGAAACCTACCTGTTACCCATTGTTCGTCTAAAATTGTGAGCAACATGTTTGTGAATATTACAGCGCCATCTATCGCAAAGCGAAAAAAGTGTTCCAAATAAAACAATATTTATTTACGTACTAGACGAATATGTAATAAAAATGGGGGTACATATTTTAAAAAATGCAGTTGATATCCGTTTGACCTGTGGCAGCGCCATCTAGCGGGCCAACCTTTGAGCCATAGGATTTTCCTCCTTCAAAGCTAGAAAAGTTTTGTTCTTTGTAGATTTTTCGTTTGATGCTTATTTCGTGAGATATTTGCCCCAGTCATTATCAATGGCTCACCTTGTATACATGATTACGAAACCCATAAAAATAGAACTTTAGTTTAACGCCAATATGGCATCTCCCGTTGCCTACATTGAAAAGAGATGACCTCGTTTCACGTAGGTGTTGTTTTATCTCATTGATCTACGTTCAAACGCTGTCCGAAGTACATAACTAAAATCACTCCTCTCCATATTTTTGTGGAGCTGACGCAGCAGCCGTAATTGATATTTTGGTAAAATAAAATAAAAAAAGTCTTGGTTGCATAAACTTGATGTTTCAATGATGCGTCATGTATAAATAAATGAAACATCAAGTTTATGCAACCAAGACTGTTTTTTACCAAAGTATTTTACTTGGGAATGATGGATGATACAGAGAAAGTACAGAGTAGGGGAGATTGTTTTGTATTATCGTCATATGGGGAACAAGGTATCACAGAAATTATGCATGAATTGGGGTGGAAAACATCAAAAGAAAGGCGTTATTCATTGCGGCGAGTTTTATTTGCGAAATTTCTGTCACCATCTTTCTCATTCGAATGCGAACATATTTTGCTAGTAAAATAAAAGAATTCAGATCAGAACGGAAAGACCCAGATGTACTTTTTTCCAGCGCGCTATTGGAGAATGCAACGATAGAGAAATATCATGAACCCTCTGCCATGCACTTAGATGTGATTAGCGGAGTACCTATGTAGTTGTAGAAGGCACTATATGTTTGAAAATACTATTCAACATTCTTTGTCTGTTCTATGACCTTAGAAACTCGGCACTCTCAACATTGACGTGCGAATGCACGTTCCGATTGCTAACGGCTTTCGCGTGTGAAACACAGCGTGGAGGTTAATCTTCGGCCTCCACAGCCAAGGCAATATCAGTAGCGTATATGACTCACACTTTCACTAACGTCCTCAGCTGCCGACAGTTGTGGAGTACTATCTTCAGGAGAACAGTCACATGCGCATCAAAATGAGTAAAGGACTCGAGCCCTGTAGGGACGCTGTTACCAAGGCACACGGTCATCTTTTGTATAGTCCACTAAGGCCATATTGCGCCACAATGTCCTAACGGATACGTGTCCGGACGAGAATATTACTTCTCTTCTTCCAAACTGTTGTTTTATGGCATTGCCGATTCATAGATTTTAGATATTGCATACAAATTCCATCTTGGAGCACATGTGTGCTCTGCTTCTACCCACCGCACTAGACTTCTTCAGGATACCCCACTTACTGATTAGTACACTCGTGGCCCTTAAAACTGCTACACCACGAAGATGATGTGTTACACACGTGAAACTTAACCGACAGAAAGAAGATGCTGTGATATGCAAATGATTAACTTATCAGAGCATTCACACAAGGTTGGCGCCGGTGGCGACACCCACAACGTGCTGACATGAGGAAAGTTTCCAACCGATATCTCATACACAAACAGCAGTTGACCGGCGTTGCCTAGTGAAACGTTGTTGTGATGCCTCATGTAAGGAGTAAAAATACGTACCATCAAGTTCCGACTTTGATAAAGGTCGGATTGTAGGCTATCACGATTGTTGTTTATCGTATCGCGACATTGCTGCTCGTGTTGGTCGCGATGCAATGACTGTTACCAGAATATGGAATCGGTGGGTTCAGGAGGGCAATACGGAACGCCGTGCTGGATCCCAACGGACGCGTATCACTAGCTGTCGAGATGACAGGCATCTTATCCGCATGGCTGTAACGGATCGTGCAGCCACGTCTCGACCCCTCAGTCAACAGATGGGGCCGTTCGCGAGACAAAAACGTTCTGCACGAACAGTTCGATGACGTTTGCAGCAGCATGGACTATCAGCTCGGAGACCATGGCTGCGGTTACCCTACATCACAGACATGAGCGCCTGCGATGGTGTACGCAACGACGAACCTGGGTGCACGAATGGCAAAACGTCATTTTTTCGGATGAATTCAGGTTCTGTTTTAGAGCATCATGATGGTTGCATCCGTGTTTGGCAACATCGCGGTGAACACACATTGGAAGCGTGTACCCATCATCGCTATACTGGCGTATCACTCGGCGTGATGGTATGCGGTGCCATCGGTCACCTCTTGTTCGCATCGACGGCACTTTGAACAGTGGTCGTTACATTTCAGATGTGTGTGTTACGACCGAGACTCTATCCTTCATTCGATCCCTGAGAAACCCTACATTCAACGGGATAATGCACGACCGCATGTTGCAGGTCCTGTACGGAAAATGTTCGACTGCTGCCCTGGCCAGCACATTCTCCAGATCACTCACCAATTGAAAACGTCTGGTAAATGGTGGCCGAGCAACTGGCTCGTCACAATACGCCAGTCACTACTCTTGATGCACTGTGGTATCGAGTTGAAGCTGCATGGGCATCTGTACATGTACACGCCATCCAAGCTCTGTTTGACTCAATGCCCAGGCGCATCAAGGCCATTATTACGGCCAGGGGTGGTTGTTCGGAATCTATCCACCGAAATTGCGTGGAAATGTCAGTTCTAGTATAATATATTTGTCCAAAGAATACCCGTTTATCATCCGCATTTCTTCTTGGTGTAGGAATTTTAGTGGTCAGTAGTGTAGTTTGCCCAATAGTATCGATCGGCCACCGTGTCAGCCAGATGCAATCGATGGAGGCGGTACGAAGGGGAATGTGCTCAACAGTAAAGGTATACATCTGCCGTCTATGTTCGCTCGAAATTTAATATGCACTTAGTTCCGTGGCTGTCCGGTAGTAGTGGAGTCTATGGCATGCTCGAAACAGCACAGAGAAAATCGAATGGAATTGTTTCTAACGTTGACCTTTCCGTTCAATTGCTCTTCCAGGTCCTTTGCTGTGTCTGACAGAATTACAATGTCATCATCAAAACGCGATGTTTTTATTTCTTTAGTCAGAACTTTTCTTTCCCAAATATCTATCTGCTTTCCCTCACAGCTCGCTGAATGTACAACACTTTCTCAACCAATGCTTCCCTTTCATGCCCTTCGACTCTAATAATTGCGGTCTGAGTTTTGTAAAATTAGTAAATAACCTACAGTTTCCTATATTTTACTTACTTCAGAATTTCAAAGAGTTCATTTCAGTCACGATTATCAAAAGCTTTCCCCAAATCTACAAATCTAGCTTATATCTCAGAAAAAAGTATTCATAGCGATTTTTATGACGTTGCGTAAAGAGATCCACTTAACCCCTTACAATATTTTATGACTCTTTTTGTGACTTCCAAAACGCCAGTGACGTCGTTCACGACACGTTCAATACTTTAGTATAGTTCAGTGACTATATAGTTTTGTTTATGACTGGTGGAATCACCCTCACCATATTTCTTTCCATTTCTTCCTTTCACGCTGCAGGTTAATTTGCATGAATGCATGTGAACGCGTTCTTGCAGAGGTTTTAAGATCTTCAAAGTGCAGGCAACTGCGGGTCGTTGCTCATGTTGGTGCCAACGACGTGTGTCACTTTGGGTCGGAAGAGATTCTCTCCCGATTTGAGTGGCTATCTAAGGTGGTACAGTCTGGCAGTCTTGCTTGCGAGATGAAGGCAGAGCTGACCATCTGCAGCATTGTCGACAGGACTGAATGTGGACCTCCGGTACAGAGCCGAGTGGAGGGTCTGAATCAGAGGCTCAGGCGGTTCTGTGGCCGTGTAGGCTGCAGATGCCTTGACTTGCGACAAAGGCTGGTGGGTTTTCGGGTTCCGCTAAATAGGTCAGGAGTCCACTACACGCAGGAAGCGGATACAAGGTAGCGGGGGCTGTGTGGCGTGGACTGGGTGATTCTTTAGGATAGAGGGCTTCGGGGGAAAAAATGGGCAGTCTCAGAGGGTGCAGATTGATCACAGGAGAAATGTAGGATCTATCGGTATAACACTTGAAAAATCGTCGTAGCTGTGTCGGGAAAGTAACAGAACGCCAAGCATTAACAGAAAGCACCGAAGCACACATCATTATAGGCAGTGAAAGTTGGCTCAATCACGAAATAAGTTCAGCCGAAGTTTTTGCAAATGATCTAACTGTGTTCAGAAAAGATAGATTAATCAAAATAGGTGCAGGCGTTTTTGTTGCCGTCAAAAGTAGTCTTTCGTGAAGCGAAGTTAAAGGTGATAGTTCCTGTGAGCCATTATGTGTAGAAGTTGTACCTGAAAATCGTAAGATGTTAATAATTGGTTACTTTTACCGGCCTCCCGACTCTGACGATAGAATGGCAGAAAGGTTCGAAGAAAATATGTGTCAAATTGTATACACATACCCAACTCATATAATAATAGTAGGCGGTGATTTCAATTTACCCTCTATCTATTGGCAAAATTATATGTTCAAATCTGGAGGTGCGCATGAAACATCGTTCGTAATTGCACTCAACGCATTCTCTGAGAATTACTGCCAACACACTTGATCTCTTTGCAACAAATAATCCCGAGCTATAATCAGCATCAAAACGGATACAGGTATTTGTGAACACAGGGCTGTCCTAGCGAGATTGAATATCGAAAGTGTCAAAGTGACCAAAAATAGATGAAAAGATATTTGTTCAGGAAGCAGATAGAAATTCAATACATTGCTTATTGAAAGGCAGTTTCCAATACTTCCAATCACTAAACGCAAGTGTAGACCAGATGTGGCTCCAATTCAAAATAATAGACCTAGTAATGACAGCAATTGACAGTTTTATACCAAATAAATTAATAAAAGAAGATGGTGATCGCCCTTGGTACACAAAACAGGTCAGGACACTGTTGGAAAATCAGCTTAAAAGGCATGGAAAATTTAAACGAACACAAAATTCCCAGGATTGGCGGTCCTACACGGAAGCTCGAAATTTAGCGAGGACTTCAATGCGAGATGCTTACAATGCTTTCCACAACAAAATTCTTTCTCGAAAGTTGACTGCGAACCCAAGGAGATTTTGGTCAATGTCACGTATACTAGAGACAAAACACAAACAATACCCTCACTACGTGATAGAAATGGCGATCCCGCCGATGATAAAGCAGAGTTACTAAAAACAGCTTTTCGAAACTCATTCACCAAAGAAGACGAAACCAATATTCCAGGTTTCGAATTACGAACAGAGGCCAGAATGAATAACGTAGAAGTAGACATCATTGGAGTAGTGAAGCAATTGAAATCACTCAACAAGAACAAGTCTTCTGGTCCAAACTCTATACCCATTAGATTTTTATTTGATTATGCTGATGCGATAGCTTCTTACTTAATAGCTACAAACAAACGATTGCGTAGCGAAGGATCTGCACCAGAAGACTGGAAAGTTGCACAGGTCACACCGATATTCAAGAAAGGCAGTTGGACAATCCCACTGAACTACAGGCCTATTTCATTGACGTTAAATTGCAGCAGGGTTTTGGAAAATATCCTGTAGTCAAATATTATGAATTATCTCGGACAGAATGATCTATTGACCCAAGGTCAACACGGATGTAGAAAATATCGTTCATGTGAAACACAACCAGTTCTTTACTATCGACAAGGGATCTCAAATTGATTCCTTGTTTCTAGATTTCCAGAAGGCTTTAAATAGCGTTACTCACATACGGCTTTTAATCAAATTGCGTGGTTATGGAATATAGCCCCAGATTTGTGACTGGATAGGGGATTTCCTGTCAGAGAGGACACAGATTGTAGTAATCGATAGGGAGACTAAAACAGAGGTGATATCCCGCGATCCACAGGGTAGCGTTGATGGTCCTCTGTTATTCCTTATCTACATAAAAGATTTGAAGGAAAATCTAAGCAGCTCTCTTAGGTTGTTTGCAGTCATTTATTGTCTACTAAAATCATCTGAAGATCAAAAATAACTGCAGAACGATCTAAATAAGGTCATATGTGTAAAAATTGGCAATTCACTCTAAATAATGAGAAGTGTGAAGACGTCCACATAAATACAAATAGAAATCCGTTAAACTTTGTGTACAAGATAGTTCACTCGAGTGTGAAGGCCGTAAACTTCACTAAATACCTAGGAATTACTATTACATTAGATTTAAACTGGAAAGAACACGTAGATGTTGTTCAAATGTTTGTAAAGCTTATGGGACTTAACTACGGGGTCACCAGTCCCTAAACTTACAAACTACTTACGAACTAGGACGGCACAAATATCCATGCCCGAGGGGGGATTCGAACCCCCGACCGTAGTGGCCGTGCTGACCGTGACTGGAGCGCCTCAGTCACCTCGGCCACCGCGGCCGGCGAACACGTAGATAATGTCGTGGGTAAGGCGAACCAGAGACTGCGTTTTATTGGCAGTGCCCTTAAAATATGCTACAGAACTACTAAAGAGACTGCATACAACACGCTTGTCCGTCCTTTTTTTGGAGTATTGCTGCCCAGTGTGGGATCGTAATCAGGTGAATTTGACGGAAGCCATCGAATGAGTCCAAAGAACCACCGCCCGTTTTATATTGTCACAGTAAGGGGGAGATTGCGTCACGGAAATGATACAGGATCTGGGATGGGAATCATTAAAACAAGGGCGTTTATCGCTGCGGCGTGGTCTACTTACGAAGCTCCAATCGCCAACATTCCCCTTCGAATGTGAGAATATATTTTTGACTGCCACCTACATAGGTAGAAATGATCATCAGAATAAAATACGTGAAATCAGAGCTCTAACGGAGATATTCAGATGTTCTTTCCTCCCGCGCGCTATTCGAGAATGGAATGGTAGACGAATAGTATAAAGGTGGTTCGATGAACCCTCTGACAGGCCCTTAAATGTGATTTGCAGAGTATCCCACGTAGATGTAGATGAAAATGTAGAAATTGTATTCATGTTGCCTAAAATTTCATGCGGCAGTGAACTGACGTAGAGGTTTTACTTAACAACTAATATTACCTCTGAAACTTTCAACTGATAACATTCATAAAAGTTTTTTTGTCTACCATGCATTAATATTCGTGTATAGCACAACTAAGCTGCTATGAATGTAGTAGTTTCATCAGCTGGTGGGAACACAGTGTATCAGAAGCAGCACCAGCCTTCGGAGACTCAGAACTGCTACAGAGTGGCGACCGTGCCAGACTGGGCGGTTTCTGTCCTCCCAACTTCGATGGAGCACAGACTGTGCGCTCCGAGCATTCATAATGCAACTCGCCAAGACCGAGCGTTGCGCACTTGACCTAGCATTATCGAGCATCATAACCAATATCCAGCTGACCAGTAGTCAGTACTCCGCTCTTACAGGCGTTTTTCAGTTTTCGTGATCGGCGCCGCTGCTTCTCAGTCCAGTAGATGCTCATTTGTCTTCTTAAGGGCTGTGTGCACCATCCTTGATAAAAATGTGTGGCAGAGGCGGTGTTCTACCCAAATCCTAACTAAGCGCAATAGAGTTTAATTTCAGTGATCTGTCGGTAATCGGTACGTCTGTTGCTGCATAAAGTCTGTTATAAAATCTCCTAGTCCTCAAAATAATCCGTGAATATTGGAAGCGTGAGTTCATGGTGCGCTTGCAAAATGTATTTACCACAATCGCAAAAAACTCGGTCAAGAAACAAGGAGATTACTGTGAATTTCATCGCTTGGATATTTGTATGTTTCATTTCACTGTCGTTTTTTTGTGGAACGAAGACTGTCTTTTGACAGGTAAATGGTGACCATTTCAGTGAGAATCCTATTATTAATTTTTGTAATAATTTTCTCCGAAAGCCTAAAAGGAGAAGGGCGTGATAGGTCATGGTCGCGCGAAGGATACTTACAGCGAACCATCGATACATCGGACTGAACCGATTATAGAAATCTTGCAGCTAATTAGTTAGAAGCTTGGATTCCCAGAACTTCTAATCGACTTTATTTTCTAAGATTTTGTGGTCACACGCATTAATTTTATCGTTGGTAGACGCATCCGTAGTCGTATTAATTAAAACAGCAACAAGTGATAAAAAAACACTTAATAACTACTCACTTAATACAGCTTTTGCTTTATAATTACTGTTCGTGAAAACGATAACATACGGATTAATGACTGTTATGAAGTAAAGCGGATGCTAAGTGGAAAACAAGTTCCCTAACTCCTTTAGTTTTTAAAACAGTAGAGAAGTGTTGAAGAGTCTGATTTACGTGCTACACGCAGGCAACAAACTCACACACACACACACACACACACACACACACACACACACGAACTCTGGGCACTTGACAAACGATTGCAAGATAGTGAACTTTCGTATACACCCTACGTTTAATTCGTCACGTGTTTTCCTGCTCCTTTACTGGTCCTGCCATTTTCTAACTTTTTCACCTTTTTAGATGAAATCAATGTCAGGCAGTTCGTGTGATGAAAGTGACGTTTATGAATGGCCCGATTAGCGAAAACACGCACCACTTCTCGTTATCAGGCAGATGGTCAATTTGAATATGCCACCTGGCATTAAGTCCGACGTCCGACATTAATTAAAGAACACCTGTTCATTTGCAGCGCTAGTTTTCCCCATTAGAAGATCGTGCTCATCACGTTACAAATGTTCAAGTGTTTGTAAATCTAAGGACTTAACAGCTGCGGTTATCAGTCCCTCAATATACGAACTACTTAAACTAACTGATGCTAAGGACATCACAGACACACACACACACACACACACACACACACACACACACATGCCCGAGGTAGGACTCGAAACCTCCGACGGCGAGCAACCGCGTGCACCGCAACACAACACACTTCCTCCATGATGCAATGAAGCTGCGGAACTCATGGGCAGGGATATACACAGATACAAATGGCGGAAGGACCGCTTACGGAAAGTATAAAAGGAGGTTGCGTTGTAAGTAGTCTTGTGTAGTTCGCGAACGAACTAGTTCGGAAGAGCGCTCCCACAGGCGAACTAAGCGAACTAGTTCGCAGATCCCTCGCCTCTTAGTCCGTCCGCTCCTTTTCTGAAGACTGACGAGTAACAGCGAGAGGACGCGAGAGAGCGCAGAATCGCGTGATTCCCTTCTGCCACTTGCCGTCATTTCGAGCTGAGATGCAGCTCAGCTGTAGTTTTAGTAGCGGTAGCAAAAGCCAAAATGAGCAGAAAAACTAAAAAGAGCGACCTACTTCGCGGCCGAGCTGCGAAGTAAAAGGAGAGCGAACTAAAATATGAACGACAGGTCGCGAACAGAATTAAAAATCACGTGTTTGCCTTCTGCTGATGAGAGCCATTTCGAGATCAGCGTCTGCCTGCTAGATTACTTAGTTCAGTGCTACAAAATTTCTGCTTTGAAGTATTCTGCACTCTGCGAAATCTCACTAATAAATTCCATAATGCCAAGATATAGAGATTAAAACGCGAGAAATTATCCACAAACTGTTTCTTTTGGTTTGCGTGATATCGTTAGCGGCTCAAGCAGCAAGCTCATGAAGCAGCTAGGAGGGGAACCTTCTCCAAAAATGTTCAAATGTCTGTAAACCTATCGGACCAAACTGCGTGGTCATCAGTCCATAGCTTACAAACAACTTAAACCTAGGTAAACTAACCTATGGACAAACACACACACACACACACACACACACACACACACACACACACACACACACATGCCCTAGGGAGGACTAGAACCTCCACGGCGAGCAACCGCGCGCTCCGCAGCGAGGTGCTTTAGACCGCTCGGCTACTCCACCGCGGCGGGAACTTCTCCCTCCACCTTCATGCGCAGACCACGCCGCTCAGCCGTCACTGTGAGCAGACGAACTAAAAGAACGAACTAGTTCGCGGCAGAGCCGCGAAATAAAGTGATCGCTCCCGATCGCGAACTATTATGTGCATGTCTAGTTGTAAGAGCTGTGATTTTTCATGTGAAATAAGTCTCGGGCAGGAATTTACGATGTGGTTTTGGCCGCACGACAAGAATTTCCAGACTTAGAACGCGGAATGGTACTTCGAACTAGACAGCTGAAATCCTCAGGAAATTCAATATTCGCAGATCCACAGTCTGAAGATTGTACCGAGGGTACCAAATATCAGGTATTACCTCTTTCTTACCACGTACATTTCGGTGACTGATGGTCTTCACTTAATGACCGGGCGCAGCGATGTTTTGCGTAGTGTTGTCAGCGCGAACAGACAAGCGGAACTGGGTGAGGTAACCACTAAATGTCGGACCTATCACGTACGTATCCCTTAGGAGACAGGGCGGCGTGATTTAGAGTTTATGAGCCATGGCAGCACACGACTTATTTGAATCTGCATCTACATACACGCTCCGTAATCCAACCAAAGGTGCGTGACGGAGGATACTTACTACCACTACTCGCTTTCCTGTTCCACTGCCATATAGAACGAGGCAAAAGCGAACTTTGGTATGCATCTGTAAGAAACCTAATCTCTGATCTAATCTTTGTGACCTTTTCGCGAAAAATATGTTGGCGGCAGTAAATTCGTTCTCCACTTCAAATTCCAGTCATCTAAATTTCTTTAACAGTGTTTCTCGAAAAGGACGTCGCCTTTCTTCCAGCGACTTCCATCTCAGCTCTCGAAGCATTTCAGTAACACTCGCGAATTCCAACCTATCAGTAAAATATCCAGCCGCCCATCTCTCAATTCCTTTTACGTCTTTCTTTAAACCGATCTGGTGGGGTTACCAAGCACTTGAGTAATAATCAAGACGGGGTGGCACAAGTATTTTATATGCCGTCTCCTTTACAAACGAATCACACCTTTCAAAAATTCTTCCAATAAACTGAAGTCCACCATCCGCCTTCTCCACGACTGTCCTTATATGCTCGTTCCATTTCATATCGCTGTGCAGGGTTAGGTATAGATATCTAACTGACGCGACTCTGTCAAGCTCAACTAATACGTATATTCAAACATAACGACACTGCTTCTCCCACAGGCCGCGGTGGAGTAGCCGAGCGGTCTAAAGCGCCTCGTTGCGGAGCGCGCGGTTGCTCGCCGTGGAGGTTCGCGTCCTCCCTGGGGCATGGGTGTGTGTGTTTGTCCTTAGGTTAGTTTACCTAGCTTTAAGCAGTTTGTAAGCTACGGACTGATGACCACGCAGTTTGGTCCTGTAGATTTACAAACGTTTGAACATTTTTAGAGGTAGCTGCCGTTCCTCACACTACCTAGAAATTTGATCCAAGTCATCTTGCATCCTACTGCAGTCATTCAATGGCGATACCTTATTGTACACCACAGCAGCATGAGCAAACAGCAGCAGATTACAACTCACTTTGTCCGTTAGATTATTTATACAGCTAGAAAATAATCATAGTTCCATAACACTTCCCTGGGGCACTCCTGATGATAAAAAATGTTCAAATGTTTGTAAACCTATCGGACCAAACTGCGTGGTCATCAGTCCGTAGCTTACAAACTACTTAAACTTATAGGTAAACTAACCTAAGGACAACACACACACACACACACCCATGCCCAGGGAGGACTCGAACCTCCGACGGCGAGCAACCTCGCGCTCCGCAGCGAGGTGCTTTAGACGGCTCGGCTACTCCACCGCGGCTCCTGATGATATCCTTGTCGCTGATGGACTATCACTATCAAGGACAACGTACTGGGTTATATTACATAAGTAGTTTTCGAGCCGCCCTTATATATGGGTACTTATTCCAAATGCTCTTACTTTCGTTAGCAGCGGCGACGTGTCAAACGTTTTTCGGAAATCGAGAAATATTTATTCTTGTGGATTTTTTTCAGCAATCAGTCGTAAAAATATTTATTTATTTGCAGTTCTAGATTTCGACCACCGTGTGGTCATTATCAGTGCTTAAAAAAATTAAAATACTTAAAACATCTCGACCTCCATGTTGGGGGTTGCGTTCGTATTCTACATGGCGGTCGAGATGATTTAAGCAATTTAATTGTTTTTAAGCACTGATAATGACCACACAGTGATCGAAATCTAGATCTGGAAATAATTAAATATTTTTACGACTGGTTGCTGCAAAATTTCCACAAGTCAAATACAGTCGTGGAGCGCAAATTACACCATCGCATCGAACCTGATATTATTTATTCTGCTTGTTTCCCTCTATCCGTAGCCCGCAAGATCACGTGAGAGAAAAGGGCAGGCTGAGTTTCGCACGGCCACTGCTTCGTAAGACCATACTGATGCGTCGACAGAACTGAGAATAAGTCCATGAATTCTACAGTAAACTGATGTTATTGAAATTGGTGTGTAATTATGTCGGTTAGATATTTTGCCTTTCTTATGCCTTTTACCAGCCGCTTGGTACATTGCGCTTGATCGAAGATTCGCGGTAAATGCGATGCTAACGGACGTAGTCATATTTGATTTTACATCCGTAAGCATCACTTGGCAGTTGTTGTCTTGTATGTGGATGGTGCACACGTATCCAGATGGAAGCTGTGAATCCACTTTTATTCAGACACAGATCACATTTTCATCCTGTATATCTTAATGGCCTGAAGATGGCAGTAATGAGGTGCTGAAACTGGTTGTCAGTTAATAAAATCTTTATATGTTGGTTTTTGTATATTTTTAATATGCGTTGATCATAGTTTGTATTTTACTTTTTTTCACAGTTCCGCGCAGCTTCTTTCTACTTTCGTGCTTCATATGTGTTCAGTCATTGCTGGGCTATTACAGAGTTGTCTTTAAATCTGAGGGGTTGTAAGTACACCTACGATGTTTCCTCGTCACTGAAAGTGGATCCAGAGCCTACCCACTTGGCAATGGTCACGTAAAGTACGCATTTACGTAATACCTGCAGCTATCGTTTGTGACAAGTCTGATTTTATATCTTTATTTCCTTAATAACAGTATTCAGAGTTTTCATAATTTAGTTTGGACTTGTAAATTTTATAGAAGCCAAATAGCTGGCTGGCAGTAGGCAAAGTAGCATGATGCAATCGATAGAAGGGGTGGGAAAAACATAGCAGATGGTACAGATCATGTATGGACCGTGAGACAGCACGGCAGTGTTCTGATTGGCTGCCGTCTCCCCTCCCGCTGCTACCATTCGTACATTTCATTTATTAATATTCAATACAGTAAACATTAGATAATAAAGTAATTTCAATGTAACACTTTTCTGTTAATAAGCTTTCATTTGAACCCGTTTGGTACTTTGTTCAGTGTAATTTGTATACGAGCGACGAATCTAGAAGTTTCGTTTGGCACCAAAAAGACAGAGGCAGCAACTAGCAGTCATGTCTGGCTGAGCACAGTCCAGTGCCGACCTTCGATCTGATAACATGTAGCACCTTGTCTCATTACGGAACTTGTACGTTTATCATCATGACACTAGTATTCACTGTAAAGTGAATATCGTTCAATGTACGGCTTAGATTTGTGGATTTCGCTGAGCGTGTGTAAACGCTGGATGAATAAATTTAAAATCCTCTGGCATCCCGTGTTTTATGAAGAAAATCGTAGTCAGAGCCCTTAAATCATTTTCACAACATTTTAGCTTCAGACAACAAGAATCTGAAACTGCGTGGAACAGTAACTACTTCTAGATCTAAGGTCAGTAATAAACTTTATTTCACCAGTCTGAAGAATTGGTGAAACCTACGGCCCCTCATGCAATATGCGTTACCAAGTGCAAATAGGACCATAAATGCATACATCATTACATAAATACGCTAACACGGAAATTGTGGTACAGATTACTAATTTATTCGTACAAGAAGGCCAATGAAAGTTACATGATTCGAAAGATTGTTTGTCGTAGATTGCACGAATATACATATTATGTGTGCATTTAGCCATTAAAAGTAGTAAAAGGAAGTAGAACTTTTCCTATCTACAGCTTGGATCAAGTTCTACATTCTCCAACAATAAGCTCACTGATTGGCTATTCGCCTCGACCAAAGACGCTGTAATGCAGCGCATCTGCAGTATTAAAATAAGTGAATATCGAAACATGGAGTGCTCCCAACTCACTTTCTTTTGCCATTCAAATGCTTTATTTTCGCAATAAGAGTGATTAAAGGAAATGGATGTTTTCATATGAATGCCGCTATAAAGCGCCGGGAGAGACATCTAGCAGTGGTCGGGTGCAACTACAAAGTCGATAATGCCGATATAAATGATGATGCGCCAGGAGAGGCATGTAGCGGTGCACGGGTGGAACTACGAAGTCGACATGTTGTCAGCTCTGGAATTCTGAATATCGCAGTATCGAAATAACATTATTTCTTGGCGTCGTATAAATATACGAACACCGAAATTTTAGTTCCATTTCAAATATTAGGCTAATAAAAGTTATATAATTCGAAAATGGCATGAGAAGTATATCCTTCCGTTAAATTTGTTGTTATTGTGTCAGGAATTTTCCTTAACACGTAAAAGATACCGTTTCATACCTCCCAGTGCCGATTAAATTTTACCAAATATCCCAGCAGCCTCCTATGATAAAGTTGGCAACAGATGCTGAATAGTGAGAATCCTGTGAGTCTTCATTTTAGCCAATCGCTTGACAACGCTGATGTTTTCTCATGGAATCTTCGCTTTACGAGGGCAATTATTTTTACTGAGCGGGCGAGGGTACATACTAGAACCTGTCAGTCATAAAGCAGGAACTTCATGGTCTTTACGATACACTAATCGAGTCATTCTATGTGGTTCGAACAAATGGGCAAAGATTTTCTATCCTGTTGTTGATGTTGCCAACGTAATCACTCGAGGCCGCCGACATGATATGTAAAATTTTACCCCCAGTAACCATTGTAAACACAATTGGTCGATTTTCGACCATAGTCAATACTAGTCCATAGTAATAGGAGTGTGGGTAAAGCAGGGGATATTTTTAAGAGGATGGAAGAACTTTTCCAACTAGTCAGTGTTAACATCGTATAGGAAGAATTGCTCTCGGCCAGTGACCATTTTCTCCCCTCTTGATGAACTTATTTATTTCATTAGAAGAGACATTTAAAATAGATTTCCACCAGGAATGTTGTACATTACGCCGCCCACGTAGTCAGTACAAATTGACGTCTCTCATCAGGAGACTTTGGAGACGGGTTAAGAGATTAGAGAGGTGAACATGACGTACAGCCTGCGTCAGCTGGACGTTGAGTGCAGTTCGCGAGCGCTCTGTGCGTCATCGGCCTGTGCTGGCGTGAACGCCACGACTCGTGACGCACGGCGCGCTCCTGGGCCGCGTTTACACAGGCAACTGCCGGCCGCCGCCACCTCCAAATCCGGCCCCTGCACGCTCACCTGTGACGTCGGTCGTCACTAATGGACGGTATTCGTCATCGGTACAGGAACGTACACGCACTAACACGCTCTGGGAACGTATGAAACATTTGGTTTAAATTTGCTGGCAAATAATCGTCTGGATATTCAAAACTCCGGTGCTCTGTGTTTGCGTAACCAATATTTCGGTTTCAGTTATAAGATTTTTTTTGTTAATACAGACATTTAAACAATGAATTTATGTGACACAGTTGCTATAGTAATTATAATATTTATTTCGTGCGACTAGTTTCAGTGAAGCTATGTCACCATTTTCAAGTACTCCTGTATCATCAATGACATTTTTAATGCTCTAAAAAAAACCTCTTCCCAAAATTAAAGTACCAACTCTATACTAATACAAATCATTATAAAAATAATAAAAATGAAACACTCTGTCTAAAATACTGGATTCCTACATCAGGTTGTTACATCATTCTTGTAATAAGTGATCAGTTCCTTTATTTATTTATTTATTTTACATATTTACGCACACATTGGAGCACTTTAATCAATCCATATACGAGGCGCGTCCAGAAACTAAGTTCCGTTTCAATTTATCTCCGCTGCAGCGCTGCGATTGCAGTTCCGCACATGCGCTGTAGACGATGTGTATCAAGGAGAAGAACATGCGCCATTTGGAGATCGCTGTCAGTTACGTACGCTTTGTTGTGCTTGTTTGAAATGTCGGCGTTGATTGAAAATCCCGCCG
Organism: Locusta migratoria; assembly: GCA_026315105.1. Taxonomy (NCBI): domain Eukaryota; kingdom Metazoa; phylum Arthropoda; class Insecta; order Orthoptera; family Acrididae; genus Locusta; species Locusta migratoria. The sequence continues at coordinate 710,988,993 of CM048744.1, forward strand.
CTTGTGAAATCAGGTCGGTGATTCGGTTTCTGAAAGCGAGGAAAGTGAAACCAAGTGAAATTTATCGGCAAATTCCCGATGTTTACGGACCAAATGCCATGAGTAATTCGATGGTGAGAAGATGGGTCCGACAGTTCAATGGCGGGCGTAGTGATGTTCACGATGAAGAACGAAGAACCTTTGGTTACAGAAGAACTGGTTCACGCGATTGATGACAAGGTCCAGGACATCTCAAGTCTTTCCTTGGCGGTCATCACTTCAGGAATGACGACGAACTGAAAGTAACTGTTTCCAACTGGTTGGAGACACAGGCGGCAGATTTCTATGAAGAAGGTATATAAAACCTGGTGCCACGCTATGACAAATACCTGAAAAATTTCGGCAGTTATGTGGAAAAGTAGTTTAAGAGTTGTAAAATTTCTTCTGTATCTGTGTACAATTTCATTTTATCACTAAGCGGAACTTACTTTCTGGACGCGCCTCGTACATTTAACCCTTGTTGTAGATTTGGCTTTCCTCTTCTGCTCCCAAAACTTATCATCCTTTCCAACCTGGCCGCCCTTTTTCATCAGTTATGGTGTATTTTTTGCGTGTAAATGTCTTTAATTTAAATCTCGCGTCACTGTGTTTCAGGATCTTCAACTCCTCTCTGCCTTGAATTTTTTGTATTGTCAAGCCTAACTCATCTAAATCGTGTTGAACTTCTTTGAACCAGCTGTTCTTGGTCTTACTTTTACAAAAGTAGGTGAACAGTTATTTCAGTAGCCTGGTTTCTAGTAGTTTGGAAATGTGGCAGAAAAAAGCAACTCTCCTTTTCTTCATTGTGTCAGTTACTTATTAGTTTCTTGGTATACAGCTTTTTTAGGTAATAGTCGCCACTGTCCCTCTACTTGGTATTTTTTGTTTCTTATTGTTCTAAGGATTCTTCTGTCTGCTTTCTGTAGTTTGTCTGCTGCTGATTTGGTGTTCATCTTGAACAGCGTTTCACTAGGTTGCTTCAGGTTTAATAACGGAGTGGTAGTGTTTGAGTTTTGCATTTATCGAGAGACATTTCTTCTTGTATGTTGGCCAGGTGATGCGTCGCGCTTTAGAAAAAAACACTTCACAAAATTAAAGTAAAGTGCTGACACTGGACAAATACAAAAGTCAGCTCTTTAATTTTGTGAAGTGGTGACATAGCTTCACTGAAACTGGTTGTACATAATAGAGAAATATTATAAGTAATATAGCGACTGTGGTACATAGGAACATTGTTTAATTGTATTTTAAAAAAACCTTTCCCAGACGCAATACTCACAGACAATGTTTGATGTTACAGTCTGTAGTAAGGGTCTGCCGTCAGCAAAACATATATATATTTGACCCATACATGTTTCATTACAATTGGAGCGTCATCAGTGAATCATTTATCACTGAATCATAAAATACAGTGAAACATGTATGGGTAAAAAGAAACTACTCACTTCAATCATCCTTGAGTGCCTGTATGAGACAGGGGAATCACTCTCAGACTCCAAGGAAAGCAAGTGCAGGCAGGTGTGAAAATAACGGAACTATCAGCTTTATCAGTCACAGTTGCAAAATATTAACACGAATTAATTATGGAAAAACTGGTGGAACCTGAACTTGGGGAAGTTGTTTTGGGATTTAGGAAACATGTAGGAACACATGAGGAATAACTCACCTTACGTCTTATCTTAGATGATACGTAAGGAAGCAAGCCTTCGTTTACAGATTTTGTATATTCGGAGAAAGCTTTCGATAACGCAGACTGGAACACACTCTTTAAAATTTTGACGGTACCAGAGGTAAAATAAAAGGAAACGAAAGGTTATACATAAATTGAAAAAAAGCCGGACGACAGTTACAAGAGTCTAAGAGCATAAAACGTCGGTGCTTCGGGAGCGAGAAACACAATATTATTCCCCAATGGTATTCAGTCTGAACATCGATTTGAAAATGGACTACAATGTACTAAACCAATTATGAAAAATAATAAATCCTCTGTGACCATCAATTATAAAAAAAGTCGTATTACTTACCTATGTCTGAAAAATTTCATGATCAGTCAAACGGTGTCGAACTTTGGAGTAAGGCACCCTACACCATGCACCGTATGAAATCTCATCTACACAGTGATCTTTCTCTTGTTTTGAAGTCAAGTGCACAGTATTTCAGCAAGATGCAAATAAAACTTTTTATTTGTTTCGGAGTCTGTTGTAAATTACCTTCTGCCATGCGAGTTTTTATGCCGAATCTCTTGTTTTGTAGGTGAAGTGAGCAAAAATTTATCGCAGTCAGATGAAAAGAATGGCTGCACATAAAATACGAATCTAATCGTGACGATGCCCATACAAAACTATCAAAGTCGATTTTTTCGATTATTCAGTTTTTGTAAACCGCCCTCGTAGTAAAGTGAACAAAACTAAATTATTCAAATTGGCCAAGCCATTTTTTACGTGTACTGTGATTAAAGTAAAGCAATTGATTCTTAGGCCTGGATGGCTTTATTTATTATTAGACTACAGGTTTCGGTAGGCCATGTTCCCTTCATCAGCGCTTATGGCTGTACATCTTATTACATTCCATTGTGTTTATGTCATTCAGTGTTATTCGTCTTTTATCACATAAATTGAGATACAAGTATAACATTGTGACCAGATGGAGACATCGTAACGCTGGACTAAAAAATAACGAAAGAGATGTTGGCTATGAAATGGATTTCTGTAAGCATTTCAAGTAAATTTATTAAAACCTGAATTATACGCAACTTCATTAACGAATCACTCTCAGTTACCTCCATGCTCAGACTGCAGCGGCAGTTTTCGCAGGACATATCTTTATAGGAAATCTCGTTTAGAGTCAATCAGTAATGCAATAACGATAAACTGGTTATTCAAATGCACTCCACCCAGTCTATTGTCTCATGACGTTATCGTCGATAGAAGATTGAATCTTAGTCTCCATTCTTCTTTCAAACTAAATGCGCAGATTGTTCCTGTTTATTTGTAGCAGCAAAGTGGTCACGTGCTAACTCGAGGAAAAGAATTGTTTGATACATCTACTGTTTTGTTATGTCAAACATCTATGTAGAGAACGAAAATTTTCTGCCCTCTGCTCCAAAAATAATTTAACATTTTTAGTTCTTAAAGTAAAAATTCTCTTAATACTGGCGTCAGTGATTCGGTATATTTCATAACCATTCATGAAATAACTGCTGTTCTTAATATGATTTCCTCATACTACGAGGCTTGAAACTTAAATAGTGGCAAATATTTATTCACAACCGACACGAAAGCGTTAAATGTTTGCATCTGTTATTGTCCTTCAAAATAGTTACCAGCGTTGTGTAGAATACGTTGCCAGCGATGTGGCAACCGTGTATACCGTTAGCAGAGCCTGTTCTGTCGATGGTGCGAATGCAGCGGTCTACTGCCAGTCGAATCTCTGGAACAGTTCTGAAGCGAATACCACGAAGTGGTTAATTCATCTTCGAAATCAAATCAAAGTTACAAGGACTGAAGTCTGGGGAATGTAGATTTTACAGTCCCATCGACCGAAGAGCAGCCACAGCTTGCGACGTATGCGCCCGAGCATTGTCGTGGAAAAGGGGCAGAAAGTGTTCCCGCTTCTTTCGCAAAGCTGATCGCAGGTGATGCTCCAAAAACGAACTGTAATACTGTACATTGATGGTCCGCCGTGGTACCGTCACAGTCGCACAAGAGAATGACCATGGCCCTCACCATACTGGGGCTCTGACGCGATTTCGACTTTCGCGGCTACCCAAAATGATGTCATTCGTTGGATTGTCATTTCAGTTTTGCTTGTATGATGTGGCCCATTATACATCCAGTGTGAGGCCGCCACGTTAGATCGCTCGCTCACAAATGATTCTGAGCACGCTGGTAACGTGGAACGGGCGAATCCATTTGGTCGGAGGTAAGGTAGGTATGTCAACAACGTGTACCATCAGCGACAATAGTAGATTCCCTTGCTTAGTGCCTCCACAGCAGTGTGCCCACTAGTTAAGTTCCAACACTCGTATATTAATTTATTTCGTGAATAGTTTTTATTTTATTTTGTGTTGTTTTATCTTTTTATTATTATTATTATTATTGTAAGTGCTATTCTTTTATTCTTATTATGTCGCTTTATCGGACGAATTTAATATTTCAAAAATATTAAATATCTACAACAGTAAGAAAGTACTCGACCATTGTGAAATTGTAAACCGAACAACGTTAAAGTACATAGCGAAACCCTGAGGAGTGGCAAGGCATTCGACACCCCTCAGATACCGCAAGCTGCCAAGCAGGCACTAGATCAGCTGAATGGACGTCGACGTCTGTACAGCAACATTTTAGAAGTGCGTAAAATGTCCTCAAAGAAGGGTTGAACAGTGCGGGGAGCGTCTGCAGTGTCGAAAGTTGTCAACAGCGACATCGCACTGGTAGCTGTAACATTCAACCACGAAATCTGTGGTGCATGAACATCTCTGAATGTCTTCTGAGATCTTTCTCTTCTAGCGCTGTGGCAAGTGGATGGGTGAAACTTGTTTTGCCAGCCGCAAACTGCATAACCGAAGAATCACCATGACTCGCGAAATTACAACCTTAGTTTCTGGAACGTACTCTTAGATAATAAACACTTATTATTACGTGTTCCATTTTTTGTTCCAGGCAGTGCATGTATGTCGTGATGTCTAAAACCGGAACAACGATTGAGTAAAGCAGAAGTGATATCTAACGATCCGCACAAGACGTGCACGAATATAAAAATTAAGGGCTGTACGTTGGTTTTACTAAAACTCAGAAACGGTTTGTCTGACTTCAATGATTTTGTTCTGTTTTGTTTTATTATCAGGTGTCTCACAAAAAAAAAAAAAAAAAAAAAAAAAAAAAAAAAAAAAAAAATTAAAAAAATAAAAATGATACACCTAACGAAATTTTGTACACGTGACCTTCAAAACAAGAGGACAGTCAATATAAAATATCCTATGGTGCAAGCATCAAGGTACTTTATTTATAGCTTTCGACACAGACCTACCATTTTTAATTACTTATCTTTTAACCTTAAAAGTGACCTCGCACACTTGAATGCTGCATGGCTGAGGCCACTTTACTTCCGACTAAATCTAATATTTTAGTCCGATCTTTATGAAATTCTGCACACTTGACCATTAGAGCAAGAGGAAGGTCAGTGTCTACATAAAATTTCGTATGGTGAGTACTATATTTACAAACTTCGACGCATAAGTAAAAATATATTCGTATTTATGCTACCAGTCACTTTATTTGTTAGTGATTAATGTAACACGGCACAACGTGTTTCGAGCATGTGTTACTCATCATCAGGCGGTTTTTTTAAGCATACAGAAATGTTTATGTTATAATTTAGTTATTTAAAGTCCAATTGTTATTATTGGTATTTTGGTGATAATTTGGGGGGGGGGGGGGTGTCAGTGGATGGCCATACGCTACGATGTAGTGCTGTAACAGAACAGTTTATGGTCATCCACTGACCTTCCCTCCCCCCCCCCCCCAACTATCAACAAAATACCAATAATAACAAATGGACTTTAAATAACTAAGTTATACGTTACATAATATTTATTTATGCATGATAATGCGCCTGATGATGAGCAAAACATGCTCGAAACGCGTTTTGCTATGTTAGGTTAAATAATAACAAATAAAGTGACTGGTAGCAGAAATACGAATATTTATTTATTGTTCGCACAGTCACGATTTCTAAACTTAGCCATCAGGCCTACAATTAACTTCGACACATACCTACATTTCTACCCGTATGTCGAAGAAATTTGGCTCAGTTGATCATCAAAACAAGAGCGTAACTTACAACAGAATTTGAATCCCTTTTTCTAATGATTACAGGGTTAGTTGATGTTTGAATGTTTTTACCGAGAAGGTTTTTACAAGCGGAAAGTCAGTGTTTGGTGGGTGGCAAATTGTATCCTCCAATAAACTTTGACAGTGTTTCACAGATCACCACGAAAGTTAACAGAAATATCTGAGTTTTTATAATAGGAGAAGGAGGAGATTAAGAGTCGAAATGAATAGAGAGCACGAGGAGATGGAGGGGGCGGAAGAGATGTGCCGAGAGAGGGGTGAGCAGGAGAGGGACAGGGTGAGAGAGGATTGGAGGGACATGGACTTCGAGAATATAGAATCAATAAATACCCAGATAACGCCAGGATTTCAGATAATCATTACATAAAAAAGTGAACATGAAGACTGAAGTACTCGTGTTTAATATTAATTGACGTGTCCAATGAACCTTGCATAATTCGTAATATGATTTGCTACAGAAGTGCACAATATAAATATCATTGGTATACGTAGCCTTATAGAGTGGTAAAAAGACGTAGATGCTCTCGTATTTATAACTGCGATGTTACCGCTCCTGTCATGCATTAAAATAGTTGAACTTCGAAAATTGAAGTGCTACCACGTTCTGCTCAGCGATTATGTGCTACAGTAAAAATGCCACATGGAAGTACCAACTTTAGTGAAACAGAATTCTAGGAGCGTTCATGTTTTAATAATTCATCTGCAGTGACAGACATTTATCAGGTCGGCTGTGGAAATCAATGATTCGCAGTAATATTGAAACAACCTTGGTTTTGGGCTAGTTCTACCGTTTGCTTTACTGTAAGAGTAGGTTTATGGTCAGTTTCCACCGATACCTCAAGATTAGAAATAAGATACTAATTTCTTGACATTGAATAGCTACGACTAGGCAAATGGGAAATGAACTGAGAGATAGAGGAGATGGTCAAAGAGAGAATTGTCTATGTGTGAGGTCTTATGCGACCAAACTTCGTGGTTATCAATCGCTAGACTTATACACTAATTACTTGACTACCTTTAACTTACGCTAAGAACAACACGAACATCCATGTCCGAGGGAGGTTTCGAATTTCCGATCGTAGCGGCCATGCAGACACCAGTTATCACTTCTGTTTTACTCGATGAGTTACCGTCAATTACTACGAACTGTGTCCTTTCTGATAAGAAATCGTGAATCCAGTTAAAAATATTGGGCGATATTCCGCAAGCATGCAATTATGGACTTGTGGGTCTCGCATGGTGCTCCTAGAATTGCCCGTCCGTCAGAATGCATAATGGACATGAATACATGCAAGTGAGCAGTCAGGATGCATACGTACGTGTCACAAAGCCTGCGGTTTGTTGATGACATAGTCACTCTGTCAAAGACATCAAAGGACCTGGAAGAGCAATTTAACGGAATGGACAATGGAAAGATATAAAGTGAACATTAATAAGAGTAAAACGAGGGTAATGTAATGTAGCGTCAGAAAGTCAGGCGATGCTGAATGAATTAAAATAGGCAATGAGACGATAAAAGTAGTAGATGAGTTTTGTGATTTGTGTAGCAAGATAACTTCTGATGGCCGATGTAAAGAAAACATAAAATGTAGAATGGTTATGGGTAGAAAAGCGTTTCTGGAGAAGCGAAATTTGCTGGCAACCAGTGTTAGTTTAAATGTTAGCAAGTCCTTTCTGAAAGCATTTGCCTGGGGTGTAGCATTATATGAGAGTGAAACGTGGACGATAAGGAGCTGAGACAAAAAGTTCACAGAAACTTTCAAGATGTGGTGCTACAAACGAATGATGAATGATGAAGATTAGATGGGTAAATCACGTAACCGACGAGGAGGAGCTCAACCGAATTGGGGCCAAAGGGTGTTACTGGCGTATCCTGACTAAGATAAGGCATAGGTTGGTGGAACACATTATCAGACATCAAGGAATCATCACCTTAGCATTAGAAGGAAGTGTGTGGCGTAAAAATCGTAGAGGGAGACCGAGAGGCTAAGACAGTAAGCATATTTAAAAGGATATATGTTCGTATTCTCAGATGAAGAAGCTTGCACAGGATAGGGTAGCGCTGCAAAATATTATGTACCCCTTAATTCGAGATGCCCACAGCACTAGCAATCTCACGCACCTTAACTCTTCTGTTATCCATTACCATATCATGGATTTTAGCAATGATTTCTGGCTTTACTAATAATGATCACAGGCTATTTTAGCCGTCTGGTAATGTAATCGGTTTTGAATAAGTTTTAAAAGAAAGCGCTTCACGATTGCAGAAATTCGATTTTCCATCTAAAATAAGGCGTTTCACTCTTGCGTAGCATCATCAGTTTACATAAAAACGCTAGGGCCAGTTTCCTCCGGCATCTGGTACTGAAGGGCATTAAAATGAACTCAGGTTATATAACACTGATTCATCTTATACATAAAATTTAAGAAATCTATATTTATGTTTTGAAGTTAATATTTTCGATGAAAGTTTTGGTTGAGATTCATTTTAAATATCGTGGGGTGTGTTTACACTGTGCATTGAGTACAATTTGAAGAATTACGTTGTGATTTAGACAAAATTTGAAGTAAATTCATATATAGGGCTCTTAAAGTAAACAGTGAATAAATATATATATTATTTCTTGACGTAATTTCGCAGTTCTTGTGAGTATTGGTTTACTTAATTATTAATTTTGTAGTGTAAGACAGTTAAACAATAAGAAGCAAACAATGTAAATTATAATTATTAATTTTTTTGAATTGCGAGTTGTGTTTTTTTAACAAACACACAGAAGTATTGAGTAATTACGTGCCACAATCGTTATATGTGTTGGTACTTAGGAAATTGAGATATTCGTATGTTTACAGTTCGGTGTCGAACATAGTATATCATTCCCATGTTATATCACACCATCAAAATCTCATTTTGGGAGTATTGTGACTTAAGCCTTATCTAAGTGGAGAGGTTCAAAACACTAGCGTTAATCAAACTGTAGTCCGATTAAAATTACTTACTAGTTGACTTACGTGATGCATTACCACATAGTTAGCCGACTAACGCTCGGATATAAACGAGACACAAACAGGACGAGTCAATTGACAGACACTGTTAATGTACTTCACAACACAGGGCAGTGTTGGAAGACGATGCCAAAAGCTAATGGCAGCAATGCTAAAAATCTCTGTCGACAGCTAATATTAAGAGATCAATCACTGAACTGCAGCAGAATACTAGTTTTGTAGTTCTCAAATTAATCTCTTGTTCTAACCTAACGACACGTCATGTACTATGTATCTGACAACCATCTCCAGCAGAACTAATGATTTGTTCCTTCACGGCGATTGAAGCTTACCTCTGTCAGCAAATAGAGAGAGAGAGAGAGAGAGAGAGAGAGAGAGAGAGCTGGCTATACCGCTGAAAGCAAACTGTAATTTTTCGCATTATTGGCTACCAGAAATTATCCTCATAATAAATGTTCAAATGTTTGTATAGCTTATGGGACTTAACTATGGGGACATCAGTCCCTAAACTTACAAACTACTTATTAACTAGTTAACACTAAGGACGGCACAAATATCCATGCCCGAGGGGGGATTCGAACCCCCGACCGTAGTGGCTATCCTCATAATAACTAGTGGTTACACGAGCTGCCTTGTCACAAACCAATTTGCACCTGCTTGACATATAATTACAGGTTATTAACGACACAAGCAGACTGCATTTGAGAAAAGAACCATAGGTCGAAAAATGACAGTGAATAAAAAAGTGAATACTATTATGAAAAACACTTAACAAGGTATTAGATCTTTAAAAAATCATCTGAAAAAGTTAATTTAATAAAAATAGCAATCACAGTAATTTTGGTTTAGAAATTAAATGAAAGCATACAATGGCAAGGAAACTCACGATCTTTCGCATAAGAAGGCAATGCTTTATAACTGCACTACGCATCCTTGTTAACTAAAGTGTCTAAATGAAAATCCAAATTGAGTAACAACACTGACTTCGAGCCTTCGCAGAGCTTGGTGTCACGTTAATCACACGACGTTCATTATTCATTCGCTGACTAAACACGAAAATTCTAAAACTACTGCACTTATGAAGCTGAAATTTTGCCGGTATTTAGTTTATAGGTAGAAGAAATCAGCCAAGAAAGTATTTTACGATAGGGCAATATTATCGTGCATGGCGGAGGAAACTTTTCTACATACTGACGAAATCTACCGTTTCATTCCGATCTTCAGGAAATTTTGCTTCAAAAAAATGAGGAAGGTATGTTCAAATGTTTGTTAAGCTTAAGAGACTCAACTTCTGGGTTATCAGTTCCTAAACTTACAAACTACTTATGACCTATGTTATACTAAAGACAGCACAAACATCCATGCCCGAGGAGGGATTCGAACCCCCGACGGGTATGGCCTCGCGCATTGTAGGTTAGCGCCTCAGTGCACTCGGCCGCTCTGCCGCAGCGAAGAAGGTCAGCGTCTACCTAAATTTTCATGCGATGCACGGGGGAGGGATCCCTAAATAACTTGGTCACGCCATAACTTCAGAACGGCTCGACCGATTTCACAGATCTTTTTCTTTTAAGGTAAAAAATTCGAACAACAAAGTGCGTTTTTCAATGTAACCCCGTGTTTCTATTGCATTTGAATCTATAGTTTTGTTCCGATACTGATGAAATTTTGCACACTTGACGTTAAAAACAAGAGGAATGTTACTCTCCGTGTAAAATTTCTTTCGGTGTCTGGTCGAGGGTACTTAACTTAGAACTTTGACAAAATGCATAGTTTTGTTTCGATCTTGATGAAGTTTGGCACACTTGACGTTTAAACCAAGAGGAAGGTTACTGGGTACATAAATATTTGTATGGTACTTAACCGAGGGTACCTAGCAAAATACCTTACCGAGAGAGGTAAAGGTGGAAACGAACAGAGAGATGGGAGAGAAAGAGATGGATGCAAACAGAGAAGGGAAACGCATTGAGGCGCTATGCTTCGATTTGCGAGGCCATTCCCCGTCGGGGGTTCGAATCCTCCCTGTAGTATGGATTTTTGTGTCGTTTTAATATAATTTAGTTTATAAGTAGTTTGTAAGTTTAGGGACTGATGAACAAACATTTGAACATTTAGAGAAGGGGAGGGGAGGTAGACTACGAGAGTGAAGAATAAATAAATACTCGGGCAACGCCGGGCTTACAACTATTGTTGTATATGAGTACGTATTTCGTCAGCACCGTTGTCCACGTCGTGTATCGTTTCAGTAAGTGGTGAAATTCGAAATAAAAACGGCAGGCCTATGAATCGGGAACAAAAGAAATTAAGAAAGAGCCAGGTGAGGAAATAGAAGTGAACTGACTGGTTGTTGAGGCAGTTTGGAAATGGCCAACGGTTCGGGCGTGACGTTGAGCTCTCTGATAGGAGGAAAGAAGCTCCAAAGAGTGAACGAACAACTAGCGAGTAGTAATTTAGTGTATTGCATGAAGAAGAAAAACAAGAATGCACAACAGAAATGGAAAAGAATAGCGAATTGACTTAGAGGGACGCAGACAAAAAAGAAGCGCAAAACAGAAAGCAAGGACGTAACTGGGTTGTAGCAGGAAAACAACGCGTCACGAGCAGTAAATCTCCGTCTTTAATGGCGACGACAGAGGACATGTTTTTTTCTTGCGCGGTGCCCCTGGATGGTGGCGAGCGTCAGAGAGTGGAGCACAGTGGCGCGGCCGGCTATCCGCTTTAATTTTAATCTGCAGCCGCAGTGCGCCAATTGCGGCCTCGGCAGATAATGCCGTGGCGAGGCTGCGCTGGGCGGGGCACGGCGGCGGGGCCTACTACTGTGTGCTGAGCGCGCGCCCGCTCAGGTCTCGCCGAGTCCCACAGAAAAGCTGGCAGGTGTTTCCACCAAACAATCCAAAGTTATAGGAGTAATGAGAAGTCGGATAGGATGTGAAAGTTTGCAAGGTGCCTGGCTTGCAAGACACAAGTGACAAGGCTTGAAACCATCCGTTAAAATGCCCACAGGTTTATATGCCAATTAGTTTTGCCGAAAGTAGGAGGCGAGGTACTGGCTGAAGTAAGGTTGTGAGGCGGCATCGTGAGTAGTGTCCAGATAGCACAGTCAGTAGAGCGCTTGCCCGCGAAAGGCGAAGGTCCCAGGTTTCGAGTCCCGGTTCCGGCACACAATTTTAATCTGCCAGGAAGTTTCATATCAGCGCACACTCCGCTGCAGAGTGAAGGTTTAATTCTGGAAACATCCCTTAGCCTTGTCTCCACCATATCCTTTCTTCCAGGAGTGCTAGTCTTGCATGGTTCGCAGGAGAGCTTCTGTGAAGTTCGGAAAGTAGGAGGCCAGGTACTGGCGGAAGTAAAGTTGTGGGGCGGCATCGTGAGTCGTGTCGGGATAGTACAGTCGGTAGTGCGCTTGCCCGCGAAAGGCAAAGGTCCCAGGTTCGAGTCCCGGTTCCGGCACACAATTGTAAACTGCCAGAAAGTTTCATATCAGTTTTGCCGATGGTGAGGATATCGAAGAAATATATGAGGAGATAAAAGAAACTGGAACTCAGTAGTAGGAAAAGGAAGAGAAGGAAATGTAGTCGGCGAATGTGGATTGGGAGAAAGGAACGGCCGGTGGCGGAGGCCGAGGGGACTGCGGCGCGGTCTGCACGGTCTGCACGGCCGCTACGGTCTGCGGTTCGAACCCCCACTCGGGCATGGATATTTGTGCCGTCCTTACTGTTAGCTACTTCATAAGTAGTTTGTAAGTTTAGGGACTGATGACCCGTAGTTAAGTTCCATAAGCTATACAAACATTTGAACATTTTTCTGGGAAAGGAACAAAAGAGGAGCTCGCTTGGTGGAATTTTGTGCAGAGCACAATTTAATAATCACAAACACTTGGTTTAATCATCACGAAAGACGGCTGTTTACTTGTAAGAGTCCAGGAGGCACTGTAAGGTACCAGATTGAATTTATAATGGTAAGGTAAAGGTATAGAAACCAGATTTTAAACTATAAGACATTTCAAACTTCCAGGCAGATTAAAATTGTGTACCGGAACCGGGACTCGAACCTGGGACCTTTGCCTTTGGCGAGCAAGTACTCTACCGACTGAGCTATCCCGACACGACTCACGATGCCGCCCCACAACTTTACTTCCGCCGGTACCTCGCCTCCTACTTTCCAAACTTCACAGAAGCTCTCCTGAGAAACGTGCAAGACTAGCACTCCTGGAAGAAACGATATGGTGGAGATATGACTTAGCCACAGCCTAAGGGATGTTTCCAGAATGAAAGTAGGAAGCGAGGTAATGAAAGTAGGAAGCGAGGTACTGGCGGAAGTAAAGTTGGGAGGCGGCATCGTGAGTCGTGTCGGGATAGCTCGGTCGGTAGAGCGCTTGCCCGCGAAAGGCAAAGGTCCAAGGTTTGAGTCCCGGTTCCGGCACACAATTTTAATCTGCCAGGAAGTTTCATATCAGCGCACATTCCGCTGCAGAGTGAAAGTTTCATTCTATAACACATTTGCAGGGGCAGATACAAACTACTCTGACCATAAGTTATTGACTATGAACTATAGATTTAATAATCACAAACACTTGGTTTAATCATCACGATAGAAGGCTGTATACCTAGAAAGACCAGGAGACACTGGAAAGTACCAAATTGATGGAAAGAAAAAGATACAGAAACCAGATTTTAAACTGTAACACATATCCAGGGGCAGATAGAGACTCTGACCATAACTTAGTGGTTATGAACTATACATTAAAACTTAAGAAACTGCAGAAAGGTAGAAAATTAACGAGAGGGAATTTGAACCAACTGAAGGAACCGGAGGTGGGTGAGGGATTAAGAGGGAACAATCGGCAAGGATTGAAACAGGGGAAAGTAATACAGTAGAAGAAGAATGGGTAGTTCTGAGAGAGTAGTGAATACGTAGAATATAACGCAGAAGGAGAAGGCCTAATAGAAAGCCTTTGGTTACACAAGAGATACTGAACTTCATTGATGAAAAAAGGAATTAAGTAAAGAAGGCAAAAGGGAGTACAAACCTTTGAGAAATGAGATTGACAGGAAGTGCAGACTCGCTAAAAAAAAGTTACTAGACGACAAATGCAGAACCGTAGAAGAATGTGTAACTAGGGGAAAGATAGATACCGCCTCCACGAAAATTAATAATAATAAGATATTTGGAGACAAGAAACTCAGCTGTATGAATATCAAGATTTCTAACGGAAAACCAGTAATAAGCAAAGAGGGAAAAGTTGAAATGTGGAAGGAATAATTAGTTGGCCTATAGAAAGGAAATAAACTATAAGGCAGTGTTATAGAAATGAAAGACGAAGTGGAGGAAGATGAGATGGGAGATACGATACTGGGAGAATAATTTGACAGAGCGCTGAAGGCCCCTGGAGTAGATCATATTTCGTCTGAACTGCTGATGTCGTTAGGAGAGCGAGTCATGAAGAAATTGTTTCTCCTAGTAAGCAAAATGTATGAGACAGGGGAAATACCCTCAGACTTCAAGAAGACTACAGTAATTCCAATTCCAAAGAAAGCAAGTGCAGACAAATGTGAAAATTACAGAACTATCAATTTAATAATTCATGGTTGCAAAATACTAAAACGAATTATCGTATGGAAAAACTTGTGGAATCCCAACTTGAGGAAGATTAGATTTAGGAGAAACGTAGGAACACGGGAGGCAATACATTACGACTTATCTTAGAAGACAGGCTAAGGTATGGCAAACCTACGTAAATATCAATTGTAGATTTGGAGAATGCTTTAGAGAATATCGACTGGAATACACTATTTCAAATTCTGAAGGTAGCAGGAGTAGAATATAGGGAGCGAAGAGTTATATTCAACTTACACAAAAACCAGACAGCAGTTACTAGAATCGAAGGGCATGAAAGGGAAGCAGAGGTTGGGAAGTGAGTAAGACAGGGTTGTAGCCTTTCCCCAATGTTGTTCAATCTGTACATTGAGAAATCTGTGAAGAAATGCAAGGAGAAATTTGGAGAGGGAATTAAAGTTCTGGGAGAAGAAATAAAAACTCTGCGGTTTTGCGGTTTGCCGATTACATAGTAATTCTGAGAGAGACCGCAAAGGATCTGGAAGTGCAGTTGAATGGACAGTCAAGGAGATTAACATTAACAAGAGTAAAATGAGGATAATGGAGTGTAGCGCCAGGAAATCAGCCGATGCTTAAGGAATTAGATTACGTAAGGAGGCAATAAAAGTAGTAGATGAGTTTTGTTATTTAGGTAGCACAATAACTTCTGATGGCCGTTGTAAAGAAGATATAAAATGCAGTATGGCTTTGGGAAGAAAAGCGTATCGGAAGTAGCGAATTTTGTTGACATCTAGACATTTGTCTGGAGTGTAGCATTGTATGGGAGTGAAACGTGGACGACAAGGAGTTCAGACAAAAAGATAATAGAAGCTTTTGAAATGTGGTGCTACAGACGAATGATGAAGGTTACATGAGTAGATCACGTAACTAATGAGGAGGTGCTTAACCGAATTGGGGCATATTATTTCTTTGAATATAAGGAACACATTATTGGGACGATCTAGAATAATTGTATAATAAGAGGTTTGCAGCCAAGATCGCTTTCTTCATTTAATCAATAACAGGTTTCGGCGTGCTAGACGCCATCTTGAGACCTGTAGAAATTTTTTACATGAATTCACTGTACACCATTTTGCTATGTTAAAAATTGTTGTAATAGCAGAGAAGTCATGTAAAAAATTACTACAGGTCTCAAGATGGAGTCTAGCATGCCGAAACCGATTATGTAATTAAATGTGATCTTGGCTGCAAACCTCTTATTAAAACATTTCTTTGAATGTAAGCCACATCGCCGGCCGCGGTGGCCGAGGAGACTGAGGCGCTCCAGTCACGGTCTGCACGGCCACTACGGTCGGGGGTTTGAATCCCCCCTCGGGCATGGATATATGTGCCGTCCTTAGCTGTAGGTAGTTCATAAGTAGTTTGTAAGTTTAGGGACTTATGACCCCGTAGTTAAGTCCCTTAAGCTTAACAAACAGTTGAACTTTTTTTTTTTTTTTTTTTTTTTTTTTTTTTTTTTTTTTTTTTTTTTTTTTTTTGTAAGCCACATTCTAATTTTTGAAACCAAGTAGAGACATGCTACGCATTGTCACCGGTCATATTTATGTCGGATTAGGCGGCGGGTGACACCCGTGTGTGACTATGGAGCTCCAAAGAGAAGGCCGGTTGATGTAGTATACATGGGCCCCACATACTATACGGTCGCTTCCGATTTAAGATAAGAACTTCCTAATCATGACACCTATACCCGACCAAGACAACCAAACACCTGAAGCAATCTCACAAAAGATAAGAGAGGATTTCCTCCACCAACAGCAGTAGGGAGTCGCACTGGACTGAAGACCCCGCACATGACCATGCCATTGGGGTACGTATTGGTCGCCATCATCTGGAATTCCGCCATACCCTGGACCAGGACTGTAGGCTAAGTTTACTTGGACAGTTAGTAGTTAAAAACCTTCAATAATAACACCCTAGCCTGGGGCACGACCACCGGGTTTAGCTTGCTGGACGTAGACCATAAACTATGTTTACATCTTCACTGACACACCTGTGATCTTTGCAGGTAGTTTTTCTCTAGAAGAGTCTCATTGCAGTTTATAGTAACAGTAGTTTCAAAAATGTTCAAATGTTTGTAAATCTATCGGACCAAACTGCGTGGTCATCAGTCCGCAGCTTACAAACTACTTAAACTAAGGACAACATACACTCACTCACACACACACACACACACATACACCCATGCCCCAGGGAGGACTCGAACCTCCGACGGCGAGCAACCGCGCGCTCCGCAGTGAAGCGCTTTAGACCGCTCGGGTAACAGTTGTTTTCACACCCCCGGTAGCCTTACATTAAATTTTTGTGATGATTGTTAATATAATGTAGCTAGAACTTCGCTGTAGCTTAAAAGGACCCATTAATTTGTAAGGTGATGGGTTAGATTTTATATAATAAAGATCTTAAAAAATAGTCACATCCTATAACTATCCACCGCTAAGCTCTGCGGTTCATGATCTGGCAACTTTGCACGAAGTCTTCCTCTGCGATGGTGTTTAAAATCCTCGTCACGTTTGTTTGGATGTCAGGAATATCGTCAAATCTCTCCTTTCAAAGCGAGTTTAAGTCGAGGAAACAGGAAGAAGTCTGAAGGATTGAGATCCGGCGAGTGTAGTGGACGTTCAAGTTTCACCACTCCCTTATATATATATATATATATATATATATATATATATATATATATATATATATATATATATATATATTATAGGAACTGTTAGACGGTATTGGCTGTGTGTGGGCGAGCGTTGTCGTATAACTTGAACATCCTCTACACTCACGGGCCCTCAATTCACTAGACTTCTTCCTATTAACTCGACTCACATTAGCTTTGAAATGTAGCATGCTTCATATTACGAACGTCCAACAAAAAGTGACGAGGCTTTTTAACATCATCCTAAGGGAAGTTACCAGGACATGTATAGCAGAGCTCAGCGGTGTATTGTTATGGGAGGTGACTATTTCGAAGGACAGTAAGGTAACTGTTCTTAATAGATCTTCTGTGTTATTGTTACAGGACTGTAAATCAGGTGTTTACAAAATTGTATGTGGGCCTTGCAATAAATTTTATGTTGGACGAAAGGGAAGGGAGTTTTATACTAGATACCGGGAACACGGTTATGTTACTAACAAGTGCTTTAGAAGATCACCTAAGGGAAAGAAACCATAAGCTACGAAATATAGAGGCGGATTTGTCTATTTTGCATATTGGTACGAAGGGTATTACCCTAGATATCCTTGAAGCGTTAGAAATTTGGACTAGTTATCATAATAATAAAGAATGATTAATAAATGACCAAATTTTTGGTCCCAGACAATGGTATTTCGACCTGTTTCACAACCTACGTTTTCTTGAATGACCGGTTTTTGCGCTCTCTTCCTGTGCGGAGGTTTCCCTGAGTTTATTCTGTCCTTTGATTGGATATTGGTGGTGCGTTTACTTCTTCCCCTCTTATGGAGGGGACGTTGTTGGTATACGAGAATATCCTAAAAAAGAATAAAAATTAGAAGTATAGGTTCTAAATATGTTATTTTATTGTTCGACAACTATTTTCCATTATTGAAAATGTTTTTAACTAACTCGCCGTTGAGTTCTTTTTATCCTTGTAAATTTATGGTAACTTCTGCGGCCATAGATAGAGGGCGCCTACGCTACGCCTAAGTATACTTTCCATTCAGTGGTATTTGCATGTGATCCATCGAGCTAGCAACTTATGTTCCAAGTACAGCTGACCGTTAATGTATTATGAGTT
Organism: Locusta migratoria; assembly: GCA_026315105.1. NCBI lineage: Eukaryota > Metazoa > Arthropoda > Insecta > Orthoptera > Acrididae > Locusta > Locusta migratoria. The sequence continues at coordinate 711,007,228 of CM048744.1, forward strand.
TTTACATGCATCTTTTTTCCCTTCTCCATTCAGGAGAGGTATGTATCTTATAATTGTAAATGCCAGAGATTTTTTTTTATTTTTTTGTCCTTGTAACTATTTTTACCTACATACAGTGTGTCACCAGGCGCTCCGATGATGGGCTGGGCCCGAAACGCGTTAGCGTAAAGAGAAAAATAAAGGATTTTATAACATCTACAACTCCTTCATTAGTGCAGCCAATCAGCTTTTTTAGAATCCTTATTGTAGTCATATTCAGCGAACTTTTTGACAGACGTTGTAGGTCAAAACACTTACTCCTTTCAATACTGTAACGAAATGGGAGATACTGAAAAAAAAGTCACAGGGATAGAAAGGCAATTGAAGTTGCTCAACAGAGGAAAATCCGCTGGACCTATAGGGATACCTTTTCGACTGTACAAGGAGTATGCGAAGAAACTTTACCATTTCTAGTAGCGGTGCACCCTAGGAAGGATCTGAGCATTTCTAACGAATGTTAAAAAAAAAAAAAAAATGCATGAAAGGAACGCAGTGGTGGGGAGAGAGTAAGACAGGGTTGTAGCCTTTCTCCAATGTTATTCAATTTGTATACTTAGTAGGCTGTGAAGGAAAGGAGAGAGAAATTTGGAGAAGGAATTAGCGTTAAGAGTAAAGAAATAAAAAACATTGCGTTTTACTGATGACATTGTAAAATTCTGTCAGAGACAACAAAAGATCTGGATGAGCAATTGAAAGTAATGGACCGTGTGTTGAAAGGAGCATATAAGATGAACATTTACAAGATCAAAACGAGGGTAATGAAGTGCAGGCGATGCTGAAGGAGTTAGATTAGGTAACGAACTAATAACATTGTTCGATAAGTTTTGTTACTTGCGCAGTAAAATAACATATGATGGTCGCACTACAAAGGATATGAAATGCAGAATGACAATGGGAAGAAAATAGAAATTTGCTAAGATCGAATATTAATTTAAGTGTAAGGAAGTCTTTTTCTGAAGGCATTTGTGTAGACTGTTGACTTGTACGGGAATGAAATTTGGACGAAAAATAGTTTAGACAGGAAGAGGAGAGAGGCTTTTGAAATGTGGTGCTACAGAAGAATGCTGAAGATTAGGTGGGTAGGTCGCGTAACTAATGAATCGGTACTGAACAGAATTGGAGAAAAACGAAATTTTTTACATACCTTGACTAAAAGACGGTATCGATTGGTAGGACACATTCTTAGACATAAAGGAATCGTAAATTTAGCAATGGAGGGAAGTGTGTGTGGGGGATAATCTTAGAGCAAGAGACGAGTATAGTAAGCAGATTAAGATGGATGTGGGTTGCCGTTCTAATGAGGAGATGAAGAGGCTTGTCAGGGCAGAGCAGGGTGGAGAGCTCCATCAAATCAGTCGCAGGACTGAAGACAACAACAAAAACATTATGTTCTAGCGTTATGACATTTCTGGAGACCGGAAACGTCTTCTATAATAATCAACAAATTTTCCGAAAGTGACGACCTTGTGAAACCCAGCTTGAGCTATTCATCACTAGATCAATGGAGCAGTAAATAAGGCTGCCATGTAGATACCAGGTTTTTTTTTTACTTCTGCAACGCTTTCTATACTGTTTCGCATCATCACCTCATGAACAAACTGTGACCACTTAGAATACCAGACGAGCTTTGTGATTGGACTGAGGACTTTTTTGCTAACAGTACGCAGCAGGTCATTCTCAACTGAGAGAAGTCTTCAGACGTTAAAGAGATTTTTGTGTTGCCCTAGTAGAGTGTTATAGGGCCTTTGTTTTTCATCGGAGATAACACAGGAAATTCAATGACACTTTTAGCGGATGATGCTGTAGTATATCAGGGAGTGACAACACTGAAAAGTGGAGCGAAAAGAAGGATCTGCATTTTTACAGGGAATGGCAATTGTGATTGGGCTGAGGACTTTTGTGCTAACAGTACGCAGCAGGTCATTCTCAACTGAGAGAAGTCTTCATACGTTAAAGAGATTTCTGTGTTGCCCCAGTAGAGTGTTATAGGACCGTTGTTTTTCATCGGAGATGGAAATTCAATGACACTTTTAGCGGATGATGCTGTAGTATATCAGGGAGTGACAACACTGAAAAGCGGAGCGAAAAGAAGGATCTGCATTTTTGCAGGGACTGGCAATTGAGCCTCAAACAAATGTTAAGTTCTGCGTCTCCATAGAATAAAGGATCGTCTTTGTGTAACTACACAGTAAGAGGATAAACACTGCAAGTAGTGACTTTCTTAAATATCTGGGTGTAGACATAACGAGCGATATGAAATTGAAAGACCATGTAGAATTAATCATGGATAAGGCAGATGCCAGACTAAGATTCGTTGGAACAATACTCACGAAGTGTAGGCCATCAAGAAAAGAAGTAGGTCAGAAAACACAGTTTCAGCAGACTCTTAAGTATTGTTCATCGGTGTGGAATCCGTACCAGGTGGGGTTATGGAAGACATAAAGATCCAACAAAGAGCAGCAAACTTCGTTATGGCTTCATTTAGTAGGCCCAACCGCGTCACATAATTAGAAAACGCCAGTGACAAACGTTCCAACTTCGGTTTTAAAAAGAGTATTCTGCGGCATTGGCCCCTTACGTAGGTTGCATTTATCGCGAATATTTAATTCAGAGCAAAGTTCCTAGTGCTGGAAAAAAGCGCAGGTGACTCCAGTATATAAGAAAGGTAGAAGAACTGACCCACATAATTATAAGCCAATATCGTTGACATCAGTTTCCTGTACAATTTTGGAGCATATTCTCAACTGGAATATATTAAATTTCATTGAGACAGATAAGCTTCTTCCTATGAATCAGCATGGGTTTAGGAAACATCATTAATGTGAAACACAGATTGCCCTTTTCTCGCATGACATCTTGCGAACCATGCGTAATAGCATAGCTGGAACAATCCCAGATATTTTCCTCAATAACCTTGAAGAAAAATTTGACTAAACTAAAAAACATCGTATATTATTATCGTTATGTGGACGACACTATTATTCTGATTTCAGGAACAGACACAGAAGTACTTGATCTCCACCAAACTTTAAACAACCTCCACCCAAAAATTAAATTCACGATGGAAACAGAAACAGATAATACTATAAATTATTTAGAACTTACAATTAGTAAAACAGATGGACACCACATATTTGACATTTGGAGAAAAGCAAACTCAAAAGAAAATATAAATACATATTCATGTCACCCTCTGTCACAAAAAAACTTGCTTATTTTCGCTCCACGATCAACAAATCACAATATCTACTATTAGAAGCACACATAATCCAAAAAGAACTGAATACACTCCAATACATCGCACATGAAAACAATTGTAAGCCTGGCATTGCCACTAAATTACATAACAAATACGCGGCACCTAAATCTAACACTGAACACAATGAAATACGTCTAAGCAATGAAACAACAACTAGAGAGAAAATTAAATACATACCAGCTAATTGTATAGGTCCAATATGCGACAAAATCAAAGCTTTAATCAGAAGCACAAAATGTTTTGCTTTCCAGACAACGAAAATTCCTATGTATAATCATCCAGGTATGTATAAAATCACATGTGCCGACTGCGGCAATTTTTCGTTGACCTACTGGGCGAAATTTTCGTACAAGATTTAAAGAACACATTAAGAATACAGAAAACAACCAATCAAATTTTGTTTCTTAAATGTACGTCGGCACACAGTTAATAGCATTGAACACACACTTCAGATACTCCATAAAATTCCGAAAGGACCCATCATGGGCATTCTTGAAGAAATTGAAATCTATGTACATATACGAAACTATCCATAAAACGTACTGAACGGGCAAACGGACCTCAAAACATATTTCTAAAAATTTACTGAGTTTTTCGACGATGAAAAAGGTTAGGCAAACGCAAGCTAACAGTTAATTGATCATCTATGCATATGCTTGCTCTGCAAACGTAAACGCAACTTAGGAAAATCGAACATATAATTTTATTACCATTCCTCTCCTTTCGAATCAATGTAAGTGTCATAGCTTAAAACAGATTTTGTATTTCCATTGTGTATCTTTGCAGCATTGATCATATGGGCACGTCGGATTGTAAATAGGTTTTCGCTCTGTTTACGATTTTCACTCCTGACATACAATGTGTTTTGTGTATGTAGTAACATTTAGCGACATATTTGTTGTAGTTAAATATAGTTTAAGATGCAATATCCATACAGAATAACTACTCGGAAGTGGAATATTACCTTTCTCGGAAAAATGCTACTACCGAGACAACAAAGCAGGCACGACTCATCCTCCCCCCCCCCCCTTACAGATACACACACACACACACACACACACACACACACACACACACACACATACACATTCAATAACACATACACGCCATCAATTCTTCCATCACCTATTTCACTTTCAAAATTTCGTTTAAGCTCTTAAAAATTCGCTATTTGATCAAAAGTTACCGCGTACTAGCTAGTGGACATTAATATGGGGTGAATAATTTCTTTTCCTTTGTGACAGGTTGATCTGTGATGGGTTTTAGTGAGGCTTGAATGACAAAGACCCGAGAACAGTGATGTCGGACGGTGGCGTCTGGACGGAAGTTTGTATCGTTACTTGGTCGTAGATCGATGTTCTCGATGTTCTCGAAGATCGCTGCTCTCGGTAGAGGCTGGCTGAAATCTCACGGGGCGAAAATAATTCACTGTAAATAACGAAGGCAACACACAGAATTGCAGTTCTTTGACACTTTTAATTTTTCATAAAAGCCCAGTTGTCCCCAAGTCTCACTAATTACAACCATTACGATCAGGCACGCACATTCCACACATCAATAATACGAATTTACAACATAGTTCGTGTGTGCAATGAACAAGTCTGGTTTGTACAGTGTGACACAAATATGGATTAATAACGGTAGGCCGGCCGCGGTGGCCGAGGTGACTGAGGCGCTCCAGTCACGGTCAGCACGGCCACTACGGTCGGGGGTTCGAATCCCCCCTCGGGCATGGATATTTGTGCCGTCCTAGTTAGTAAGTAGTTCATAAGTAGTTTGTAAGTTTAGGGACTGATGACCCCGTAGTTGGGTCCCATAAGCTTAACAAACATTTGAACATTTTTTAATAACGGTAGCCGTCCTTTCTGCGCTAATAACACTGATAAAATTTTACTTAATGGTTCAAAATTAAAGTTCCAACTTTTGTGGCTTTTGCCTCAAATCGCGGCCGAAACAATACTTTGAAATAGCGTCGGTTATGCCTCAGACAACGGATGAAACAATACTCTCTTACATGTCGCGAACACATGTTGTTTAAAGCTAAAGGTGCAGAACCCTATTTATATATTTCAAACGATGACACTGAAAAGTACGTATTGTTAATTGAGTTTGGTTATATTAATTATAATGGAAAAGTAAACAATTACATGCAACTGGCTATACTAAAAGATGGCGTAAATAATACTAAGTAAATTAATACACAAATCTCGGTTAAATTTATAGTATTTCATTAACGTATTTAAAAACAGAGGTATATCAATAATACTTTCGTAATTATGGGTAACTATACAGAAACTAATGAGGACAAAACTTTCATAACTTGTAAAATACAATAATACCTACTGTAATATTATGGGAGAAAATCTAAGCAGCTCTCTTAGGTTGTTTGTAGATGACGCCCCCATTTACCGTCTAATAAAAGCTTCTAAAGATCAAAACCAACTGCTGAACGATCTGAATAAGATATCACTATGGTGTAAAAGTTGGCAGTTGACTCTAAATAATGAGAAGTGTGAAGTCGTCACTTGAGTTCGAAAAGAAATCCGTTAAATTTTGTTTACAAGATAAATCAGTCAAAGGAGAAGGCCGTAAACTCCACAAAGTACCTGGGAATTACTATTACTTCAGAGTTAAACTTGAAAGAACACGTAGATAATGTCCTGCGTTTTATTGGCAGAAATAAGATCGACAGAACTACTAAAGAGACTGCATACACTACGCTTGTCCGTCCTCTTTTGGAGTATTGATGCCCAGTGTGGGATCCTTATCAGGTAGGTTTGAAGGAGGACATCAGAAAGCAAAGAAGGGCAGCACATTTTGTATTGTCACAATACAGGGGAGACAGCGTTACGGAAATGATACAGGATCTGGGATGGGAATCATTACAACAACGGCGTTTATCGCTGCGGAGTGGGCTACTTACGAAACTGCAGTCGCCAACATTTTCCTCCGAATGCGAAAATATATTGTTGACTGCCACTTACAGAGGTAGAAATTATCATCAGAATAAAATACGAGAAATCAGAGCTCGAACGGAGAGATTCATGCGTTCTTCCTTCCCGCGCGCTATTAGAGAGTGGAATGGGAGATAAGTAGTATACTTCGATGAACCCTCTGCCAGGCACTTAAATGTGATTATAGAGAATCCCATGTAGATGTAGATGTAGATGTAGAAAAGGATTTAATTAGTTTTAACAGAAATACTAATTGGCACACTGTCTGAAACATAACAACACGCCTTTGGGATTAATTAATTAATATTTGCTGATAAAACACACTTCTGCGACACCAAACAATAGAAAGTGACTTTAGCTAGTCACGTTCTAAAAAAGAATAACGAAAGTTTTGGAAAATAAAATGATAAAAAACTAATTACATTCATATCTATTATTATGCAACAGTGGTATCGGGAGTTTCAGTAATGCAGGAAAATGGGAATAAATCCCAAAATGCTTCGTTGCAAGTTGAACTAAGTCGTCCACTGGTCAGAGGTCAAAAATATTGTTCTCCGCCAACCATTCCCTCTTAAAGACGGCAGAATGTACGGTCATACTGATTCAGAGAATCATCGTCTCAGTCTGACCCCTTTATCATGCATACTTCACAATGCTCTAAAACGTGCACACAATTTTCCGTAATCAGCATTAAGTGCGATAAAGGGACCTCATCCATAGTCAATTGCAATCGCCATCCAACTTGGGAAGTTACAAAGCTCATGTCGTATATGGAAGGTTCATTCTCTCACAGGTCTGCGTCGAAACGTAAACCATTCACAGCCGTTTGATGAATGATAAGGTTTCCAGGCTTTCAGCAAGTCAAAGCGCATCTGCTGTCATTTGCAAGTTAAAGTTGAAGTTTCCCAAGAAGACATTGTTCTCCATTGACGTGCAACGGTTCAGGGAACATCTTATCGTGCTTACAACAGCCGTACACTCTTAAGGGCCTCAAGACGCACACACGTGGTTGGTTACATTGGTTGCAGATTACACCCATGAATCATTTTTCAAACATTTATGTTAGTCTGTCAGCGTATTCAAATGTTCAAATGTTTGTGAAGCTTAAGGGACTTAACTGCGGGGTCATCCGTCCATAAACTTACAAGCTACTTATGAACTACCTTACACTAAAGACGACACAAACCTCCATGCCCGTGGGGGCATTTGAATCCCCGACCGTAGCGGCCGTGCAGACCGTGACTGGCGCGCCGCGGACCACTCGGCCTCTTTGGCCGGCCAGCGTCTTCCCATACAAGTTCGGATCGCTTTAGCCGCGGTAGGGTGGCCGAGCGCATCGAGGCACCATCCTCCGATGCTCGAGGCCGTTCCTCGTTGAGGGTTCTAATCCTTCCTCGGGCATAGATGTTTGTGTCTTCAGTATAAGGTAGTTTATAAGTAGTTTGTAAGTTTAGGGACTGATGACCCCGCAGTTAAGTCCCATAAGCTTAACAAACATTTGAACATTTCATCCAATCCGCAGCTCGCGGGTCGAATGCAGCCCAAATCAGGTACCAGTGCGGCAGAGCCAGTATCTACCACACGATCGGCATAAAGGAAAATAAATAAATAAATAAGTGCTACGATGCTGAATATTTTAAGTTTCTAACTTTCCGTCATACACTGGTTGTTTTTTTTTTTTTTTTTTCTTTTTCTTTTTTTTTTCTTTTTTTAATCATCCGCTTAATTCATTTGCAACAGGGAAACGAGAGATTTAGATAAGTATGATAAATTTAGATCGCGGAAAAACTAGAAAAGTCTATGTTATCTATGAACAATCGTGATAAAGGACCCATCTTACCGTATTTATGATCAATACAAGTTGGTAAAGGGTAGAAATATTCAATGTCCATTGCAATTATTCCTAACTAGCTGAAAACCCGGCGTTGCCCGGGTATTTATTTATTTATTTTCAGGCGTATAAGGGGTGTATGTCTGTAAAATTTCTTGGGAATACAATTAGTAGTAAAGAAGTAATAGATTACAACTTGGTGCGTTACGGGGCGGTTTTCCACCAATGTTACTGTTTATCTGCTCATATCTCAAGAACTACGTGTCAGAATGTGATACAATTTAGAAGCTACATTCAACTATATATGTGTAAACTGTCTGCAAAATTTCCTGTTGCTACAATTTGTAGGGTTCAAATTATAAATTGTAACGTCATACCGAGAGCCGTAGTTTTACTCCATAAACAGCGGAAAGTAGTAAGCGAGAAACTTTTTTTCCTTTCATCATTTTACTATGGTTGTCAACGAGAAAAAGTTTAATAAAGGTTTGAAATTATGTTTAAAGTTTGTTCAAGTCGCTAAGTACTGTCATTCTCATACAGTGCATTTCGAAAGTCTCGCCGCATTATATGGAATTTTTTGCGATTTCTGTTGGTTATGAGGTAATATCTTTTGAACCATGTGCCGTATGTGATTCTTAACCATGCAGAAATTGCTACCTCACGATAAGGAATGTGTGTACCAAATTTGATTGAAATCGGTCCAATGTTTTAGGAGAAAATGAGCAGCATTGTCGCTAAATGCAGCAGTTTTTCTCGCATCTCATTGTTCATGACGTCATATCTCGTGAACTGTATATCGTATGTGATTCTTACACTTACGGCGACCGTCCTCATGGATTGAAGCTTACGTGTACAACATTTCATGAAGATTGGAACAAAACTGTAGATTTGTATGCAACACGTACAAACATACGGACACAGTGCTTTATATATTAAAGATTGTTATGTAGCAGTACAGAAATTCTGCTCCAACAGAGTTCTGTTACCGTACCCATTGCTACAAATATGAACCACATTTGAACCTTAATTTTCTCTGTAATGGGCTTTCATAAAATATCGTTACTTCAGCGCACCATTTCTAACTAAGCAAGTGATTGCTTTGGCGTGGAAAGTTACCAGCACTGCACAGGGACACAGTGTATGTCAGTGCTGGGGCACATAGTCTTCGTGAATTTCATTCTACATAGTTGCACCGCAACTACTCTCCGATAGTCGCGAGCACAATATACACACGTGATAGCATCTGAAAGAGGACGTACTGTTGAACTCAAAGAAGTAGTAGTCAGGTCGTGTTGGAATGGCCACATGGTCTGAGTCACAATGTCACTGATTGCGTGGCCGCTACCTTCGAAAGTTCGCTTAGCTTCCTCAGGGATATACGTGTGTATTGTCATTAACATAAGCAAGTGTCAGTTACGAAAGATATTGAACAGAAGTAGACGCACCGAATTACAGTTTTTTCCACAGTGACGATTCGAACTCGGGACCACCTGCTTACTAAGTAGAGCTTTAACCATTCTCTTATATACAGGGTGGTCCATTGATAGTGACCGGGCCAAATATCTCACGAAATAAGCATCAAACGAAAAAACTACAAATAACAATACTATTCTAGCTTCAAGGGGGAAAACAGATGGCGTTGTGGTTGGCCCGCTAGATGGCGCTGCCATAGGTCAAACGGATATCAACCGCATTTTTTAAATAGGTACCCCCATTTTTATTACATATTCGTCTAGTACGTAAATAAATATGAATGTTTTGTTTGGAACACTTTGGTCGCTTTGTGACTGATAGCGCTGTAAAATTCACAAACATATTGCACACAATTTTAGACGAACAGTGGGTAACAGGTAGGTTTATTAAATTAAAACACAGAACGTAGGTACGTTTGAACTTTAATTCGGTTGTTCCAGTGCGATACATGTACTTTTGTGAAATTATCATACATTTTGTGTACGTATGCTGTAACTTGTGATTACCTGTAATTACCTCATGACTTCAACAAATGCTCAAAATGATGTCCTTCAACTTCAATGCATTTGGCAATACGCGTAACGAAATTCCTCTCAACAGCGAGTAGTTAGCCTTCAGTAATGTTCTCACATGCATTGCCAATTCGCTGACGCATGTTTTCAGGCGTTTCTGGCGAAGTATAGGACAAAAGTGCTGTTGTCATCGATCCCTGGACTTACAAACTATAAACTAAATAATCCTTTCCAGCTCAAATTTTATTAATTTGTGAACAAATGTAGTTCTTTGCACATTTCAGTACATAATGACTGGAATGATTTTTATTTTATTTTATTTTATTTTTTGACAGAAATTTCGGATGATTCCATATGGAAACATTGGGTAGGATATGTTTCCTTTACCGTACTTAACATCATTTTAAAACTGTTTACTACTAATTATGACATTTGACAGCCATCTATTAATGAAATTTTCATATTGCTTTGTTTCCTTTACCTTGATATAACTTACTGAATGCGTTGCTGCGTGTACATATTTTGTCAGTGCATTGAAGCCGAATGCTCTGTTACTTGCTAGCTAACCACTGTGTACCTTCGAAAGTCCTGCATTGTTGTTTACAATCTTTGGTCAAATTATTGGGCCTAGATGAACAGATAAAGATGACGGTGCCATATGACACCATTGGGCTGGAAAGGGCTAAACACTTACGCTACGAACAATAAACACATACACGCACACACATACCCGAAGGAGGATCCGAATCTCCGACAGGGATGGATGCAGTGTCCGCCTTAGATCGCACGGCCATTTCCACTCGACTAAAACAAGAGAAAGTATAATGAATCAAATAATAAAACACAAACAAGAATTTAGTATTTAATTCACAAGGTTTCCACCACCATTATATTCTCAGATGTGAGGGTATATACAGGGTGTTTCACTAAGTTTGTTTGCCTCTGTAACTTACAAAATAATATGTGACGGGAAATTTTAATGCGGTAGGTCAACACAAGAAATGTTACACTTTCTGCGGAGCTATGAACATAGTTTATTGTATCATTTTCCAAAGAGTTACATTACAAAGACATAATTTTTTAAATGGAACAATAGTTTTTTCTATCGTGTATTGGATTCCTTTAAACCAGCTGCGTCCAAATCAATTTAAACTACATTCCTATCACTGTTAGTTTGGGAGCGACAACCCTTCAATGTTCCGGGGACGGAGGCTGCGATAGCGTTGCTGACTGGCCGAGTGGCTATCCCCTGGGGCACGGCCCACTGTCTCATGACCACCAGCCAGTTAGCTACGCTGTCGTAGCCTCCGCCCCTTAAACTTTGAAGGGTTGTAGCTCCCAAACTAACAGTGGTAGGAATGTAGTTTAAATTGATTTTGACGCATCTGGTTTCAACGAATCCAATGCACGATAGAAAAAAAACTATTGTTCCATTTAAAAAATTATATCTTTGTGGTGTAACTCTTTGGAAAATGATACAATAAACTATATTCGTAGCTCCGCAGAAAGTGTAACATTTCTTGTGTTGACCTACCGCATTAAAATTTCCCGTCACCTATTATTTTTTAAGTTACAGAGGCAAACACACTTAGTGAAACACTCTGTATATATCATCCAGTCCCTTCTGAAACAGCTTAGAAACTTATAGCTATTATATTCTAGTAGGTTTCTCAGAGCTTATAATTTTATTATAATTTTTTTATTTCTTGTACATGTATTACTATTTACTACTGAATATTTTCCTATGTGCAAGCAGCATCTGGGCACGAAAATTGTACCCATTCTTTTCAAATGTTCAAATGTTTGTCAGGTTTATGGGATTTGACTACGGGGTCATCAGTCCCTAAACTTACAAACTACTTATGAACTAACCTATACTAAAGACAACACAAACAGCCATGCCCGTTCTTTCTCCCTGGGGTTTTAAGATTTACAGGTTCAAAATTTCATCTCTCTTCAACACATTCCCATTTGGCACTGTCTTCAATAACATCCAATCAGACACCGTCAATAAGGATAAGTATGAGCGAACCACCTGTTGAGATATTCTATACACTTCTGATAGTACTTGTTAACTTCTTCCTTAAAACTCTTTTCTGCTGACTCTGACACTTCTGCCCTTTTGACAGATTTAACATTAAAAGAAATGAACTGCTGTTCTGTTTAGTAATAGTTTCTAGAGTATTTTTCAAAACATCCCTTACCTCTACAACACTTCTCGTGCTTTCCTCAATTTCCATTATCACATGCTGTAAAATGCTTAGCTGACTATGAATGAACCGAATGTAAGATGCATTTAAAGGATTGCTGAAAAACTTAACCAGTATTTTGGAGGCTTTGTCTTCATTTAGGGAAAATATTTTAAAGGTTCAAACGGACGGATTTCTCTTTCAGATGCTGGAATATGGGATAACCAACGAATTTTCAAGTGACACATTACGTTCATGTATTCAGTCCCCATATAATCACAGAATTTTTGAATCCTCTCTGTTCTGTCCACATGTGAAAGTGTAAGAATACCTTCACGATGATAGTTTCAACATCAGAGCTTAAACTGACAGCTATTGTGTAAAACATGAGCTGGGCACCCTATGTCTTCAATGTTTTCATGTACTGTGGCTTTTAATTTGGAAAATAGTAGCAATTGCCTTGTCTTTTTAAACCACCAAAGTTTGTGTTCCTGTTGTCTCCACAAAATGAGACACATTCATTTTTCTCAAGATCAAACATTTCGATAATATTCATACAAAATCTTGAAATATCGTTAGATGTTTAATTATGTAGAACTACCTTCAAAAGTGTGGCCTGAATTCCCTGATTAATATCGAACTATTGAATAACAAACGCAAAGATATTACCCTCTTTATGATTGCCGGCATCAGTGGACTTCCAGCAGTAAGACGACTTATGTACCAGGGCTATTCAGAATCTAGGGAACTTTTGCGCTAGGCGCGCGCCGATCGCGTATATTTCGGTATGTGCTTGCTCGGCAAGTTAGTCGGCATCCAGCCGTAACAACAGGAACGTCTCTGCGCTTCTGTTGTTTTCGATTTCCAAATTTGAAACGTGCGATGCAATCGAAAATCCTGCCAGTTGGGCGGTCTGTGATAAGGTTTAGCAATTTATCGTTAACTGTGCAAAGTGTAAGGAAACAACGTAATAAGTGAATGTTCCGTCCGGAAATGGTGCATTCGGTTTAAAAGTGGTCGAACAGAATTTCATGATGAAGAGAAGAGTTGACCGCCCGAGCACTGTGACTAACGATCTTGTCGCTAAAGTTGACGAAACGATTCTTGAAAATCGTCACCTCACAACTGCCTAGCAACGCAGCCCTTAGATGATAACGCGTAACTCCAGGCGGGCGTGACTCAATGACTGAAGTCTCAAGCGGCAGAATTTAGGATGAAGAAATTTCAAAGCTTGTACACAGCTATGATAAGTGCCTCAATTTCTTTGGTGACTATGTGGAAAAGTAGTATTGTAGTCGCTCTTTCAGATGTTTCTAATAAAATGGTTTTTGTTGTACTTTCATTTATTTCAATTTTTTTATTATTTCTTTAATGCCAAAACGTTCCCTACTCTCTGAATAACACCCGTATTCAAGGCTTTCTTTTAAATTCTGGGGAGCATTATCTCCTTTCACTAAGGCTGACACTTTAGTTCTCGGTGAGGTAAACGTTTTTGCAATGGTGGTATCATCAAACATAATGCCATTAAGCTTATTAAGGCAAGCACTAGATCCAAAAGTTTGGCGATGTTTATCGTGTGGTAGGCTGGTGTAAACGCGGCTGTTCGAACTTTCGTCTCTTCATTTGATTGATGTTTCACAAAATTATTTTGTAGAGTTTTACTGCAGCTCGGTGCGCTGTATCTGTTCATGTGTTTCTTTGACCTGATGTCGGAACGTCTGGCATGACTTACACTAATAAAACAATTACACACGTAATACACTGCTTCGTAATCACGACTTTTCTCAATGAAAGACCATTCCTTGGAATAGCAGTCACTGAATTGCACGCACGTTTCGGCATTGCGTTTCACAGTACTGCACCAACAACACCACTAATATGAGAAAAAGTTACACTCTTCTGACAATGACTGGGTAATTAAGTGGGGCGACAATCAGATGGTTTAATCGCTCTGTTACAATAATCAATTATTTTATCGCGAAAATTCCGCTCAAAGTAATTTATTGTATGAGTGTATCAATACTGATTGATAACTAATATGGGACTGTGGAGGTTAGACGAATAAGCTAAAATGAATTTCTTGAGTTGTATTTCGTTTAATCTAGCGAAATCTCGAAAGTCTGAGAAAGTTTCACGAAATCTACTTTAAGAATGAATTCCGTGACTTTTGAGCGCCCCGAAACAATTTTTAGGAACGCAGGGACAGTGTCTTCCATACTCCTTTCCTTATTAGCCCAAAGTACCCACGTCCACCTTCACATTTTAGCCTTCATAAAAGGTATCACTTATAGTGGAAACAAGGGACCGTATGATTCGACTAGTGACAATTTTACGGCTACTCAGCACACGTGTGACTTGAAACGTGAGCCAAAGACGACCCATACTCGGCAGCCAATGGCACGTCGGGACGTCTGTTAAGGAAGCGGTGAGCACGCATCGCACAGGCGCTATAAAAGGCTGTGGGTAGGAGCGCCCATGAAGGTATCTGTTGTCCCTGAGACGACCGCCGGCGTCGTGTGACGTCACCCGATCCGTTGCTATAGATGGTCATCTCACGGGAGTTACTTGTGCCGAATAAGCGAACAACCAATAAAAGACCGTTAGTTCATTCGGCAGTTCATTTGTTAGTTAGTTTCAGTTAGTTCATTTGTCTTGACGACAGGCACAAATGACAGGCCGCATTGGAGTAGCCGAGCGGTCTAAGGCGCCTTGCTGCGGAACGCGCTGTTGTTCGCCATCGCAGATTCGAGTCCTCTATGGGGAACGGATGTGTGTCTTTTCCTTACATTAGTTTAACTTAGCTTAATTAGTTTGTAAGCCTAGGGGCTACTAACTAACCCATAGATTTACGAACATTTATTTTTAATACAAATGACAGTGGTAAGAGTAAGCAGGCGTGTACAAAAAATTCTTATCAACAATAAAGCTTTAGATTCTGGAGTATGCTTCCCATACGGCTATACCATAATCTGCGGATTTAAACTTCAGCATTTCAAAACCTTCAACCCTGTTTTTGTCTCAGCTGTTTATCACCAACGATTCATCTCCTTAAAAAGCTTCAGATAAATGAGAGGAAGGTTTTGCATCTTTGATGACCCAATTAGGTATATTGAAAATTAAAAGAAAAAAGAACAACCACATACGGACAGCCCCATATTTGCGACTTAACGAGCAGACAGCATTCATTTATTCTCCTCTTTTAGATTACGAGTAACCCAATGAATTTAAAAGGAAAATGTTATTGTTCCTTCAATTACTAAATAATAGTACCATCTAGTGTTTAAGTCGAGAAACAGAGAACTGTAGTATTGTAGATGTTTGTCTTTACTTGTGTAACAACTTTGAAATCGGCTTCTAAACCGAAACCTAGGTCGTGAAAAATGAAACAAAGTTTTGTGAAACAAGGCAGTACGTATGGTTCAGTTTACTTAAAGAACATGTTGCACCAAGAACCGATAGCGGAATGAATGCACGTGATTGAAATAAAACCATAACGTAGCAAACACCCCTGTGAATTTCAAATCAAATGTTCAAATGTTTGTACAGCTTATGGGACTTAACTACGGGGTCATCAGTCCCTAATCTTACAAACTACTTATGAACTACTTACGAACTAGGACGGCACAAATATCCATGCCCGAGGGGGGATTCGAACCCCCGACCGTAGTGGCCGTGCAGACCGTGACTGAAGCGCCTCAGTCCCCTCGGCCACCGCGGCCGGCTGTGAATTTCACATATCATCGTTTACAAGTGGGAAAGAGAGGAGAAGATGGACAGAGAGGAAAGGAAAGATGAGATACAGCAGGAGATGGATTAACAGAAGATAGACGTAAATAAATTACTACAAAAAAAAAAAAAAAAAAAAAAAAAAAAATGAACCCGATGAAAGTACTATACACAAACTTGAAAGCAAACGATTGTCAGAAGAATTAATTCCGATTTATTTCATTTCAACAAATTGACGATCGTACTGAATTTCGATGAAATCCGAATAACTGAAAGGCAACGCATAGGCTAAACCACGGGAGAGATAGACAAATTATAAAATATAAATATTTAGTTTTATTTTGTTATTCGCAGTTACAATTTTCTTCATTAGAGAGGGGGTAGAGAGAGTACTACTGCAGCAGTGTGTAAGTTAATAATTGGGATCTGATCGGAGACGTACTGGGTAATCGGTGTAGTTCAGGTTACCACTGTGTCCGGATGGGGTAGTGGTCAGCGCAACTGCCTAGTAAGCAGGAGTCTTAGATTCGAATTATGGTATAGGCCAAATTTTCATCTTCCTGCACTGATGTAATTCAATGCTCGCAGGTAACTTTTTTAACTCCATTGTGTACGTTTTTGTTATTGCTTTACAGACAGCACGATCATTCTACACATCCTTTTACACACGAGCGTCCGTCTGATAAGACATATAATGGTAAGTTTCACAACACATAGGAGTAAATGTTCAAATGTTTGTACAGCTTATGGGACTTAACTACGGGATAATCATTCCCTAAAGTTACAAACTACTTATGAACTACTTACGAACTAGGACGGCACAAATATCCATGCCCGAGGGGGGATTCGAACCCCCGACCGTAGGGGCCGTGCAGACCGTGACTGGAGCGCCTCAGTCTTCTCGGCCACGGCGGCCGGCACATAGGAGTATCCGGGTATTTTTGATCAGATAGGGAAAGTGTTACTTCTTATGTGTAGGTGTGAGCAGAAGACCCAAGTTCGAATAACGGTCTGGCCCAAATTTTAAACTTGATGTAATTAAATGTCCGATACTTTCCTCCCGACCCGGACAATGTAATGTACCTTTGCTCCCACCATTTTATGTCTTTGTGGTATGTTTTTAACTCCAATAAAATTTACTCATATTTTTATTAGGGAAGATTAATAACTAATAGGATACCTCCATCGAAGTTGTCCATTAAAAATACAGAAAAATCAAAAGGCAGCTAGTTACTTCCCTGCCCATATATAAGTTTCAGTCTTTTGCAAATTACTGACTTTTACGAAGAAACGGACATCATCCGTATTCGAGGAAAGAGACTATCTTCTCATTTGCATAACTTTCCACTGTATCGCTCTTTGTTCTCGCCAATTTTCTCCTCCCGCAACCTGCCGCTTCTCTTACTCTAGCGTCGCATTAGCGAAGGCATTGTTACTCGCTCGTCCCTTTACGTCCGGTGTTATCGCACTTGACGTGACAGTAACGCGACGCTGATTTGATTTACAGCGCAAAGAGAAGATGTGAAACGTCGTTGGCTCATCCATAAATTCATCGACAGGGAGTCGCAAATCATCCTCAGACTATGATAGATGTTGGCGAGAGTTTACTACTGAGATACTACTCGACACTGTGTTACTAGTACTCTCCGAAGAAAAAACAGGTAAGAATTTCACGAAGTGTAATTCAACACCGGACGAGATATATTCATAACTGAAGACCCAAAGGAAAAAAAAATTAAGAATGTCGTTTTGTATCAGTGGCAGGAACTAGACGTCTGAAACGCTTTGTGACTAGAGCTTGGCTATGTTATGTCAACTTATGCGGTAATATTTTTTATATTTTATTGTCACGTCTTCTTATATATTTCATTAACTTTTTTTGATATTGTCGTCACTTTGTTCATTTGTCAGATGTTAGTACGTTGGGTATGAGATACGCCTGATATGCAAAACACTGTTTTTTTCTTGTTACCGCCGGCCGCGGTGACCGATGAGACTGAGGCGCTCTAGTCACGGTCTGCACGGCCACTACGGTCGGGGGTTCGAATCCCCCCTCGGGCATGGATATTTGTGCCGTCTTAGTTCGTAAGTAGTTCGTAACTAGTTTGTAAGTTCAGGGACTGATTACCCCGTAGTTAAGTGTCATAAGCTGTACAAACATTTGAACATTTTTTTTTTTTTTTCTTGTTACCCAAAAACGTTTCAGCACCTCTGTGCCATTATCAGTGGGTTTTTGATTTGATTACAGCTGTGTGAATGATCATATTTTAGTGCTAACCTAGGAATGAAAATTAGGCCTCAAAGTCGTATATCTTAGTCTGGATTATTACTTTTCTTTTACTTTGCAAAGTAATGTAGGACAACTTTTACAAAATCTAATATTGGTATCGTTGTCATTTGCAAGCAAATAATTCTGTGCGTAAACCGTAATTTTCTTGTTAACAGCTGAAGGTGTTTTATTCATATTATTGTCTTTTGAAGCATTCGAAGCCAGAGGCTAATGTTCATCAAAGACTAGGATATCGTCAGGTGTGCCCCAGGAAAAGGTGACAGTACCGTCATCATTCTCCGTTTACATAAATGATCTGAAAACAAAGAGAGTATCAATCTGCGGTTGTTTGCTGATGATCCTGTGGTATACGGGAAGGTGTCGACATTGAAAACTATTATATGGAATCTAACTTTCTTTAGCTTTTACTGATGAAATGAACACTGATTTTTACTACTATTTGATTTTTACAGTTCTCACTTGCAAATCATATATGGAAATCTCGCCATGTTGGATCTCAAAACTCTATCTAGTGAGAATGTTATGACATCTATAACGGCACTGCACTGTATTTTGCTCTTTACAGCTTCTTATTACATTTCGTTACAGTAGAATTTCTAATACATTTTATCGGAGCACTTATACTTTCGTATAATGTTAACAATATTTGTACCTTTCGGAACATGGCACCACGTCCAGCAGTGAATACTTAGACGCAAGCGAATGTTGACCATGTGTTGACGAGCCCCGGAAGGGGGAAGGGAGGGAGGGGAAATGTACGTTGTGAAAACCTTGAGTGGTCCACGGGAGCTGCAACTCCATGGCAAACCGTGAAGGAATAGAGAACAATAAATCACGGTTCAGTTCAGACTGAAAGTCTTGATATAGGTATGCAATCGTCATGATGAAAATGACACTGTACGGCTTAAACTACATACACTACTGGCCATTAAAATTGTTACATTAAGAAAAATGCAGGTGATAAACAGATATTCATTGGACAAATATATTATACTAGAACTGACATGTGATTACATTTTCACGCATTTTGGGTGCATGGAACCTGAGAAATCAGTACAACCACCTCTGGCAATACTAACTGCCTTGATACGCCTGGGCATTGAGTCAAACAAAGCTTGGATGGCGTGTACAGATAACGATGTTCATGCAGATTCAACACGATACCACAGTTCATCAAGAGTAGTTACTGGCGTATTTTGACGAGCCAGTTGCTCGGCCACCATTGATCAAACGTTTTTATTTGGTGAGAGATCTCGAGAATGTCTGGGCAGGGCAGCAGTCGAACATTTTCCGTATCCAGAAAGGCCCGTACAGGACCTGCAACATGCGGTCATGCATTATCCTACTGAAATGTAGGGTTACGCAAGGATAGAATGAAGGGTAGAGCCACAGGTCGTAACACATCTGAAATATAACGTATTTCTCCTCCTTACACGAGGCATCACAACAACGTTTCACCAGGCAACACGGTCAACTGCTGTTTGTGTATGAGAAATCGGTTGGAAACTTTCCTGATGTGCCGGCCGTAGTGGCCGAGCGGTCTGCGGTGTGCCAGTCACGGTCTGCGGACGGGGGTTCGAATCCCCCCTCGGGCATGGATGTTTGTGCCGTATTTAGAAAAAGCTAGTTCATAAGTAGTTTGTAAGTTTAGGGACTAATGATCCCGTAGTTAAGTCCCATAAGCTCTACAAACATTTGAACTTTCTTTAGTACAAGCTAGTTCATTAGTAGTTTGTAAGTTTATGGACTGATGACCCCGTAATTAAGTCCCATAAGCTCTACAAACATTTGAAGATTTGATATTTTCCTCATATCAGCACGTTGTAGGTGTCGCCACCGGCGCCAACCTAGTGAGAATACTCTGAAAAGCTAATCATTTGCATATCACAGCATCTTCTTCTTGTCGGTTAAATTTCGCGTCTGTAGCACGTCATCCTCGTGGTGTAGCAATTTTAATGGCCAGGAGTGTAGTTTCGTCTTAAACATTTTTTCCCGTTTCGCCATAGACTGCGCTGTAGACAGCGGAATCGGAATCCGTCCACACTTGTAATTTGAAACATGTAGCTCAGTCTCCATTTAATATTCGGTGGCGCGGGGAACCCCACGGCTGTGCTTGGACGGTAGCACAGGAGAGTTCTTCACGGCTTTCAATTGTACAATCCACTCAGTAGTTGTATACCTCCGACATATCGACCAGGGGACCACCCGATGCGCCTGTGTGTCCGCGGCTCGAAGAGAACGTTCCCCTGTTTTTAGAATTACTGTAAATATTAAAATATAGCACCTTCACCTGCAATACATGCAGCGACCCGTTCTGCAAATGACTGTACACAAGATAGAGTCATACCCCTATTGCATTTACGCCTCTTTTCACCTTCAGGGCACAAACCATGTTCTGAATGCTCATCAGTGGATGCGGTGTGGAAATACAAAGTCGCAGGCCGCGGTGGCCGAGAGGACTGCGGCGCTCCAGTCACGGTCTGCACGGCCACTACGGTCGGGGGTTCGAATCCGCCCTCGGGCATGGATATTTTTGCCGTCCTTAGTGTTAGCTAGTTCATAGGTAGTTTGTAAGTTTAGGGACTGATGACACCGTAGTTAAGTCCCATAAGCTATACAAACATTTGAAATAAAAAGTCCATGTAGCTTTCCTCATTTCTTCAAGATTGCGTGATTGCAAGGCCATAACTATTTTGAATATGGTCTACCATGGAATCAATCTTCCTTTGCCATCCACGGTTTTCCAATTATCTAGTTTTTTCCGTTTCATATAGCACACTATTTACAAACAATGCCAAGTCACAAAGTCAAACAATAACTTGATGAAACCAGAGAGAAACATTTTCGGACAAATAGTTTATAAAGAGTCGCTGGAAAGCGGGGTATTTGAATTCATGTCACATAAATGTACTGCCAAAAAGTTTATGGTTAGCCATTACATACGTGTATAACTAAAGCGCAATACCCGATCTCACAAATCTATAAAAATAAAATAATATAGGTTACAAGCTTCCTAGGGTTTATTTGCGGTCGGAGAAGTTAGTACTGCTTCCTCCCACAAGTCCCCTAAAACCTCCACATCCTTGCGGATGCTGTTGCGTAGCAGTGTGCGTTTGTACCGCCCTACAATACGCACGAGGTGCCGTACTTGCTTTCCAAGTCTTTATGGAAAGCATAAAGTTCTGACTAACCTGATGTCATCTATAGTTGTGTCCCCAGCGCAGAAGACAGCACACCGGTCGTTGGTTCTTCTACAGCATACAAGTGAGGCAAAAGTTCTTTATGATGGAAGCATAAGAAGCGACTCGCGAGAGTTTTAATTGCCAGGGATGCCATTTATTAAATAAATAATAAAATACGAACAACTATTGTTAATACGGTACGGCCTATGCTGCTCGTAGTTCATGTTGAGACCTCGACTGTTATCACAATTACACAAATCTTTACTCATGACCGGCGCGTATAGTGGTCAGCTCGAGACTGAAACTACGGCGCGTTGCGAGAGGGCACATGACGCTCTATTTCGCACCAAAACAGAGTCGTCGCGCGCCTTCTGCAAAAACGCTCTTCTCTTGTTACAATAAGAGAAGGCACCTTAAAATTTTTAAACTGTCAAAACCTTGAGAGATATTTATTACAAATTCTCAGCTCTGAATAATTAATATTTAGTATATAATAAACAAAACTAATTTCAAAAGAAATCACGTGACGTGAAATGCAGCAGCCAATGCGAGGAGAGCACCAGTAACATAGGCGGGCTTTCCCATGGGAACCAGCACCTACTGTGCCATATGCTACTACTCCCCACCCCACATTTCATCATATGCTGCTCTTCCGTCTTTGCCATCAGTAGAAAGATGTGGCTTTCTTGGTGATTGTCATTTATCATGGCCTGTAACGGCTACTGCTCAGTCGAGCAGCGCTTCAAGCCACATCAAGAGAGCAGATGCACCCCTGTAGGTTGACAGAGAATGGCGACCACGATAGTCATCTATCCTGGTGACGTCCACATCTCGGCCGGCCGCGGTGGCCGAGGTGATGAGGCGCTCCAGTCACGGTCAGCACGGCCACTACGGTCGGGGGTTCGAATCCCCCTCGGGCATGGATATTTGTGCCGTCCTAGTTCGTACGTAGTTCATAAGTAGTTTGTAAGTTTAGGGACTGATGACCCCGTAGTTAAGTCCCATAAGCTTAACAAACATTTGAACATTTACTTCTGTCTTTCTTCCGCGTTTAAGACACGTACCATGCTAGCAAAGAAACGGCCAGCAGCCAGAAATATGAAGTGGCCATAGGCCAGGAATATCACAAGGTATGTACGATACGTAATTTTAAAGAGAAAACTTGGCGATATATAATAAGCCGATAAAACGAAAATCGATTTTTGAACCCAAAATCCGATGAAGCTATCGAGGCAAAATCCGACTCTGTATCCTCTTAAATAATCAGGTTATGAAGGCAGGCTTCCCCTCGTACTCAAATTCTCACCTCGTAGCACACTGCGATTGCAGTGCCCCCTGCCCATTTGATTCCACTTGCTCGCAGCCTATACTGGATGGCCGCAAGGGATCGAGCGTATTAATGCGTCCGCCTTGAAACTGTCAACTGCCTGTCTATTCTTTTCGCACCATTGACAGAACAAGCTCTGCTAACGGTACACTACGCCTTCCGCATCGCTGCCAACGATTTCTGCATAACGCTGGTGACTACTTTGAGGACAGTAATAGGTGCAAACATGTAACGCATTTGTTTAGGTTGTGAATAAATAGTTGCCACTATTTAAGTTCCAACTCTCGTATTTTATACGACATACCATCAATAATTTTATTTATAATCAGTATAAATCATAGAAATACGTGTAGGCCATTCCATCCGGACTCTGGTGCAGAGCGACCACATTGAAATTATTAAAATTGGAAGAACCAGCTTTGGCCGCATTGAAATCTTTATTTTTTATATACAATACAGATCGATTTCGGTCAGTGTTTGACCATCCTCAGGGAATGAATCCAAGCCCTGTGGGCCCACGATATTGATATCAAAGTCTACTGATTTACTGCCTATTTGATGTAAATATGCAAAGTGCAAGTTTTTGTGGGCCCAAAGGGCTTGGGTTCATGCACTATGACCAGACACTGACCGAAATCGATCTGTACTGTATATAAAAAATAAAGATTTCAATGCGGCCAAAGCTGGTTCTTCAAAATTCAAATGTTTGTACAGTCTATGGGACTTAACTACGGGGTCATCAGTCCTTAAACTTACACTCTACTTATCAACTTCCTTATACTAAGGACGGCCGAGGGGGGATTCGAACCCCCGACCGTAGTGGCCGTGCAGACCGTGACTGGAGCACCTCAGTCCCCTCGGCCACCGCGGCCGGCTCGACAGATCGGGGGCAGATCTGTACGAGAAGTACTACGACGATTCAAATTTTCAAAAGTTTGTAAATCTATGAAACAAGGCTTACAAACTACTTAAACTAACTTATGCTAAAGACAACACACACACACACACACACACACACACACACACCTGCTCCAGGGAGGATTCGAACATGTGACGGCGAGCAACCGCGCGCTATGCAGCAAGGCGCCTTAGACCGCTCCGCCACTCAACCGCGGCAGTACGAACTTTTAGGGTAGTTAAATTAGCGGCAGAATGCTCAAAGGGACATGCGAAACAGGATATAAGGAAAGCAAGAAAAAGATGAAAAAGCTTGATACACGAAGAAACACAGGACTATTACACTCGCGTCTAAAGACTGCTAAAAACAATGAAATGAAAAAGGAAGATTAGTATGAATGCATTGTGATAGCCATCAAAAGCTAAACACGAAGATCCAGACTGGACGCCATCACTGTGCCTCTGGAAAGCGTCTGAACAGTAGCCAGCGTCAAAAGTTAAACATGAGTAGCGCATTCTATCAGAAAATTAATTCCAAGGACTGCATTACGCAAGCACTGCTCATATTGATTTCATAGGGAGGATGTAAAAGGGGATTATATAACCAGGAAACTTGTCAGAGGAAGGTAGTCTTACAGGATTTAGCTGCAGGCAGGAACCAGTTCAGTACGAAGGTGTTACGGATGATATTTCAGTATTCGGACAATGTTTGATTTTCGATATTATTTGCACTATTTGACTAAAAGTAATCAGACGCTTATTAGTGCACATTCATACCGGCTGAGTTCACCGTTCGCATCTATGACTGCTGCTGACTCCGTCAATGAAATGCTTTAGTGTCCATGAACGGCCGATGATACGACCTCGTCAGTCAAAACTAGAGTAGCAACGCTGGGCACTGGACCGAAGACTCTTGACACACCAGGGCATGAACGTAATAAAATGTAGAGTTAACCGGTTGCAACAAAAATATTTATTACCCTCGTACAAGGTAATAATACGCTCATACGAAGCTGTTGTTTGAGCTGTAAAATTTGTTTTCTAATTTTACGACCCTTGGGTAGCTACTATTAAAGGATATTCAGTAATATACCTGTTTTTGGTTAAATTATGTGGAGAGGTTGGATATGTGTACGGACCCGCTAGATTACTATGTGCAATGGTGTTATTCATTATTGATTTAAGTGGATACAAACAACTGTCGGCTACATGTTTAAGCTAATTTTGTGCAATATTATCGTATTGGTCTATGTATCCACAATAAATCGTATTAACCCGCGAGCACTCGCGCTGTGAGCATTTTTCTCACAGTAATTTTAAAACGATGGGCGTTTTACCAAATTTAAATAGTCAAATATGGGTGTTTTCTTATAAATGCAACTAGAAATACATATTTAGACATATTAAGTACATTACAATCTGCTCTTTGACTGTCAGAAAAATGTTACACGCGCGATCGACAGTGTAACTTTTAAAGGTGCGATTTCTCGTGTGTTAAACTGGACACAATCAATCATTCCCACCCATTTTCCATTAATAATATCAATAATAAAACTGACGATTGACGAGGTCGTATCGTCGACTATTCATGGACGCTAAAGCATTTCATTGACGTTGTCAGCAGCAAAGTTAGTGCTTCATAGATATCTTTTCCTAAGTTGGCACCACTGCTGAGACGATGCCACAGTTAACATACACAGTCGCGACACTCAATGCTGTGAAAGTTGTTATTATCTGACACTAGCGGTCCTTGTGGTGGGTAAGGTACGGTAAGTGAAACGTCTGCTTGTGATTACTTTTCTACGAAATTAATCAAATTGTTTCTGTAATTTTTGCGACCCAAACATTCGTACAATATCGAGAGACATAAACAATCGTGAAATAAATGTAAAAACAGCCGAATTTTCCTGATTCATTGATAGAAACATCAACTCATTCATAAGGAAATACAAATATTTGTATATTTTGTAGCCTGTTCCGCTGAATGTGAGAGAGTATAAACAAACAAGAAAGATTAATTCCTATTGTGGTCTGTTCCTATATGACAGAACCTTTCTTTGACGAGTAAAAATTCGATATAGAGTCTAATGATTCGAACAATTTTACTCTTCACTCGTCTTTGTTATAAACACATATATTATAAAACTATTGATGCTACATTCACCAGGTTCCAAAGTTCAACTGTGGCACATTGGGCAGGAGATACGCCTTATGCCTTCTATGGAAACCACTGTTTTTCCTTATTACCCAAACATGTATCAAACATGTTCGCCAACCGCGGTGCCCGAGGAGACTAAGGCGCGTCAGTCACGGTCTGCACGGCCACTACGGTCGGGGATTCGAATCCCCCCTCGGGCATGGATATTCGTGCCGTCCTTAGTATAAGCTAGTTCATAAGTAGTTTGTAAGTTTAGGGACTGATGACCCCGTAGTTAAGTCCCATAACCTGTACAAACATTTGAACATTTGAAAAATGTTCGTAAATCTATCGGATTCAACTGCGGGCTTATTAGTCTGTAGCTTACAAACTACTTAAACTGAGGTAAACTAACCTGAAAACAACACAAACACTCGTGCCCGAGAGGGGACTCGAATCCCCGACCGCGAACGGCCACGCGCACCACATCATGGCGCCCGTCGCGGCTAGACATGTATCAGCACCTATGTGCTGTCAGCAATGGGCTTCTTATTTCATTACATCTGTGGAAGTCATCGTATTTTAGTGACAACCCAAGGTATGAAAATCAGGCTTAAATTCGTGTATCTTACTTTGAATTATTACCTTGGTCTTACATTGTGAGGTTATGTACGACCATTTTCATAACAACCAATATTGATAGCTTTGTTATCTACATCCAAATATTCTGTAAGATTTGTTTTTTGGTGGGTTAACTCGTTATTTTGTGTGTAAAACGTAATTTTCTTGTTAACGGGTTAAAGTGTTTTATTCTTAAAAACTGATTATTGAAGTCTTAGAATTCAGAGGTGTGTGTTCATCAGAGACAAGGGTATCGTTGGGAGTGTCCCAATGAAGTGTGGACAGGACCTTTAATATTTTCTATATACATAAAACAGCTGAAAACCCGGCGTTGCGCGGGTATTTATTTATTCAAGCCTTGAGTAGTACCTCTCCTATACCTTCTCTCTCTCTCTGTACATCTCCTCTTTTGTACAAACATGTTACATTTATGGGGTAATATATAAGAAATAATGCCATCTCAGACAATATACAAAATTATAAGTGCAGTATCCAAGCAAAGAAAGATAGTAATAAAAATAAAAATGGTATGTAACATTCATACAGTCATTTAAAACTTGACTATAAATATTATTTCTTGTTATTGTCCATGGTCTAATATGAGCCGCCGTGGAGTAGCCGAGCGGTCTAAGGCGCCTCCGTGCGAAGCGCGCGGTTGCTCGCCGTCGGAGGTTCGAGTCCTCCCTGGGGCATGGGTGTGTGTGTGTGTGTTTGTCCTTAGGTTAGTTTACATTAGTTTAAGTAGTCTGTAAGCTACGGACTGATGACCACGCAGTTTGGTACGATAGATTTACAAACATTTGGACATTTTTTTTAATCTAATGTGAATAAATTCTTTGTTGAGCCACCCCTGAGCAAGCGCTATCAAGATGTTCGTGTGAGAAACATGGAAACGTCAAATCTGCTTTGCAGTATTTACAAGTTTGCCCTGTGATTTAATAATTATAATAGGAAATGCAAGTATCTCTGAAAACTATAACCTCTTGAAGTTAAAAGGTACATTTTTCGGAAATAATGGGTACTAGTTAGATGTAAGCTGTTTAATTTCCTCCTTTTCTTGTAGCTGTGTAGAAGTCTATAGCTTTCACCTCGGCCGTGTGAGCTTCAACATCACTGTCAGTTTTCAGGAATTTCCTTAAGATGACTGGAATACAGGAGTGTCTTAGTAGTGAAAACGTACATGTGTTAAAACGTAGTATATATGATCTCATATTTATTGAATTACATACAATTATACAATTATATAATTTTACAGGTAAATATAAGTAATGTGTGTTAGTAAACTCTGTTGCGAATACAGTTAGTAGTAAAGAGGTAATAGATTAAGGCCTGATGCGTAATGGGGAGGTTTTCCATGAATTATGGATTATTTCGACTGTAGTTGCCCTGCATATAAAATTTAATTTACTATGAACGTTTAAGACTTCATGTGTTACGAACAACGTGTTGTTTCTTTTCTTTTTATTTATTTGCTAGCTTATTCGCCGATTAACCCGATTCGCTGGGTTAAAGTTCAAAATCAGTAGTTTTATAAATGCAATAATTGAAGGGGGGAGGGACTGCAGTAAAAGACCTTGCGATTAGTACTTTTTCTTTTTTTTTTTTGTACTCATGCAAAATTTTTAAATTTTATTAAATTCTTATAAACTATATTTGATGTTTGGTTGTGTGGCGCATACACATATATATTTTGCGCTATTCCGACACGTGAGAATGCAACGTAGAGTTGACCGTGTGAGAAACAGTCTTTCTTCAAACTGACTCCGCAGTAGCGAAATGTTTTGTCCTGAGCCTTATTGATTGTCATACTGTAAGCTAATTTCACAGGAAATAGTAATCTTCTACAAGAAAACGGCATAGTACAGATTAATGGGATTCGAGATATGAACACTGGTTTTCCTTTTTGTTTACCAGTTAAAATTATTGCTTCAATAACGTTATGAAGTAGTTGTTTGACACACAGTCTTGTGCCATTACATAATTTGGGCCTGTTAATATTTCGTAATACTATTATTGGCGAACCAATTTTTAGTTCCAATGCATGCAGATGCATACCAGATGGATGTAATGAGTTTAAAAATTCGATTGGAAAGTTGACACTCTTCTTGATCCATAATTGTAACTATCGATTTATATATTGTTTCTGTTGCTGGAATCATCTTCTGTATTTGTTTATTTGTTGCACTACGTTATTCCTTGGCGCTAAAATGTTCGCTTTATTTGTTGTACTACTGTACGTCATTCCTTGGTGCTAAAATTGTTCGCTCATACAACCAGTCTTCATTTAGGTAGTTCATTTCTGTCGACGGATAGACTTTATGTATAAGTTGTTCCTCGGTTTCCTACGACAATGCATAATTCTTCTGTTAAAGTTTTCTTTCCAGAGTACGTATCAAGAAGGTAAGTGCCTCTAATTTTCAATAAATTTTCGGAAAACGTGTGAGCTCTTGGATCTCCTATAATTACTGCGCACATATTTTCATTCAAATATAGCTTTTCAACTCAATCCCAAAATGACAATCTCATTAAATATGCATTTATTTCGTCTGCCTGTGTTGATTTTGGAATTATTGGTAATGTTTGACGAAAGTCTCCTGACAGTATCAATAAAACTACTCCCATTAATCTGCTAAGATTTTTGAGGCTGTTTGTGAATTGTGGATAATATGAATATCACTTGCAGTAACTTGCACTCCATACAATCAGGCAATGGTTATTGAAGAAGGAAACTACATAAATTTTCCTTGCAAAGAATTCTGATTAAATGAAAACATCGACAGACGCGAAGGAATGTTGCTATGATGTAAATTCAAATGATACCCGTTGACAGAAGCACTTTTTCCTATCCATGGTATTGCAAGGCATGCAGGATTCAGCTAATTATTTTTTCTGTGTCCTACCTGGGTTAAATTTTACTCGCAGTGCCGGCAGTTTAGTGTGCTATCGTTGGCAACGAAATATTCGCTTTAGGATGATCACTAATTTACTGACTGGAACAGCACTAATTATTTATTTCATCACCAACATAAGGAATTATGCCCCTCATTCTACGTGACTGATTTTTCAAAAAGCATTGAACGGCCTTTGCCAACATCAGCACACTACGCCGATGCCGTAAGTAAAATTGTAGTCCTTGTTGTAGTGTATTACTCCACAGTTATGAGAACGAGAAAACGAAGCATCGGCATCTGTTAGAAAAGCTAAAATAAAGATTACAAACACAGATTTTAATTACTCACCTAACTGAATGCTATTAATCTTTTAGTAACGTGATACTGTCTGCTAAACGAAAGTAACCTATGACTTACGAAATTTCCGTCAGAGACATACATTAACGAATGTCTACAGTCTTTGTACTGCAGTGAGCTCAAAGATAATATGGAGATGGTACTATGTATTATGAAACCGAGACGCTCCGCGTATATTTGTCTTTCTATTCCAGTTGACAGTATTTTGATCCTAAGCACTACAGTTGTCTTTCCAGTGTTTATATTGAGATCATTGGTGTATTGCCAGTGTAGTTAATGCTCAGTTAATGAATGTGTGTTTTATCTTTGAGTCTTTCTATCCTTGAGCATCTGTTGATCGTCGTATTGCTCCGATTGCTCCACATTTTACGGATTTTTGTTCGCCACACTCACCCGCTTCCACATACCGCGACCGAAACACCATAGTGCATACCGCGAGCCTAAAGGCAACTCTCATGCATAACCGTCATTGGTCTGCATTGAGTAATTTTTGCTACCAAGTGAAATATACGGACACACGTGCCAAAGAGGAACTTTGATTCTGTTGTGACACCATTTGTTTATTTAATAATTGGGCTTGGATCTACTTTGTATATTAGCTTCCTCTCTTGTAAAGATTATCGTGCGAGGTTATCCGCTTTGTGCTAAGCTGAGCAAAAACCTCTTTGAAAAAAACTTAGTGCGATTTTGTGAATTTCGAAGGTACATTCTGCTATATATGTGTATACTGTCTGTAAAATTTCCTGCGAGTACAATTCGTAGTGCAAAAATAATAAATTGTAACAGGGAGCAAATATTTAACATTCATGGAACTGGGCGCACTTCTTTCGGTCTTGGTTCTCTGGAATCCTTCCATTAGGATTACTGAACTTAAGTTCCGAAGGCATAATCGTAATTTCAAAAAAATAAAAAAAATGTTCAAAAGTTTGTATAGCTTATGGGACTTATCTACGGGGTCATCAGTCCCTTAACTTACAAACTACTTATAAAATAGCTAACGGTAAGGACGGCACAAATATCCATGCCCAAGGGAGGATTCGAACCCCCGACCGTAGTGGCCGTGCAGAGCGTGAATGATGCGCCGCAGTCCTCTCGGCCACCGCGGCCTGGCTCGTAAATCCATATTTCGTTATTAGTTATAACTACTCATGCTCATCACTGACGACATTCAAGAGCTCCTGTGCACGCTCATTCGACGGGTCTTCTGATCAAAACTGAGAAGCTTTGGAAAAGCTTGTACCAGCTACAAGGTGTTTTTTTTTTTTTTTTTTTTTTTTTTTTTAATGTTAAAACAGACTTGGACTCGCATTATGTCACCGTCAACCTTTCAAGTGTTTGAGAGGGCTTGTTCCATTTCTCACACTAAATTTGATGCAAATCCTTCATTTCCTTATTATAGTAGAGAATCTCCGAGCACACGGAAACACGCCTAACCTATCTGTAAAATGTAAAATTTAAACTAAGCATGTTGTACACTTAAAACTGTGAACATTATGTTCGGGATATGTGTACCAACATAACAAAACAAGGTAGATAATCGAATGTACGTTGTCTGCACAATTTGAAAAGTCGCCTTACTTTTTGAATACATCTCGATTACTGCAAGATAGCGTCCAACACTTCATAAGTCGATTGTGCACTGCATTATCGTCACAGACTAACATGTACAGTCACACCGCGACGGTTTAGCCGTGCGCACTAGAACGCCGTGCTGCAGTGCGTGCGGCCTTTCGCAGTCGGGGGTTCGAGTTCCTATCAGGCATGGGTGTTTGTGTTGTCCTTAGGTTAGTTTACCTTAGTTTCAGTAGTTTATAAGCTATCTTCAATACATTCGTTTTATAATCAAAAATAACTATACTCAAAAGTATATGGATTTATAATAAAGGCGAGGGAAGAGTAAAAATGTTCGAATCATTAGACTCGATATCGAATTTTTACACGTCAAAGAAAGTTCTTGTCATATAGAAACAGACCACAACGGGAATTAATCTTTCTCGTTTGTTTATACTTACTCTCATTCAGCGGAGTAGGCTACAAAAGATGCACATGTTTGTATTTGCTCATGAATAAGATGATGTTTATATCACTGAATCAGGAAAATTCGGCTGTTTTTCCAGTTATTTCACGATTATTTATGTCTCTAGACATAGTACTAATGTTTGGAACGCAAAAATTACAGAAACAATTTGATTAATTCCGTAGAAAATTACAAACAGACATTTCTCTTACGGTACCTTGTCCACCACTAGGACCGCTAGTGTCGTTGCAACTGTCAGTTGTTAACAGCTTTCACAGTATTGAGTGTCGCGACTGTAGCATCGTCTCATTGTTGACACGTACGCGGTGGTGCCAACTTAGAAAAATTATTTTGGTGTGGTGTCTGTTTTTTCGGACTTGTCCGAAAGAACAGACACCATACCAAAAAAATTAGTATTTAGACTACGACGGCGGCGTCAGCTTCAATTAATTCACCGCAGATGCGGTCATACATTTGACCTCGCACGGGAATTCGAAATGGCGAGTGTAAGAGGGCATGAACGATAGGGGCGCTACAGTCATAGCGTACGACATGTGGGAATTTGAGACGGCCGGGAGGCGAGCATGGGTAAATTTATGCGTCAGTTATTGGAAAATGGGACCTGCAACGAAGTTTGCATGTAATTTTTGACGCCCACGCCACCCCCCCCTCCCTCAGCCCACACACAGACAAAAAAATGATGAAACGTAAAGATGTGTACCGCACACAACAGCTTCGCTGTAAATGCCGTAAAACTGTCGCATCAGGCATGACCTTGTATGAAATGAAGTTAGCATTACAGATTTACATGTTACTATTTATTTTTGTCTTCAAGTCTCCCTTAATTCTTTTGCATCCAAAATTAAGCAATCTGTTTTCTTAATCTCTATCTACATAAAAGCGAAAGGACACTCACTCACTCACTGACCAAACACGAAATCTCGAAAACTACTTCACCTATGAAAGCGAAATTTGGCAGGAATGTAGTTCATAGGTAGAAAACGTCATCTAAGAAAGAATTTTGTGATAGTGGATGGCGGAGCATACTTCTCCTACAGACTCACGAAATCTGCAGTTTCATTCCGATCTTCACGAAATTTCGCACGCTTGACCTTCAAAACAAGATGAAGGTCACCGTCTACCTTAAGTTTCATACGCTATACGGGGGAAGGTACTTCGCAACATAAAAATAGATCCCTAAATACTTTGGTCCGCCATAAGTTGAGAGCGGCTCGACCGATTTCAAAGATCCTTTTTTGTTGTTTTCGTTATTCTGAGAACAAGGGTTGTATGAAATAATACTGGAATATTTGTGAACAACAAAGTGCGTTTTTCAATGTGACCCTGCATTTCTATTGCATAAAAATCTATAGTTTGATGAAATTTGGCACACTCTACCTTTAAAACAAGAGAAATGTCACTGTCTGTATAAAATTTCGTTCGTTGCATGGTTGAGGGTACTTACGGAATTTTACAAAATGCATAGTTCTGCACATGTTACCTTTAAACCAAGTGGAAGATCACTGGCTACATAAATGTTTGTATAGTAAATGAGAGAGGGTACCTTGCAGAAAACGTTGCCAAGAGAGGGTAACACGGAAACGAACAGAGAGATGGGAGAGAAAGAGGTGGATGCAGAGAGGGGGTTGGGGGGAAGAGGGTGTGGACTATGAGAGTGTACGATAAACACCCGGGCAACGCCGGGTTTACAGCTAGTACGTTATAAAACGGTTTTCGCCTGTCTAGGCCATCGTCAGCATAATACACATCAGTGACGGTTCATAAGCGAAAGACATATGACATTTTATGATTGCATTATACAACCATGCAGAAAAGCAAGTATACTGTAAATCTCAAATGCCCTCTGAATATCGGTACCTTGTATTAATTCGAGAGTAAAGAGTCAGTTTTTTGTGCATCCAAATAAATACTTCGTAAGCCACCACACGGTGTGTGGCGGACGATAAATCGCACCACTGCTAGTAATTGCCTTTCGCTCACAGAAAAACGAGGGATAAACGACCGTCTGTATTTAAAGCCGTAATGACTATCGACCGTGACTGTACGGAAATGATTAACAGGACACTTAAATTGTCGCTACCAGTCACATTTTGTTATAACTAAAAATTTATTCAGCTACATGTTTCAAGGCTGAACCTCGTGTTTAGTCTTATGGAATTACAGCAACTACAAAAATATTTTAATGTAGTCATATATCAACAAAATCTGTAGCAATAAACCTATGAAAACAGAAAGATAAGCTAATTGAGATGATGTCTCTTTTTATGTTTGACCGCCATTTTATTACGAGCATCAGCTGTGATGACAGTGAATGCATGTGTTACAGTGTGTATGTTGTGAGGCTAACAAGCCCAGAAATGAAATGGTGATACACTCCGGTACCTGAAGAAGAGAACTACACAACAACAACTGATTTAGTTCATAAAGCAAACTTTTAAATTTGAACAGTTATTCAAACATCAAAAGAGACATCAACTCACATAAGTTATCTTTCTGTTTTCATAGGTTTATTGCTACAGACAGAGAGATTTTGTTCGTGTGTACAGAAATTATTGTAATACTGTAACAGTCTGAAGATTTTATTATTATTATAGTATGCATAATATGCAACAATACGCCCAACACAAATGTGAACAAGGCAAAAATATATACATATAAGTGAAGTTATTTACAACAGATACATAGAAAATGGACAGACTCAATACAGCAGAGTGCCTCGTCGGATGCTGAATGTAATCTCTTAATGCCACCAGGGAAACGTCTGATAGGACACTTGTTTATCATATTGTTTGCCTGCCACACATGTCACCAGGAAAGCCCCAGTTGTACATGTTATATTTGCACGTACCTTCATGTGTCCGGTATTTATTCAGCTGTACCCAGTCTGAAGATGAGGCGCAGTGTAGAAACGTGTAGCTGAATAACAGTATTACAGTTGAAACACATTTGTGTAATTTAAGTTACCTGCTAAAGACTGTCTATACGCCACTGTAAGAGCCATAATTTCTATCTTGCCTTTGCGGTACTTTCACAAAATGTAAGTAGGCGGCCGAAGAATCGCTATTCCGTCAACTTCAGATGCCGAACCCTTCTAAATATGCTCAATAGTGTATCTCTCATCGTCCCTCCTGGGATTCCTATTTGAGTTCCTGGACCATCTTGAAAGGTGTACGTAATATAACATTTACTTAATTTTACCTGTCATGCAGCCTTGAGCATATTTTGTTATAGAAACTTAAGCTGTTATTCTGTAGAATACAAATTTATGTAATGTTCTGTACCATTTTATTAATCTATATAATATGCAGAAGTCATTTGCATATCTCTGCTGTAAACCAAAGCCTGTGTTACATCTTTGGAGTGAGTCTTGCACTCGCAGTTGTTGCGTTAAGAAAAGAGTCGTCGTGTGACTCTCGTAGAGGTCAGTCGACGAGTAGAAGTCGTTGTGGAACTATCAACTAAGTCTGTTGGTGTGTATGACTCGAGGAGTAAAAATCGGAAAGTTTTAAGGCTTTAGCCGTTTGGAAGAGTCGCAGCCAAGTCTGCAGAATGTAATATTTGTAAAGAAGCTGAAGTTAATGAATACTGTCACTAATAAGGTAAAACATGTACATTTTTATTGTTATGAATGGAAGATTGTACTTGAAGTATTGTAGTTGGTGTTGGTCTTTTGCTGATGAATACTTTAAGTGCAGCTTGCATTATCATTTAAGCCTGAGTCATTTTACCAGTTCCTCTTTCCTTTCACCAATTTGAAAGCAAATTTGCAATCCGATCTGATCATTGAGCTAATTGTTTCTTGTGATAGTGTTG
Organism: Locusta migratoria; assembly: GCA_026315105.1. Taxonomy (NCBI): domain Eukaryota; kingdom Metazoa; phylum Arthropoda; class Insecta; order Orthoptera; family Acrididae; genus Locusta; species Locusta migratoria. The sequence continues at coordinate 711,042,764 of CM048744.1, forward strand.
CATAAGAATAGTGTTATTAAATTTATAAGTGTTAATTAGAACAGTTTACTGAAGGCATTTGACATGATTAATTGGTCTATTAATGAGAGCAGGAAGTAGTGTTCATAAATTCAATGAAGTTCATAGTTAGATGTTTTCTCAGTGTTAATGAAAGTTCACATTATTAGGTCACTTAATGTTAATAACGGTTAAAGTGATTTGTCTGATGACAAGACAAATAGCTAGATCATGTAATGAGAAAAGAAACATTTGCAGTGTCTGATATTCTGGAAACATCACCACAATTGAAGTACATTTTTATATCACTGAATCATTATGGTAAATGTTGTATAGACAAGCTCATTATCAAGTACAGTGAGTTTGGTACCCCATTAATCCTAAATGTCTTTCTTTGATCATAATTATTCAAGTGACCAAAATATTACAGTAGTAGCACATTAGTTTGTTGGCTGTCACTGTCAAATTGTCCCTTTACAGTCTGGCAACTAGTATGTGATGCACGCTAACAAATCAGAACATTTCATTTGCTCGCGTTGATTCTCACACACGAAATTAATGTGCAGACAAGTTACGAGTTTAATTACAATTGATTTATTAACTACTGTACAATCCGTTTTATCCGTTGCGCATACAACAAAACCACATATACGTAAGATGACTGAATTCCATGTCAGTTGTTATTTATTCTCACAGGGCAAAGGAAGATACTAAGTCTCACTGCTCAGTCATTTGATAGTCAAAGCCACAACAGATAATTTATTTGTGAATTTTTCGGTCACTGGGCACTGTCACTGAACACCAACAGTGACATGATTGTTCCGACACACACACACACACACACACACACACACACACACACACACACACACACATACGCACAAACACACACACACACACACACACACACACACACACACACACACACACTACATTTATCAACCAAACACACATCAGTGTTGATCGAACTTACCAGTAATAAAACGTAGTATTCCACTTATGAATGATTTCTAAGTCGTCATTTTTCCTATCGGGTGTGAATCCCAAACACTCGACAAGTACTCAAGAATGGGTCGCATTACTGCTTCATATGCGATCTCCTTTACAGGTAAACCATATCTTCCCGAAATTTCCCTTGGAAATCGAAGCAGTCCGTCCACATTCCCCATAACTGACATAAATCTTTTTGCAATTTCACACCTGGATAGTTAACGAATGTTACTGCGTCAACAAGAACACTACTAACACTGTGTTCGAATACTATGGGGTTGTTTTTCCTACACATCTACATCACCTTACATCTTTGTCCATTGAGAGGTTGCTGCCATTCCTCACTCATTTTGTATCCTACTACAATCATTTAACCTTCCTTACACCACAACATTAGCAAACAACCACAGATTGCCATTCACTCTGCCCGACAGGTCATTTATGTAGATAGAAAAGAATATCGGTCCTACCACACTCTTTTGGGGCACTCCCGGCGATACCCTTGTCTCTGATGAACACTCGCTGTTGAGGACAGCGTGTTGGGTTCTAGTACTTAAGAATTCAGCTACTATCATACCTGGGGACCTATATCGTATGACAGTACGTCACTAACAGTCTGCAGTGCGGTACTGTGTCAAAAGTATGTCTCTTGCGCTAGTGCGCGAGACACAATGTGAGAAAAGAACAAGCTGAGTTTTAGATTGCGATGCTTTCTAAAGTTATGTTGCTGCGTTGATAGAAACTTTCCATCTCGAGGAAATTATTATATTCGAAGTGGGAATACGTTAACAACTTCTGACATTCGGAACATTCGCCTATCATTTTGCGAGTCACTTCTCTTTCCTCCCTTGTATACCACAGCTATCTGAGATTTTTCCAGCCGCTTCGGACTTTACACCGAGATCAGTGATTCGAATGTAAAATATATGAGTGTATAACTTAAAATGTACAAGTGGTTAATGGCGCAAGTACACTCATCAAAACAATTAGCAGGTCAGTTGAGATATCTAGGTTCTGAAGTATTGTCGTCGCCAGAATGAGCTACAATGTTTCGACGTCATTCTGTTAGTTCTGTGGACAACAACATTACTGCAACCGAGATAGTGGTAATAACAGAAAGTTGCTGCAGTGGGAGTTGGTATTGGCTAGAGTTTATCAAACGAATTACACAAGCAGTTAGGTTCAGATAGAGTAGTGAGCAGGTAGTGTAATGTAACAACAACGTGACTTACCCGGCGAGCACAGAATAACGTTGAGAGGCCTTATAATGAGAATGAAATGATGCCGGCTGAGAGCGCGACACCCAACCAACATGGCGGCCGAGCGCCAACCGGCCACAGCTGCAAGCACAGGGTAGTTTACTGAGTTCGTTGTCTCTTTATTCCTTTTTCATATATTTTAAGGCGTTCCTTTTTTACTATGTATTTTTGGCATAAATAATTACAAATATCAGCTAGGGACAGCAGATCATACTATTATATAAAAAACAAACACATTTTCCCTCTGTCTGTCCGTTTAACCTTCTATAACTCGAGAAGTACCGAACGTATCGTCAAGCGGTTTATTTTAATGTCTTCTTTAGAATCCTGGGTAATCTTAGGCTATATTTAATGTCAATACGAATATATGAAAAAACTAAAATAAGAATCATAACGAAGAATCATTTACCGCTTCTGCACTGTACGCAGCTCTACAGCCTAAACTATAATAGCTAGGCCGTGTACATAGAATAAACTTGCAGAAGTCACAAATATCTACAAAAATACGTGAGAGCATGTGTCTAACTTTTACGAGTGGTCCACATTTATCATATTTGTTTTCTAAAGCGTTGGCTCCAGATGGCTTCAGACTACAGATATAGTGATTGTAGAAGATCTGTAAAAAAGTTAGACATATGATCTCTCATTTTTTTCTTGTAATCGTACTATGTACTATGTACTTTGGCGCAGGTCTCATAGTTTAGGCTATGGTGCAAAGGTCATGAAAGTGCGGAAGTGGTAAACCATTCTACGTCATTATTCGTATTTCAATTATTTCTCATTTTCGTATTGGCATTTAATATAGCCCACGTTGAATAGAGAATTGTACCGAAGAAACTGAAAGAAACCGCACTACAAAATGTTCAAATGTTTGTTAAGCTTATGGGACTTAACTACGGGGTCATCAGTCCCTAAACTTACAAACTACTTATGAACTACTTACAAACTAGGACGGCACAAATATCCATGCCCGAGGGGGGATTCGAACCCCCGACCGTAGTGGCCGTGCTGACCGTGACTGGAGCGCCTCAGTCAAAACCGCACTACGATACGTTCTGCAGTTCTCAAGTTAAAGTAGTTTAAAGCCGGAGCGGCTCAGCTAGTTAGTAATAAAATAAATAAAAAGTGTTAAGTCATAATTATTGTATACCAAATTTCAAATGTCTATTATATTGGTCACAAAGAACAAGGTGAGTGGGCAACAGAATCTGTGCTCGCTGGTGGGTAAGCTCGCTGAGAGTAACGAGTGGAATTTGCTAAGTTCCACCGCTCTATTGTATCCAAATTTGTGAGAAAACCAGAGAGCTATAAGAATTTTGTTTAAATGAAAAGAAAAGTTCATTTCATTATCTACAACTTTCTCGCTGACGAAAATTTCCTGAGCATAAAACGAAAAACTTTTTCACGTCGCAATTTTTATTTCATATAAAAGTAATAGTTTCAATTATTATTTTTATACAAACGCAATATATATTCTACTTGCTAAGAACACTGTTGCATTCCTTCAGTATTCACCTGTCTACGCGAAAAATTTAGTAATTTTTTCCTACCCTAAGGGGTTCAAATGACAATGTAATTAAGGCGAGCACCACTTGAAGAACTACGCATTTATCGGCCCAACTCCGCTTCTACACCCAACCAAGTTGGCTGCCGGGCTTCACTGCCTGTACGCTGATGCAGGCGGTATAGCCTCTCTATGTTATTCTGTGCTCGCTGCACTTACCCGAAGCTATGGCACTGGAGAGCCATAGGAAGGTTGGAAGTGAGACATACACAGAGAGAGGTGGCTGCTGTTATTGGAGTGTTCCAAAGTGTAATTTCCAGGAGCTAGACGTGATTTCAGGCCACAGGAAACGTTAAAAGAAGGCTAGGCCATGGTCGTTCATGGGTAACACCAGCAAGAGATGTCCGTTATTTTCGGTTAACAGCCCGTCGAGACAGGAGACTGAATGCAACTCAGCTGCAACGTTCACTCCACGCAGCAACAGTACGCGCAGTGTCAACACAAACTGTCGAAAATCACCTTCGGGAATGTGGCGTCTACGCACTGAGGCCTATAGTGTTTGTCCCATTAAAACCAGGACACCGTTTAGTTCACGGCAACTGGGCGGAGGTAATGGTCGTCGCCTGGTTCTGTTCACGGATATGTTAGGATTTTATGTTCAGCCGGACAGTCGTCGTACCCTCATAGGGAGAGAACGTAGAACTCGTAACAGTCCTGCTTATGAGCAGGAAACTTCTTGATGCTGGATGAATGGTATGGGCAGAGGTACGGACGTGGTGGACGTACGGACCTCTATGTCGTTCAGAATGGCGCTTTAACTGCTCAGAGGTATCCTGTAGAGAAACGAGATCCTTTGACACTTCGTTATGTCATATGCTGGTGACATAGCAGGTGGGTTCATTGGGTAGACAATAACGGTCGTCCCCACAGAGTGGCACTGGTGGACAACATGCTTGAACATGCTTGAAGCTGATATTTGTACTCGAGGAAGAATGGCCAAGTATCCCTCAAGATATGGTTGATACCTCATACTGTCTATGCCACGCAGGTGTGCAACTGCACTAGCCGTCGGAGGTGATCACACACCATATTAGAGGGCGATGAGCGTGACGTTTTCACCCCATGATGCCTTGCTCTAAGTAAAAGCGGGTAAACCTGAAGTAAAGAGACAGAAAATTATCGTATCGTGTCACACAAAAATTAAAGTTGCAACCAATATCTGACGATAAACCGTTACGATATATATGCTGTGGGTAGTATCTCAGCTGATCCCTAATTGTTTTGATGAGTGTATATTGGAAGTCACAAAACGCTTCGAATAAATTAATCATTTTTAACAAGCTTTCTCTTCGAAAATGATGAAAGTGAGGCATAAATAAATTGTCATGTTTAATCAAGAGATTTATATTATCTTTGCATAATTTTTTAATACTTGAAGTATAGAGATTAAACATATAGGAATGTTGTACAGCCGCGGCCGATTAACCGAGGGCACGAGGCCGTTCCCTGTCGGGGGTTCGAATCCTCTGTCGGGCAATGATGTTTGTTTCGTCTTTAGTAAAAGTTTATAAATAGTTTGTAAGTATAAGGACTGATGACCCCGCAGTTAAGTCCCATAAGCTTAACAAACGTTTGAACATTTTGAATGTTGTATTCATCATAAAGACTGAAAAATTTTGCTTCGTTTAAACTACATTTTAAGTACTGATGACGGTCACACACTAACCTAAAACTAGATGTGGGACAATAAAGAAGTGTTTGTGAATGATTGCTGTATATCATCCACATATTATAAAAGACTCTGAGAACGTGAATTCATTATGAAAACAAACTTGATAACAATTTATTACCTAATGACAAGAAAAAAATATTAACTGGCTGCTGCTACTGTGGTAAGAGGTAATAACAGAACTATGTTGATTATGGACAAGGTCAGAGTGAGTGGCCGTTATTAATAGCCAATAATTGTAGTTATGTCGCATTTCTGCGATTAGTTTCTCTGTAGAGAACATTTAATATGGGCTGTATGAGGACACGGCTTTACAAGCAATTGCAAGTAAACAGAATTCGAAGTTACATGATACAGCTTTTTATCGTGACAAACAATTGCTCACATTCTGTTCCACAGTAAGGAAAAGATTCAGCGTTCGGAATAGTGTGGTAAATTGTATGGAGATCATTCAAACAGAGCTATAACTACTTGAGTGATTGAGCATGAAGGGAGTTGAAGAGTGGAAAAGAAATTGTTGTACTTTGGCTGATCGTGGTCAGAGTTAATGTCATTCTTATTCTGTAAAATAAGGTCCATCGAGGTACTAAAGGCAAAAACTCCGATTACTGCAAATTCTGACTATTAATGGACATTATTCTAAGAATCCTTTTTTTTTATTCCTCACACACCCTCACATTCACCCTTACTTAAGAAGCAGCCGTAAGTTAATTTTTCTCTCTCCATTAGTTTATTTTTTGTTTTAGCTGTCCCAAACCCACTTTGAGTTGATACATTTCTCCCCTCTGCCTGCCATTCCATTTCGGGCTGTTCACCACATTCATCAGGTTGTCCACACGACATACAAGTCTGTATCTTTACTCACTTGTACATCGTTTCTCTTAGACATTCCTGTACTTTTAATATTTAAACTCTAATATAAGTAGTATTCATTCAGAGTTCTTTTTTTACATCAGTTTGTGTATTGTGTCAAAAAATATCTTCAGATGTGAAAAACAATTTTTATAGGTATAAACTCTGTTGTTGGAGTACCTATTGATGTATTAGAAAACAAAAGCCGATTTACAACGAACAAATAAATTAATTTCATCGTGGAACATAAGTAGAGTGAATTACAGTTATATACATTTTACTCTACATGAAGCGGTTGATTCCATGACCATTATCAAATGTAATTACTTTGAGATACAGTTTTAAATAGCTTGTACGGAATGTGTTGTTTGTTTCATATCGAACGAGTTAATGAGCAACATTAGAGTAGCATACAGCAATTATTCGCAATTAATCAACATTAGCGACAAGATTAAATTTTCTTCTGTCAAATGCAACAGTGTCACCACTGCAGAGAGAACTATTTTGTAGAGAATCGCAATTATTTGAGCAGTAGGTGCATGAATCGACAACAGTGTTTAGTTTTTTTCGGCAGATCTGTTTACACCTCGTTTGACCTTGTTCTGGAGGACGCGGCAGTGTAGCGATACTAATGAGTGTGTTGCAACAGATACGATACACGTCACACGCGTGTCGAAGATCGTAATTATCAGTAATCAATACACGTCAGAAAAAAGAATTCTGTGCGCGTACATTTCTCTTGGAAGCCGCGGCATAAAGTCATAACAATTGTTTCGTATTCATACCACGTAATTTCGAAATGGAAGTTCTACACGGCTCTGCTATGACTGCAGTTTCGCTCAGCCGGAATATCCTCTCATTCAAGCAGAACGAAATGACGCCTCTTCGAGCTTTCTCTGTGTTGTGTGTCGTTCGTAGTGATATGAGGTCCCTTCCGCTTATAACACCGCCGGTTTTTTCCCCTCAGGACTGGCTACTAATAGAAATATATGGTTTGTTTTAAAATATGTACGTACCCATTGTGAATGTGTGATACAATTACTGTACGCACATAGAGCTCTTGCTGCTGTGAGGATAGCTAGCACTGTTATTAAAAATTAAAATGGCGACGTTATTAGTACAAAAACAGTGAGTAATCATTTTTTTCTCCTTTTGCGTGGTGTGCTACTGACTGAAAATGGTCCTCAGTTGAGTGACACATGTGGTGAAGGTGTCATGGGTGTGCGACGCTTCGGAGGAAGTCGTGTGACAACAAGCCGAGAAAGTATCGACCTCGCACTGACCGACCTGATATGATCAAAGCGAGTGGAGAAATTTTGAATGATCGCCGAAGGATTGTGAAACAAATCGCCTCTAAAGGTAGCATTTTATTGGGATCTGTGCACACAATCCTTTATAAGGAACTGAAAATTATAAAGTGTCCTCGAGGTGGGTGTTGTGAATACTGATAGATGACCACAAGGCTGCACGCTTAGCATATTCTCAGTTGACGCTCGACGCTGGCGTGAATGGGGCTTATAACAACAGATAGCGGTTTTAAATCCTGAAACGAAGTAATTGCATTAGTAATTTTTCAGTGTTCAAAGACTCCAAATGATTAGAGCTGCAGTGATATTACGTCGAGACGTGACAGAAGTTTCACAGTTTGCGAGTGATTAGTTTGAGAGGACTTGAATAAACCTCGCAGTTTATAAAGGAACGCCTGTGAACTAGAATCTGTTATTCGTTTTCTGTATGCTAAGAGCGGTAAATCAAATGAGAGCCATCGACAAATCTTCGAGGTTTACGGAGAAAACACAGTGAGTGCCTCTGTGCTGCAAAGATGGATCCGAAATATACAAGGGTAGGAACTTAAATAGTGGCAACAGTGCTGTGGAGACACTATGCTATGGAATCTACTATTGTCGCTGATAGCACACGTTGCTCTCCGAGCAAATGGACTCGCCCGTCCCACGTTACGGCGTGTGCCCAATCGAGGGAAATAGAGTCCCTTGTGAGCGAGCGGTCTAACATAACGCTATCACTATGTTTCCGAAGTAGGAACAACGGAGTTGGATCAAAACTGAATGTGCCAGAGGTCGTACAGCACGACAGTGCCATCAAGGTCTTCAAGACGCGTAAGAGCCCCAGTTTGGTGAAAATTATGGTGCTTCTGTGATGGTGTTATCCTAACGTATTACGTTCCTCCGAAGCAGACCGTCAGTGCACAATATTAATGATCGTTTTTGGAGCATCAGCTGCCACTAGCTTTGCGAAAGAAGCGACAACTCTTTCTGCGCAACCCACCTATCATTTTGCACCACAATACGCGGGCGCATACAGCGCAAACTGTGACTGCTCTGTTCGGTCGATGGGACTGGGAAGTACTGTAGCATCCACCATACTCCCAAGCCCTAAGTCCTTGGGACTTTAATGTGAGGCCGTAGAAGGTGGAACCACTTCGTGGCATTCGTTTCAGAACTGTTCCAGAGATTCGACCGGCAGCAGACCGCTCCATTCGCACCATCAACAGAACAGGCTCTGACAACGGTATATAACGCCTTCCACATCGCTGGCAACGGGTTCTACACAACGCTTTGACTACTTTGAAGGACAGGAACAGGTGCAAACATGTAACGCTTTTGTATCGGTTGTGAGTAAATAGTTGCCACTATTTAAGTTCCAACCCTCGTATAAGAAGGGAAGCGGGTAAATGCATGACGAAGAAAAAGTGGGCGTCCGTATGTAGTTTCTGATGAACTCGAAGAAAGGATTAAGAAAAGCCGCGGATTTACGAATAATGCCCTAGCACTTTCACTCATTTCACTAATAGTAATTTACGAGATTGTGTTTGCAAAGCTGGGTTTCATACATTTTCCTCACTTTGGGTGGCAAATGTCTTCGTGAATACCAGAAACGACAACGTATGGGCGGCGCACTTTGACACGTTACAATGACGATGTTAAGTAATTTTTATCCCTCGCGGAACGAAATATAAGTTGCTCATGACACCCCTGAAACGAAACGGTAATGGATGAAATGAAGGCACATTTCGCCCCCATGGATGGTTAAATCGAAATAATTCTAGACACCCAAAAAAGTCGCGTGCACAGTGTTTTGGAAGAGACAAGGCGATTTGTTGGTCGGTGTTTCACCATCAAGCGAAAACGTTAAAATGTATACTACGAGGCGCTGAAGAAAGAGTTCTGGAATACAAAACAAGCGCAGAGGAATGCTCTCAAATTCACGTCAACTCCCGATCACACAGCAAATGTGAGAAAACAGTTTCTTCATAGAACCTTTTGACCTTCCTTCTATCATATCCGAACCCGCTCTTCACGATTTTTATATCTTTCGGCATCTGAAATCGTTGTTTGGTGCTAAGCCCTTTGAGAACGATGAAGACGTACAAGAACATTTTACTGTATGGTTGACAACATGGGCTGCAAATTCTTTGACGAAAGAATGCGTAAACTTATACCACACAGGTAGCCGAATTTCTGAGAGAGTTCTATTGTATCGATGAAAGGTCAAAATGAAATGTTCAAATGTTTGTATAGCTTATGGGACTTAACGACGGGGTTATCAGTCCCTAAACTTACAAACTACTTATCAACTAGTTTATCCTAAGGACGGCACAAATATCCATGCCCGAGGGGGGATTCGAACCCCCGACCGTAGTGGCCGTGCTGACCGTGACTGGAGCGCCTCAGTCCCCTCGGCCACCGCGGCCGGCAATGAAAGGTCACATTGTTTGGTTAATTAATAGTTATAGGCAAACTCAGTTGCCTGATAAAATTTTTCAAGAAAATTATTAGGTGGCCCTGTCCATGAAATAAAGATTCATCATCTTGGACAGTTTCCACCATCTGGCCGGGTCTGCTTCGAACATCAGCCTCTCCATCGTCTTCTGTCATGCCACCATCTCTCCGTCTTCACCTTGGTCCAATCTTCTTCTTTCTTCCTGACACATTCCTCCACTCCTTTCAGCCATCTGTCTCTCAGTCTTCCTCTCGGTCTCTTTCTCTCGAGTTTCATCTTATGTATCCTCCTTGGTACCTCTTCGTCCATTCGCTTAATATGCCCACACCATTTCAGCCTTGATTTCTCTACCACCACTTGTAATGGTCCCACCTTCATTAACTCTCCCATTCTTTCATTTTTTAACTTGTTTGTCTTTGTCACTCCAATATTGTTCCACGAGAATTTCATCTCACTAGCTTGTAACTTACTTTTCCCCCTTCCTTTCATAACCCAAGTTTCGGATTCACCTGTCAGGATCGGAACGTAGTATACCGGTATATGATTAAAATTGCTTTGGGGTATATTAGGCTTCTAACACTCTTCCGAAATGCTTCTACTTTTCTCCCCCGTTCGTTTGTTTCTCTGTCATTTTTCCATTTTCTTGTATTAGGCTTCCTAGGTACTTGAATCTCTCCACTCTTGTCAATCGTTCCCCACCGACTGTAACTCCAGTTGTTGCTCTCTCCTTTGTTATTGTTGTGATAACTCATTTACACTAAATTTCATACCATATTCTTGTACTGCCTTTCCCATACGTCCAAATGCTCTTGTACTTTCTCCTCCTTATTCCCCCAAATCATCACATCATCTGCAAAGACCATAGTTTCATCTTTCCTTCACTAATTACTTCAGCTACTGTATTCATTACATCAGCCATCACTACAATTAAGAGTAATGGTGAAAGTGAACTTCCCTACCTCACGCCATTCTTCTGTCCAATCCAAGCTGATCTCTATCCTCCCATTTTCACAAAGCTCTCACATCTATCGTTCATTGCCCTTAACATCCAGATAGTCTGTTTTGCTACCACGTTATTTTTCAGGACGCTATTACAATGTCCAGGAAGGTAATTAGTAGATCTATTCCACATTCATAGTGTTGTTCCTGCAGTTGCCTTACAGCAAAAATTAGATCCAACGTGGAACTTTCTGTTCTGAAGCTATGTTGCTCTTCTCTCATCCCTCCTTCTGATTTTGCCCGAATTCGTGCTTCCAAAATTTTCTCAAAAACCTTTAGACACTGACTCATCAGTGTTATCCCTCGATAGCTCTTGCATTCCTTTCCATTGCCCTTCTTAAAGATTGAGTCAGTTATTCCCTTCTTCCAGTCTTCTGATAACGATTTCTATCTCCATACAGTTTTCATTACTCGATAGAGCCATTGTATCTCCACCTTTCCTGTTGCTCTCACCATGAAATAAACTGATTACGCTATGAAAATTAGTGACTCTCTGTCTATTAGTTAAATTAAGCGCATGTGACGTTAAACCCTGTACTTCGTTGATGTCACATTCATATTTATGGCTGTATTCCCTATTAAAGAGAACAGAGAAGACGCTCTGACAGATCTTCACTGTGCTATCTGTTGGAGGCCGTCGTTGAAACTATGACCAGGAAACCTACTGTCCCATAGTGCCATATACCGTTATCGGCTCAAAATCGACGTCGCCTTTCCGACTCTACTTTTATTTATTTATTTATTTATTTTTTGCAAGTTTTACGTCTTTCTTCACGCCGGCGTTGGTGCTTCATTTTGATTCTTCAGCTCTTGTGCAGTGAACCTTTATTATCCCCTCCACACAAGCTTCCAGGTTAAACACGTTATTTTAATTTATATTTAGACAACCTGATCTTCGTCTCTTATTTCCTTCTAAATTTTTAAGCTAACCAAAGTCTTTCTTTAATTATTGACTCCATACCAGTGTAACATTTATGATTGTTTAATCTCATGATTTTTAATACTTTTATATATTCAACGTTCGGTTTTATTTCGTCATAGGGCATTCTCTCTTCGCATATAACAGTTTCTCGGTTGCTCTATCTGCTAATTTCCATATTGCTGCTCACTTCGTTCTTGTTGAAACGTTCAAATGTTTGTAATCTTATGGGACGTAACTGCGAGGTCATCAGTCCCTTAACTTACAAACTACTTATGAATTAACTTATACTAAAGACAACACAAACATCCTTGCCCGAGGAAGGATTCGAACCTCCGACGCGGGAGGCCGCGCGATCCGCAACGTGGCGCTCCAGACCGCTCGGATACTCCCCGCGCGGCATTCTTGTTCCTCCCTCTTCCCTCCGTCACCCCCCTTTACCTCCCCTTATCTCCCATTATTTCTCAAGCTAGCCCCACAGACGTCTCTTTAGGCGGGGAATCTCCATAAGAGTACCGAATGGTTTGTATAAATGAACCAATTTTTGCTATTCTGACAGACAAAACTCACGCTAAATTGCATGTCATGCACTTCTAATTTCCTGTTAGTTACCACATTTTGACTCTTCATTTCATTTTTTTCCTTAATTTGTTTCTTTATTTCCTTATTTGCCACGATTAATATCGTAACACGGCTGTCTGCATAAAAGCATTCAGCAGCTGTAGCCGCTGGCCGTGCCGCAGGCTTTATTGAGCGACACTATCTCAACGCAGCGTAATCGCAAAACACTGCTTCATTTTGACACGAACACATCTGTGTGATACCATCAACCTGCCGCTTCACAAATTAATTTTTGCCTCATCAGATATGCCTGGAATAAAACGGATTTACAAAGATGCTGAAAGGCCTACAACGTGGTACTTGTTTACTCCAACAAAATATTTTAATTTAGGGCTGCCCCTCCCTGATTCATAACAATGTTACTGAACGTGGCCTTAACTGAGGTAATCTCCTTCTCTGACTTTTCTGTCTCCTTGATTAAAGCTGTTAGCAGTTCCTTTCTAATCACTGCTTGGCTCAATTCCTTCCACCACAGACTATGTTTATTTTGCTCTGCCATCAGAACCCGTCTGCACATTTATCCCCAATCACCGCTCTTCTAAATCCCTCTCAATCTCATTAATTCGGCCTGAATGACGCTACGTTGTGAGCCAAAAACCTCTAATTTACTGCCAATTACCACATATTTTCACTTCATTCGTCCCATTAATTTTGTTTCTTTAATTATTCAAGTTGCTTATTTATTTCTGGCACTTCTACTCTACACTGCCAAGGTGTTTGTGCTTCTTTCTCCAGCAAATATAGCCAAACCATTTCAGATCTACATAGACTTTCTATGTTACTACCTACTTGTTTCGATCCACATTGCCTGAGCTAACACGCTACAGCGACAAAACTATTTAGATCCGTAAGCCTCTACCCAATCACTCGTTGATCATTCTGGGGTGGTGATGCAGAATAGCAAAATGTAGAACGAAGTTTTAAATTTAACAATTACGAAATCATTCCCTCACGAGGACTATGTAAACCTATCTTCGTTGTATTATATACCACATATATTGTGGTTAAGAGATAGTCACAAGGAATAGAAAAACCTTTTATTCAAATAACGCAACTAGTTTCGATGATATTTTTCATCATTATCAAAGGTAAGAATATCATAAATTGGAAACAAACTAAGCATAAACTGAGAGTATCATGTGAATAAATTGTGAAAAACATGTCGTTTTTTCAGAAACTGGAGCCAGGCCATCGAGAGGAGTGAAAGTGGCCTCCAATTGTCTGCTATGTTCACAGCATACGGTATCAAACCATTTACGACCTAATTTTACTCCATACTATACCTTGTGACTATGGCTTAACTACTACATATAGGGTGTTTCATTAAGTGTGTTTGCCTCTGTAACTTATAAAATAATAGGCGACGGGAAATTTAAATGCGGTAGGTCAACACAAGAAATGTTACACTTTCTGCGGAGCTATGAACATAGTTTATTGTATCATTTTTCCAAAGAGTTACAGCACAAAGGTATAATTTTTTAAATGGAACAATATTTTTTTTCTATCGTGCATTGGATTCGTTGAAACCAGCTGCGTCCAAATCAATTTAAACTACATTCCTATCACTGTTAGTTTGTGATCTACAACCCTTCAAAGTTTAGGGGGCGGAGGCTACGACAGCGTAGCTCACTGGCTGGTGATCATGAGACAGCGGGCCGTGCCCCAGGGGATAGCCACTCGGCCAGTCAGATACGCTATCGCAGCCTCCGCCCCCGGAACTTTGAAGGGTTGTAGCACCCAAACTAACAGTGATAGGAATGTAGTTTAAATTGATTTGGACGCAGCTGGTTTCAACGAATCAAAAGCATGATAGAAAAAACAATTGTTCCATTTTAAAGAATATATCTTTGTGGTGTAACTCTTTGGAAAATGATACAATAAACTATGTTCATAGCTCAGCAGAAAGTGTAACATTTCTTGTGTTGACCCTTTCGCATTAAAATTTCCCGTCACCTATTATTTTATAAGTTACAGAGGCAAACACACTTAGTGAAGCACCCTGTATGTGATATTATAATAAAATACCAGTTTGTCACACTCCTAGGCAAAAATGTCTAATAAAATACCTTCGTTGGTGCTCGCGCTAACTCCCAAATGAAGGCACAGCCAGTGTAGAGAAACAGCTGAGAGAGTTGAAAACTAACAAATCGCCATGTCCAGATGAGGTACCAATCCGGTGTTACAAAGAGTACTCTACGGCATTGGCCTTACTTAGTTTGTATTTATCGTGACTGTATTCATCTTGTTTCGGTACTAGATTCTAGAGTGCTGCAATATTGCTGAAAATGTAGACATAGTCTGGAAGGAAGGAAGGCTTGCTGTGAGTAGACTGTAATTGTAGTAAAAACTTACAAAAGAAGATTAGAAAATAGGCAGTTTAAAAAAAATGTAATTATTTAATCTTATTTAATCCTCTCGTGCGTCGCGTCATCAAATGAGGACACTTAAATTGTGTCTCATTTCTGTCATCTTTCACATCTGAGGTGACCGTAAAAGCACAGGTACGTCATATGAGGACTAGTAAAGAATTCCAGAATGGTTCCTAGATGGCACTGTTAGTCGTTGGGCAAACAAATAAATGGAACGTAGAGATACAAGAAAGAGTAGAGGCAGGCTTTCAGATGAAAGCACATTGTGGTCTGTACAACGAAAAAAAAAAAAAAAAAAAAAAAAAAGGAAGCCTGTCATTCGGTACTCAACGAATTACGCTTCGATAGGGTATAACACTGGTCAGCCAAGTCAGGATCATGATCAGAAGTGTTACCGAGCGGGGTGGCACAGTGGAAACACACTGGACTCGTATTCGAAAGGATGGTGGTTCAAATCCACCTACGACCAACCAGTATTAGGTTTTTCGTGATTTTCGTATATCACTCCAGGCAAATGCCGGGATGGTTCCTTTCAAAGGGGACAGTCGATTTCCTTTCCCCATTCTTACGCAAAAATCCGAGCGTGAGCTCCGTCTCTAATGACCACGTTGCTGACGGGACGTAAAACCCTAAAAATGTTCAAATGTTTGTAGAGTCTATGGGACTTAACTACGGGGTCATCAGTCCCTAAACTTACAAACTACTTATGAACTAGCTACAACTAAGGACGGCACAAATCTCCATGCCCGAGGGGGGATTCGAACCTCCGACCGTAGTGGCCGTGCAGACCGTGACTGAAGCGCCTCAGTCCCCTCAGCCGCCGCGGCCGGCCGTAAAACCCTGATTCCTTTCTTCGGGACTGTTGACGGAAAACACGTTACATTTGAGAGAAGTGTAAACTTTCCGTATCCCTGAGTGCCTGAAACAATTTCATTGTACGAAAAATACAAAATAGTGTACACTCTTCATGCATTATTCGATGTTATTAACAGATGTTCCATGTAAAATGTAGCATTTTCGTACTCACTGGCCTCATCTGAGAACACCTCCATATCGGTCTATGAAACTATAAATTATAATGAATTCTGCACAAGATAGAAGTTACCAAATAATGTATGAGAAATTCTGTTGGTTGTATGGTTGATAATTCGTTTATAAGTGGGTTAAGGATTCTGTGTGTTTAAGATAGCTACGTAACTAAAATTCGTGGAAAAGCAGGTTCTGAAAAACCAGCAGCGAGAGCATTCCGGAAACAACAATAATACGACAAGGCTGACAGGAGTGGGATCGTTAAACACGTGGTGGTGAAAAGCAATAGAAAAGATTATCCAGCTGCGTGTTTTCTGGGCTTCAGTGTTAAGTAACAAGAGTGAATGTCAGCAGCTAACAAGGTTGCTAATTGACAGTGCTCGATATTGGAAAGGAGGGGGGGGGAGGGGATTCGTTGGGAAGGAGGGGGGGGGGGGGCACGGGAAAGAGTCTCGCGTGGCTGCACGGGCAGATTCCGCTGATGGTGCGGGTCTGGAACCACGCGACACGGCGCGTGCGGGCCACGGCACGTGGACTGCACGTGGGCTGCGCGGGCTTCTCCGCGCGACCGCCGCGCTGGCTAGACGGCGTCTGCTGCATGGCCGGGGGGGGGGGGGGGGGGAGTAGGGGGGTCAGGATGCCTTTCTGCTACAACGAACAGCGTTGGGAACGCCAGCAGGAAATAAATAGCGATTCTCTTTCACACCTACATACACACCCCTCAGATTATCATCTTGCGATGGTGCAGCTCTTGTGTCTTCCGTGCTTTGCAGTATTAGATTTGTGGTTGATTCCGCCTTATGCAAGACACTTTTTTTTGTTTTAACCCTACACTGCATGGTGTTGTCGTTCGGTAACGCAAATTTTTATTACATTTCTAGGCGCACTTCTTGTTGCTAATGAAACATTTACATGCTATATAAGTAATCACAGTTCCTTTCTACCACTTCTCAGTGGCGGCGCTAGGCGTCGGCGACGTCGGCCACCGCCGACGGCCTCGTCGCGCCTGTGGGGGCCTCGCAAAACATTGTCAAAATTTTAGTTTTTTTGTTTCTTTTTTTTATATTTGATGTTTAACGGCGTTCCAACTGCTAGTTATGTACCGACGATAGACGTCTAACTTACACTAGCTTAATCAATGGACTAACACAACATCCGAACCCAAGGGTGGGATTCGACCCCCGACGAGAGCGATCTCGCGCACTGTGGTATGAAGCCTTAGCGCACTCGGCCATTCCCGGCCGGCAGATATTTAGTTGCCCGTATTTATTTCCGTTTGAGTGTAGCAGTGATGCAATTTTTAGTTAAATACTTGCAAAACAATTTCTTAACTACATTTTAGAAAACGATTTGGAAGAAGTATATCCAAATGTTTATATAACAATCAGAATCATGCTCAGTTCCAGTCACTACAGCTTCTGCCGAGAGAAACTTCACAAAGTTAAAATTGATTAAGACTAACTTGAAAAGCACAATGAGCCAAGAAAGACTATCTGCGTTGTCTACTATCAACTGAAGACGAAATAGCGGCTAGTATATTAAGATGTGATCTTAAAAATAGTCATTGAGACGAAAAGGTGAAAAGTTTCTCTAGTTTACGTTTCAAATGTTCAAATGTTTGTGAAGCTTATGGGACTGAACTACGGGGTCATCAGTCCCTAAACTTACAAACTACTTATGAACTAACTAAGACTAAGGACGGCACAAACATCCATGCCCGAGGGGGGATTCGAAACCCCCGACCGTAGTGGCCATGCAGACCGTGACTGAAGCGCCTCAGCCCCCTCGGTAGTTCGTGTTTGTTTATTGTAATTTTTTTCATTGCAATAATACTCGTATATTATACTAATAGAATTTTAGTATGATGATTATTGATGTATAATTCAGCTCATTTAACATTTTCTTCATTGATGGAAAAAAAGAAAGGGGCCTCGCAAAGACGAGTTCGCCGACGCCCAGTTTTCGTCTAGCGCTACCACTGCCACTTCCAAACGAGATAATCAGCTTTTCAACATTGCGATGTATGGGGGTTCTGCTCGCTGCAAAATTATTCTCCTGGGGCGTCGTGGCAGAAATAAATACTCGTAGGTACAATTTCTTAACTTCTTCTTTAATTTGAATCAAACTTCTTCTCCGCCAAAACAATACAAATTCAAAACATATACAAGGCATCAGAACCGTAGTACTTCCATTTCAAAACACAGACTGACATAGCTTCCAGTGCACTTTAGCAAAGCCAAAACTCAAACTCCCACACGCAAGGCGGTGAGGCAAATACATAACATCAAAAATAATGACGTCACATTATCCATTGTTCATAACAATATGTTTTTACCACTAACAAACATACACGTAAAACATTTCAGACGCGGTGGAGTAGCCGAGCGGTCTAAGGCGGAGCGCGCGGTTGCTGGCCTTGGAGGTTCGAGTCCTCCCTCGGGCATGGGTGTGTGTGTTTGTCCTTAGGTTAGTTTACCTAGGTTTAAGTAGTTTGTAAGCTACGCACTGATGACCACACAGTTTGGTCCGATAGATTTACAAACATTTGAACAAAACATTTCATCTACACAAAAATAATCGCAATATAAAATGAAAAATATACATACAATAATTTTAGATCGCACCTATCTTTTTAAGTTTTAATCACGCTACTTTTTGTTTGACAACAAACCAAAATGTTAAATGTCAATTAATTAGTTAACGAGTACATCATACATGTTCCTAACATATATTGAACTATCAATTATCTTGGCAATTCTCAAAATCTCACGTCAGTCAATATATACAGATAATTATAAAATTCAAATCTCGACTATTACATTAATTACACAATTAGCTGGTCTATACAACTCGTTTATGAGCCTAACATATATACAATGTTATTTATTTTCATGTTTCTTTGTTTTTCATAAAAGTTTTTACAATTCGTCTGTCTATTTATTGAAATAATGCACAATGACAAAAGTTATAGAACTGTCTGGAAACGTCTTATACAAATCTCTTAATTAATGAAATGTATAGCTTGTTTTAATCACAGTATCACCGAGACACTCTCCTACACTGATTCCGAGGTTGGCTATATCGTTTTTAACTAACTTCAAACGCAACTTTTATCACTACTGAACCACACGATTCCGGATCCGACACAGACGGTATCGTACGATAAGATTGAGATGAGAAGGTCAGCAGTATTGTCACACCAAGTAGCAACAGCATCCATATTGTATACAATGGAGACTGTTCTAAGCATATAGTTGTTTGTTTCCTCCATAGATCACAGCGTAGTCATGAACAGAGGAAAAATGTATCAAAGAGCGTTCCAGTGTATTTTACTCACTCTTGAGCATTAAACTGTAACTACAAACTGATACTTCCGTCAAGTAAAAAAAAGATTTATCATTTTACAGACATCTCATGGGAGCAGAAAACATATTAGATACCAATGTTTCCTTCAAAGAAAGTTTCTGTGCATGATGGTGCCAAATGGCAACAGGTAATAAATAATGACTTTCTCATTGTTAAATGAGTTATATAATTGTTTCAATATTTTGCCCCTGCATTGGTGAACATTTTATACCATATATATATATATATATATATATATATATATATATATATATATATATATATATATATATATATGGTAGAAAATGTTATATATATGCACTAAAATAAAAATTCATGCATTGTAGGGTTAATATCGAAACTAGTTGCGGCACTTATTGTGCCATCTTCCGTGGGTTTCTGGTGTTTATTTTCTATAATAACATGTTACATATTCTGGTTATACAATCGTTTGCACTAGTTGTTTGGTTTGACAGTTTTGTTAGATGTTTTAGACCTGATTTATTCATGGTACTTACATTGTGTCATTCGCAGGATTTGCATGTGCATTACTTGTGGAATGACATGTTTTGACAGCCTGATATCTGCAAGCAACAAGACGTTTTTGTTTACGAAATCTGACTGATTTCTTGCAGGCCTACATTGGCCTGGAAATTGTATTGAAATTATTTGTAATGTGGCTGTTTTGGCTTACTTACGTTTGAGCTGTGGCGAAGGGTACCTAGTACTACTACTCCTTACTTGCTTTCCTTTTCCACTTGCATAAAGAACGCAGTCACGGCGGTTCAAGGAATTGATTCGAAGGAATATTTATTTACCTTGAGCTGTGCGCAGATGGCCATTTCCGCACGGCCCGGCCTGGGAATAAAGGGGAAATCACTTTTACGATTTTCACTCTGTAAAAACTGTAGACGATATATAGGACCGCGAAATATTCAAATGTTTACAAAGCTTATGGGACTAAACTGCGGGGTCGTCAGTACCTAAACTTACAAACTAGCTATGAACTAACTTATGCTAAAGACAACACACACATCCATGCCCAAGGGAGGATTCGAAACTCCGACGCAGGAGGTTGCGCGATCCGCAACGTTTCGCTCCAGACCGCTCGGCTACTCCCGCTCAGCTATAGGACCACCCCCACATCATTTTATTTACTTATTTTTCCTACATATTTTCCATTACTTGTGAAAATCGAAAATGCCTAAGCTTCATTCTGTGTAAAATTATAGTCTCATAACGCTTCTCACTCTACTTAGAAGAAATCATACCGTTTAAAGATCTGTTTTTTTTTTTACACGTGGCACTCCAGAATTTTAGCTTTCGAATAAAACATTAACCTTGAATCGTAACAGTCGTTTCACGATGACACTCTTTGTCAAGTATGTGTACATTATTTATTAAAAGAGTTCGATAGCAGGTTGGTTACTGTTCGACGCAGTTTAGACCATAGATTACAGCGAGTGGAATAGAACTAATAGTACAGAAAAGTTTTTGAAACGATTGTCGCAGTGAACCTCTCTCGTTTAAGAAGTTCAAATGTTTGTAGAGCTTATGGGACTTACCTACGGAGTCATCAGTCCCTAAAGTTACAAACTACTTATGAACTACCTTAGACTAAAGACGTCACAAACATCCATGCCCGAGGGGAGATTCGAACCCCCGACCGCAGCGGCCATGCAGACCGTGACTGGCACGCCGCAGGCCGCTCGGCCACCGCGGTCGGCGTTTAAGAAGTAATTGCGTGTTAATATCCATCTCATCATCACTCTCTACCTGTTCGTCCCGTCCCCCCCTCTCTAAATCAATGTCCTCCGCCTCGTCTGTCTCCTCTTAGAACTCAATTTAACCTAGAGCTATATTTAATATCATGTTGAATATCTTATATCTTCGAAAATTCTTGAACGAATGTTTTGAAATTTTAGAACAACGTTCTACTGGAATTTGTGCGTGTTTTATATACATAATTTTTCAGTATATGTTATATATGAATTTAATAATGGTCAAATACGAAAAGTCGCAAAAGTAATATACATATAGGTTTCATATAGTATATTCAAGAAATATGTACCTAGAAACCTTCCTGCATTACAGTGTTACGTTTTGTTAAAATTTCAAAGCAATCGACCAAGAACTTTCGGAGGTTAACGGCTTAACACAAACCAACAGAACATTATTATTTATAGAGATTAGTGACACCAGAGGGAGGGGGAGGGAGAATTAGAGGGTTGGGCAACTTTTGGACAACTACGCACCGGCATTAGTCTCTCTGTTATAATTTTTGTGTTCTTCAAGTGAAATGTAACTCAGCGGCAGCAGATTCGTTCTGCAGTCCGCTTAAAATTCCGTTTCTCTTAATTTCCCCAAGAGTGTTTCTGGAAAAGAACGTTGCGCTCTTTCCAGCGACTTCCATTTGAGTTCCCGAAGCATCTCAGCAATACTCCCGCATCAGTAACGAAACCAGCCATTCGCCTCTGAATTATCTCTGTATCTTCCATTAAACCAGTGATTCCCAAAGTGATCTGCGTATATAGACCCCCAGGGGTATATTCCGAGCTGGAAGGGGCCCACGTCAGCGGAAAAATAATTTGGGAGTCCATTTGCTGTAAACGGGGATCCAGTCCAGGCTAGTGGTTCACATTTAGGAAAGTTGTAACCAAAATCCAGAATTATTCTCACAATGCTATAGCTTGATCCTTTGTCTGTTACTCTTCGCTCATTGCCTAAACGAGAGAATGGATGAATTCTGTATTTTTGGTCTCCTACTGCAGGCCAGTAGGCAGTTTTTTTTTTTTAGAGGGTAGGTCAATTGTGACGTATGTATTGTAACTTGTACAGCAATTCAACTAAAGTAAATATAAAGGTGCACATGTATTTCAATAGAGATAATATCACATTTTATTAAATACAAATCTCCAAAGAGGAAATTGAGCATACTTTTCAATTACGATACCATCAGCTACGCTATTATTTTGAAAGGTCCACTACGTAAACTACTATCCTTTGCCCTTCTCTGAGGAACGGGACGAGTTTCGGACGCTGCCCATGAAGGGTCAACAAATATTTCGTCATTCATCGATGCTTATATTAACATATATTGTGGACTGGGTGAATTTGAAATTCTTCTGTTTTTCTGCATTTTGTGTAGCACTTGCTACTGCACAGAATTTAAGCCGTTTTTGCATGTGAAAGAGCAGTCAAAGAAACATAGGTTGGCAACTTTTTTTTTTTTTTTTATACTCCTGGTGGTCGCGGGGTAAAGCACTCGACTAGAAACCGATGGGACGCGGGTTCGAAACCTGGTCGAATCACGGAATTTTTCAGTCTGCGTTTTAACCCAGCCTTCACCCCTCAGCGATGTGAGAAGTCGACAGAAACGGCTGCCAGTCTCCTTACAAAAAGAAGAAACAGGCTGGAAAGTATTGAAAGAGGATATCTAAGGTTAAATCTAACAAAACTGTAACCAAATACTGATATATTTACTAATTAAGCAGCAGCTACATCCCTCGAATTAAAAGTCTGTATGTATCAGTCTTGTTAAATATACATTTTTGCCATCTAAATCAATGAATGTATGATACTTAACAGCTTTCTTTTCCTTTCTTCTTGTTTTTGACTCCACCCTTCTACAGATGAAGTTATCAAAGTTAGTAGCACCAATCAGGAGTGAAAACACATTATTTTGTAGTTAGAAATTTGTAAAAAATTAAGTACATAAGAGGCAGGGGGTCTACACAGGGCAGAAACAGTTGGTAAGGGGTCTATGATATGAAAAAGTTTGGGAAGTCCTTCCTTAAACCGATCTGGTGCGGATCCCAAACACTTGAGCAAAAGACGGGGTTGCATAAACTTAGTTATAGAGATGAAATTGCGTGTTGAACAGTCAAATACTCAAAAATCTAACAAGGGAGAACGCTCTACTCGTCACCGCCGAATTCGTCCAAATTTATGGTACATATAGGGCATGGTGAGACATGAAAGTGCCCCAAGTGGTAACTCTAGATGGCCAAGCGCTTAGGAAAAAAAGTAAGTTTGATACGGGTCTATCACCAAATGCATCTTGTCAACTGTCCATGTGACGGCGTGTTTAGTGAGCGGTGTTTGGCCCAGGGTTTACCAGGCGCCGTGGCTCAAGGGGGCTAAACGCCCTCTGTAATAAAAAAAAAATCTGAGCCAGCTATTCGACGAACAACCAAGAACGAATTGAACAAACGACCGGAAACCATAGATCTACCTGAAGGGGAAAAAAGGCGGTAAAAGATCAGATTCGTATTGAGAAGGTCGCGGGTTCAATTCCACCCGTCGGCAATTTTTTGTTCTGCTTCTTGGCAATGTTCCCAAAGGGATTGAGTACAAGATTAGATTAATGACAGCACGCACGGAGGGCTTTAAACGATCATTCTTCCTACGCTCAATACGTGAATGTAATGCGATAAAACCCTAATAACTGGTACAGTGGGACGTACCCTCTGCCATGCACTTCACAGTGGTTTGCGGAGTGTTACATTATTAATTTATATAAGCAAATAAATAAATAAAAATAAGGTAAAAATAACAAAAAGGGGAATTGGATGAAATTCGGTATAATTTAAAAAGGGACTATAGTTAACGCGTGCTTGGGGACGTCGTGTATGTAAATCGATACTTCCATTCTTTTGCAATTGACCAATTACATGTATCGGGGTGATATTCATCGAAGAAACAGGGAAAGCAAAGCAATAATTTTGACCCCATCTCTCAGGGCCAGTTGATACGGTGCATATGTTGATAGATCCGTGTCAAAATTTCTTTTATTTCCTAAACGCTTAGACATCTGGAGTTCCCACTTGGTGCACTTTCATATATCAGTACGCCCTACATGTACCATAAATTTGGACGAATTAGGCGATGACGAGTAGGCGTCCTCTCCTTGCACGAGACTTTACTCAGAGGATCATTCAGTTAAGAGTCTGTGAATATTCTCGTACCTGGTACCAAGGCAGGTAGAGTCACACAGACCGAATTAATGTCAAGGTTTTACTTTCACAAACCTGCTTCAACAAGTTACAACGTTTTGTACCAGGCAGAGCATCTGATACTGCCCCCAGCCAGAAAAATTCCCAGAATGACTTTATTTCTCACGGCCACAAACAAAAAAAGTAAACACCTGTTGCGATTAGATTAAAAAGCAAAACGCAGACAGTTCTTTGCTGGAAAATATCAGCGCTGGGCACGAGACTTGACATTATCATCGTGAACCTACCAGAAAACAACACAGTATAGATATTTACCCGAGGGTCAGTAGTGTGACGCCTTAACCGAACTGCCACAACTTGAATATCACTTCAATGTTGACATATAACTCTAGTCTCTGGACAGAGAACTATATCGTGTTTCGAGCATTTTGCCATCATGTAACCGGGCAAAGAAGTTTACATCCGTCTCAATGTGGTAAAGAAGTGCTTAAGTACTTATTTTTTATTATTTTGTGTTAATAGGCGCTATAGTAGGTTGGTATGAGAAAGAAATCGAAACATTTTGATAAATTATATAGCAACCATGTTCTACTTTGATAAGAAAGGAAATATGAAAATCTGTTGCTGGCACGGTGAGTAAAGTAACCACGTTATCTAGAGAAAAGCTTCCAAAACTGACCTGACTTATTCATATGGTTATGTGAACATACTGTGTATGACACTCTGTAGGGTGGGAGCTGAGGAAGGTGACTCCATGCAGAGTACCTAAAGCATTAAAACCATGGTTCTAAATTTCTGCTTATCCCTCCTATTGTGGAGTATAGCTGGGCATTGTGGTACCCTCAACAGGTGGGATTAACAGAGGATAAAGCAGAAGCTCAAACAAGAGCAGATCGTTTTGCATATCATCAATACTGGGCAGAGACTGACGCGATGGTTTTTCACGACGTGGGGTCGAACTCATTACAAGATAGGCGTTATTTGTTGCTGCGAGATCAATTTGCAAAATTTCTTTTCCCAACTTTCTGCTCAAATGTGAACATATTTTGCGGGCACCCACCTACAAAGAGAGACATTATTATCATAATAAAGTAATAGAAATAAGATCTAAAATGGAAAGATTTATGGTTTCCTTTTCCAAGCGCGCTGTTAGAATATAGAAAGTTAGAGAAATATTACGAAAGGGCTTCGACGAACATTCTGCCAGACACTTAAGAGTGTTTGCTGTGTAAATATGTCGATGTAGACAGTACTGTTTACACACTTGATTCGTATCAAGAATGTAAGGTAGACGGTAGTACGTTTTCTAGTCCGTATTGATATCTCATATGTCAAAAGTTCTAACAAAAATAATATATTACCGAATGGAAAGTAAAACTGAGCAGAATCTGGACGAAGATCAATTTGGATTTCGACAGAATAGAGGAACAAGAGAAGCTATCTTAATGTTAAGACAAATCATAGATAAACTGCTGGACCTAAAAAGACCATAATTGCTTTCGTGGACTTGGAAAAATCCTTTTATAACGTGAATTGGAATGTTCTGATGGAAATTGTGACTAAGAGACAGACGGATAGTACATGAATTCTACAACAATCAAAGAGGAGTTATAAATATACATGGTGAAACACAAGGGCCTCACATAAAGAAAGGAGTACGACAAGGATACAATTTATCACCAGTGCTCTTCAACTTGTATATTGAGGAGAGAAATAAGGAATGTTAAGAGTTTACGGAAGGAATTAAGATCAATGGAGTACAAATTAAAATGATAAAATTTGCTGATGACATAGCCATCATTGAGAAGAGCGAAGAAAATCTGCAAAAGGCGTTATCGAGAATGAATGAGATCCTGCCTGCCAAAGATAACATGAAAATAATTTAAAAAAAAGACAGAGATCATGGTATGCAGCCATGAGTAAATTACAACTGATATTAAGATTAATTATGTACCATTGAAAGAAGTTAATGTATTCACCTACTTAGGAAGTAAAATTACACCGGATGGCAAAATTTCAGCAGACATAAAAAGTATAATTGCGCAAGCTAAACTAGCCTTCAACAATAAACGGAAATATAAAAGAAGAGACCAAAAAATCATTTATAAAATGCTGTGTGTGGAGTGTGGCATTGTATGGCTCGGAAACTTGGCCACTCGACGTTTGCGACAAGAGAAGACTAGAAGCATTTTAATTGTGGTGTTGGAGGAGGATACAGAAAATCCCTTGGACGGTCAAGATGACAAACGAAGAAGTCTTAGAAGAATCGGCGAAAAAAGAGCACTTCTGAAAACGATAATTAAGAGAAGAGACGAGTTAATAGTTCATCTGTATACTCACAATGAGATTGTAATAAATGTTATGGAAGGAATGGTAGAAGGAAAAAGAGGCAGAGGAAGACCCTGATTGCAGTATTCGAAACAGATTCAAAGAGATATAGGAGTGGAATCGTATCAGGAAATGAAGAGGCTATCCGAGAACAGAGAAGTGTGGAGCAGAAGAATTGCTGCCAACCAATCTTCGGATGGAGAAGAAGATTGATAACAGATTTAATTAGCATAAAACATGTGTTTCCAAGTGTCGTTCACCAGAATTGCAATCGTGTTTTTACATAGTTGTAATACTGTATTAGTACTACAAAACCCTACACAGTCAAGTAATTGTTAGCAGCGATGGAGTTGCCCTGTGTTCCAAGGCGCCTTGCTGCGGAGCGCGCCACTGCTCGCCGTCGGAAGTTCAAGCCCCCCTCGGGCATGGATGTATTTGTTGCCCTTAGCATGCGTTAGTTTATGTAGTTTGGAAGCCTAGGGACTGATAACCAGAGTAGTTAAGTCCCACTGATTTATACACATTTGATTCCTCAGATAACTATTCATTTGTGTGTAGCTGCCTGTACTATTATGATTACGACAATAGAGATGTATTTTTAGTTTATAGACTGAGTTAATGAAGTTCTCCACACTGGTAAAAAGTATGATGGTAGCCTTTTCATTTCATAATAACTACTGTTGCCGACATCCCGTATGTAGTAATGCTTTGGTCTTCCTATGCGTTTTACTTCCCATAATTTCCCCTAATATTTACAAACAGTTTTTTGATCTAGTTTCTTGATGTCTTAGTATGTATTCTTTAACCATTCCTTTCTTTTATTTATCTCAGTACCTCGAATCGGTATAATCTATATCTATAAATGTGAACGTCTGTTCAGTGTATGCTTATCACGTCCGAACGACAAGACGCAGAGACTTAAATATTTGTACAGTTACTAATTTATACTTGAGGAAGGTTTTAGGCACGGTTTTATAGCGATCTGATAGATATATAGAAATTTGAAGAATATAACGCGAAATGCGGAACAATAATTACTCTTTCAAAATGATATTTACTCTTTGAAAATGGTTTTATTGGTTGCATTGTTGCTTGAGGGTTGATAATGATAAAAGGGTGGAGTATATTGGGATGGAAAGTTATCGGTGTATATAAAATTATACGTGTGTGTGTGTTAATATTTCGCTCTGCAGAGAAAACTACCGAACGCAAATGGTCTGTGTGTAATTGTTGTTCGAAGTCTCCCGTTGTACACCATTAGCAGTTCCATGTCGATAGCTATAAGGGGTGGAAGATATGGTGGTTGAAAGTCGTCAAATTATAAAAAAATTCGAACCGAAGGCCAGTGATGACGTTTGCGACTCTATAGCAAGGAGGTTACATACAGAGAAACGTGTTGCCACAGGCCATATCTTTGGTCCGTGCGTGCTACAATGTCTTCAGCTCTTTCTCTGTAAGGATAAGCACACGAATAAGGAAATATAAGAATAAATAAAGCTGTAAAAAAGAAATTTCTTTTAATACATCTCTTTAAAAAAAATCTATTTGACGTTTTGCGCATTACATCAAGTGATCGATCTGTGATATTATTACAATCATTATTGTTGAATTTCGTGATTGGAGCGCTTTATCATCGACATTTCCTCAAAAATGAGTGAAATTAATTACATTAATTGTTATTTAATCTTCGTAGATAAATGTGCATCGCGTTACTTTACACATATTACAACAGTACATCTACTTTTAATAGTTCACATTCAGACAACTTGCCTCGGAAAAGGAAAACGTCATTATTTCTTATATATTCACCGATAATGATATTAGAAATATGGAGATGGACAGAGAGAGAGAGAAGGGCTAGGAGAAGTTCTAAATCAAGGCAGGAATAAATAAATACCCGGTCAACGCCGGGTTTTCACCTAGTATATGAATAAAATTTCATTTTTGTCGATGTTTTGGTTCAGGACGTAAATGCGTCGTCTTACGCTAATGGGCTAACTGAACTGGCTAAAGCGACATGAAAAATGTATTTCTACATCTACATCTACATAGATACTCTGCAAATCACATTTAAGTGCCTGGCAGAGGGTTCATTAACCACCTTCATAACTTTTCTCTACCGTTCCATTCTCTAATAGCGCGCGAGAAGAAAGAACACCTAAATCGTTCCGTTTTCGATCTGATTTCTCTTATTTTATTGGGATGGTCATGTCTCCCTAAGTAGGTGGGTGCTAGCAAAATATTTTCACATTCAGAACTAAAAGTCGGTGATTGAAACTTCGCAAACAGAACACGCCGCAATGAATAACGTCTTTCTTTTAATGATTTCCACCCCAATTCGTGCAACATTTCCGTGACGCTTTCCCCCCCGTAACGTGATAAAACAAAACGAGCTGCCCTTCTCTGAACCTTCTCAATATCTTCCGTCAGTCCCACCTGGTGAGGGTCCCACAAGGGGCAACAGTACTCCAAGAGAGGACGCACAAGTGTGATGTAGGCAGTCTCTTTGGTGGAGCTGGTGCATTGTCTAAGCGTTCTGCCAATGAAACGTAACCTTTGGTTCGCCTTCCCCACAATATTTTCTATGTGTTCTCTTCAGTCAAAGTTGTTCGTAATTGTAACTCCTAGGTATTTGGTAGAATTTACGACCTTAAGGTTTGACTGATTTATCGCGTAATTGAAGATCAGCGGATTTCTTTTAGTGGTCATGTGTATTACTTTTCTTTATTTAGTGTCAATTGCCAATTTTCGCACCAAGTAGAAATTTTGTCTAAATCGCTTTGCAGTTGCTTTTGATCCTCTGTTGACTTCACTAACCGATAAACGACAGCATCATCTGCGAACAGTCTAAGGGAGCTATTCAGATTATCTCCTAAATCGTTTATAAACACGAGGAAGAGTAGGGGACCAATAACGCTTCCCTGTGGAACGCCAGATATCACTTCTGTTTTACTCGATGACTTACCGTCAATTCCAACGAACTGTGTCCTTTCTGACAGGAAATCGTGAATCCAATCGCATAACTGGGGAGATATTCCATAAGCACGCAATTTCATTAGAAGCCGCTTGTGGGGTACAGTACCAAAAGCCTTCCGGAAATCCAGAAATATGGAATCGATTTGAGATCCCTGGTCGATGGCACTTAACACTTCATGTGAATAAAGGGCAAGCTGTGTTTCGCAAGAGCGATACTTTCTGAATCCGTGCTGACTATTGGTTAATAGGTCGTTCTCTTCGAGGTAGTACATAATATTCGAACAAAGTATATGTTCCAAAATCCTACTGCAAATCGACGTCAATGAGATAGGCCTGTAATTTTGGGGATCACTCCTATTGCCTTTCTTGAATATTGGAGTAATTTGGGCAACTTTCCAGTCTTTGGGTACGGATCTTTCGCTGAGTGATCGGTTGTAAATTATAGCTAAGTACGGAGCTATTGCATCAGCATACTCTGAGAGGAATCTAGTTGGTATACAATCTGGCCCGGAAGATTTATTTTTGTTTAGTGACTTAAGTTGTTTTACAACTCCAGGAACATCTACTTCTAAGTTTCGCATGCTGGCAGCTGTTCTTGGATTGAATACTGGAGTGTTCACTTCGTCTTCTTTGGTGAAAGAATTTCTGATTTAAGAGAATGAACGAAAGAAGGAAAATAACAGCTTTAGGGCTTTTCAGTTCCGTTGCTAAGCTTAGGTAACTACAAATTACTCTTAAAATGGCTTATATCCCCACGTGTTGGCAAACAATAGCTTAGCGTGTCTTGTTTGCGCTGCGTGTGTATTTTAGTTCTCCGTAGTTGCGACAGCGTGTGGTAGAGGTAGGCTATTATCTCGGTCTCCCCCGCCGAGTTTCAGAGCGCACTCCTTCTGCTCTCTAGTGTTTGCCATTTACAAACATCTGTTTATCTGTTGTTCAAAGCCAGAGCTGTAATAAACAAATCTTATACGAGTGCATATAGTCTTGCTTCCGAGTGACTTATTTGCATTCTAGTAATCATGTTAACGTATGCATACAGAATTTGACCAATACTGCTTTCTCCACTGCTTGAAACGTTCAGTGCCAACAACACGGTGTTTTTGTCCTTCTCGAACATGGAATCATCATACACTTTCACAGTGCTCTTTTGTCTAAAATATCGTAACCTTTGGTCACAAATACTACATTTATGAACAACTGTTAATGTCACTTTGGCATGTCTTACTTTCCCCCAGTTATGTTGAATATGTCGAGTACTTTGACGGGTTAGTAGTACTCACTGACACAAAAAATGTCCAATAAATATGGTTGCGTTAACATGTATTTTCTGTTATAAACATGTGTATATAGGAGGTGACCCATGAGGCTTCTATTCCGCACATTGTATGCCTATACCTTTCGACGTACGGTACGACGCACGCTTTGAAATATTGAAGGTTGTTGCTGTAGTACTTCTTGAAAATTTCCCGGGAATTCGGCCTGGTAGCGTCGGCTAAGAACCGCGATATTTCGGCCAACTGACGTCTCTCCTGAAGATGGCAAGACGTCAGCTTGTCGAAATATCGCGGCTTTTAGACGAACTACCCGACCGAATTCCTGAGAAATTTTCAAGATTTCCATACGCCGGTAAAGTTTAAAATCACGCTGGGTACTTGCTGACACACTGTAGTGTCGGAGTTGAGTACAACACCTCCTTCAATTCTGCTGATAACCAAAAGTCTAGGGGATTAGCAGGCCAACGAGTGGGGCCTCTCCGAACAATCTAGCGGTCCTGAAATGTTGTTGTCGTTGGGAGTTATAGGGGACTAAACAGCTCGGTCATCAGGCCCGGTCCTGAAATGTCTGCCTCAAATGTGGTGCGCGTATTTGCGATGAAAGTATCTGGTGCACCATCACGCAAAAACCACATCTGATCCTTGTAATCCAACCATTTATCTTATTGAGATACCTACCACGTATTGCCTCTTTAACCCTTTAGTGACCAAATTATTTCCAGAAGTTGTAAACTTTTTATGAATACTTTATTGGGCTAAGTATCCACACATAAAATCATAGTTTAAATGTTGAAAGTAAGAGCTTAGCCTACGGGCATAAAAAAGAGAGAACTATTCGATTCATTGCCACAGAAGAAGCCCTCACTTCCATTTTAAAACAAACACGTAAGTAACATCATTGGTAGTGCTTCAAAATTTCAAAGTAATTTGTGAACCTTGATAGGCAGTGTTACGTTATATTAATTTTTAAATTTGCATTCAGTAACCGAGTGTGTCAAAGCACTGTCAAGGGTGAGAAGTTTATATTCCGTTTTTAGGTATATCCACTGCAGTGTTGTTACTGGTCGCGCCTAAAGGTTTCAGTGGCATTTCAATTTTTGTGTCTGCTTTCACAAATCTGATACTGCTCTACTATATAGAAATACATTTTGAAACTTTAAAATAAAGTGAAAAAGTACTTTTCGCTGCCCTCTATTACGGTTTGTGATCACATTGGATGGCCAGTAAAGATGTATACCTGCGTGGCATGGACAGTATGAGGTTATCAATCAGCTTTTGAGGCATATTTGGCCATTCTTTCAAGAGTGCATTATCTAGGCCTAACTTCTGCAACCATTGTGGGAGGTGCTGGTTTGCTTGCAATGCGGCTGCCAAATGCATCTGAGACATTCTCAGTCGGTTTTCAGTCCGGTGAACAAGCTGATCACTCCATTCGTTTAATTCCCTCAGCTTCAAGCATGTTGTCCACCAGTGCAGCTCTGTGGGAACGAGCGTTATCGTCCACCAGACGGAACCCATCTCCTATGGCACCATAGGGCACAAGAAAAGGTTGAAGCATCTCGTCTTTATATCTCTGAGCAGTCAATGCGCAATTCTGGTCGACGCAGAGGTCCCTACCTCCGCCAATACTGAGTGTTGCCCACTCAATTTGTGCACAAGCATATGGTGATGCTTCCTGCACATAAGTAGGATTGTTCCACGTTCTCTCCAGATGATGGAACGATTGTACGGTTGAACACAAAATCTTGACTCATCTGTGAACAAAACCCATCATCATTCATTACGACTCCAATCTTGAACCGAGCGAGTGATGACGCACTGGACTCGCATTCGGGAGGATGGTGGTTCAAATCCACCTTCAGCCATCGATATTTAGGTTTTCCGTGATTTCTCTAAATGACTCGAGGCAAATGCCGGGATTGTTCCTTTCAAAGGGCACGACCGATTTCCTTCCCCATCCTCACCCAAACCTCCGAGCGTTAGCTCCGTCTCTAACGACCAAGCTGTCGACGGGACGTTAAACCGTAAGCTTCCTTCCTTCCAATCGCGATGTTTCTCTGGCCAGTTCCTGCGGGCAAAACGATGTCGTAGTTTTAATGGGACACACACACCGAGCCCTTCCGTACTTATAGAGGCCACATTTTTATTTTTGTGTTTGCTTTCGCAAATGAATCTCTATCTGATACAGTTCTACTATATACAAAGTCAGTTTGAAAGTTTGAAATAAACTAAGACGAAGAACGAATTAATAAAGAAACACAGCTTTCTAGACAAGCAGAGGAGAAAGAATGATGAATTAGCCCAA
Source organism: Locusta migratoria (assembly GCA_026315105.1). Classification (NCBI taxonomy): domain Eukaryota; kingdom Metazoa; phylum Arthropoda; class Insecta; order Orthoptera; family Acrididae; genus Locusta; species Locusta migratoria. The sequence goes on from CM048744.1 coordinate 711,075,956, forward strand.
GGTGCTATCGACAAGGGTTCGCAAATCGATTACGTATTTCTTGATTTCCAGAAGGCTTTTGACACCATACCTCACAAATCAAATTGCGTGGTTACGGTATATCGCCCCAAATTTGCGACTGGATAGGGGATTTCCTCTCAGAGAGGACACAGTTCGTAGTAATCGATGGTAAGGCATCGACTAAAACGGAGGTGATATTGGGCGTTCCACAGGGTAGTGTTATTGATCCTCTGCTGTTCCTTATTTACATAAACGATTTAGGGGAAAATCTAAGTACCTCTCTTAGGTTGTTTGCAGATGCCGGCGTCATTTACCGTCTAGTAAAATCATCTGAAGATCAAAACCAACTGCCGAACGATTTGAATACGATATCAAAATGGTGTAAAAATAGGCTGTTGACTCTAAATAATGAGAAGTGTGAAGTCGTCCACGTGAGTGCGAAAAGAAATCCGTTAAACTTCGTTTACAAAATAAATCAATCAAAAGTGAAGGCCGTAAACTCCACAAAATAGCTAGGAATTACTATTAGTTCAGTCTTAAATTGGAAAGAACACGTAGTTAATGTCGTGGGAAAGGCGAACCAGAGACTGCGTTTTATTGGCAGAATCCTTAATACATGCAACAGAACTACAAAAGAAGCTGTATACACTACGCTCGTCCGTCCATGTTTTGAGTATTGCTGCCCAGTGTGAGATCGTTATCAGGTGGGTTAGACGGAGGACATCGAAAGAGTCCAAAGAAGGGCAGCTCGAATCGTATTGTCACGATACAGGGGAGACAGCGTTACGGAAATGATACAGGATCTGGGATGGGAATCATTACAACAACGGCGCTTATCGCTGCGGCGTGGGCTACTTGGGAAACTCCAATCGCCAACATTCTCCTCCGAATGCGAAAATATATTGTCGACTCCCTCTTACATAGGTAGAAATGATCATCAGAATATAATACGAGAAATCAGAGCCCGAACGGAGAGATTCAGGTATTCATTCTTCCCACGCGCTATTCGAGAATGAAATGGGAGATAAAATAGTATGATGGTGGTTCGATGAACCCTCTGCCAGGCACTTAAATGTGATTTGCAAAATATCCCATGTAGATGTAGATGTAGAAATGAAATAACGTTGGCGCCACTGTATAGACGGCGTACCGATATTGGCCCAAAGTCTTTTGATGTTTGGTCAAAATATCGACAAGCAACGGAGCCGTACCAAAATTTGGAGACAATGTTGGTTCCAATGCTATTTTACCAGTCCATACACTGGACGAACACCATTGGTGCCAACATTGGTTCCAATGTGTGGAGCCGACCTGACAGAGAACACTGGGCGTCTGATATGTGTGTCCAGTACCTGCGTGTTCTGATTGGGCGATGTGAACATGAGCGCTACGGTCCAAAATACCGACAAGCAACGGAGCCGTACCAACATTTAGAGACAATGTTGTTTCCATTGCTATTTCACCAATCCATACACTGGACGAACACTGCTGGTGCCAACATTGTTTCAATGTGTGTAGCCGACCTTACAGAGAACACTGGGCGTCTGATACCTGTGTCCGGTACTTGAGTGTTGTGATTGGGCGATGTGAACCTGAGCGCTACGTCCTCTCGTTTCCCCGAGTGGCACGGCAGCGCGGCAAACGCGCGCCAAGTCGTGCGTGGAGCATCACGTCGCTTCGCGTCGCGTCTGGTCGCAGTGACGCGGGTTTCCTGGATCGGCCTGCTTCCTCATTACCCCCGGCTTCCTGTCCCGCCGCAGTTGACAGGAATGCTCGCCCCCTCCCTGTGCTGCCGCCGCTACTGTGCGCGAACCCGCGGTCTAACCTTGGGCGCAATCGCGCGACTCTGCTGTGCCGTTCAACTTGCATATGAGCCAGTTACAATCGTGGCAGTGAATTAAATTTTCACGGCTACCGCACTGCTCAAAATAATCAGGAGATAGGGTGACATATCACACACAATATAGATATACAGGGTGTCCCAACTATCTTGTCCACCCAAAATATCTCTGGAACAATAACAGCTATTGGAAAACGACTTTCACCGGTATCAATGTACGGGTGGGGTCCATGAATGTACATATTTGGAAACATTCTAAAACGAAAGCAAATGTGTTTTTTTAACACAAACTTTTTTTTAATGGACACCCTATATTTTTTCTTCATCAATCCATAGCATGACAAATCACATAAACAATGGCGTTGATTGCATCGCAATATTCCAATTACATCCCGAGATATTGCGACGCGAAGTTGGCGCTTGAAATACGCGAAACGCGCGGCAGGCGCCAGTCCTAAGCAGCATGGGGTTCTCGCCTGAGTCTCAGGACGTGCGCTAGCCGCGCGTTTCGCGTATTTCAAGCGTCAACTTCGCGTCGCAATATCTCGGGATGTAATTGGAATATTGCGATGCAATCAACGCCTTTGTTTATGTGATTTGTCATGCTATGGATTACTGAAGAAAAAATATAGGGTGTCCATTTAAAAAAACATAAGTTTGTGTTAAAAAACACATTTGCTTTTGTTTTAGAATGTTTACAAATATGTACATTCATGGTCCCCAGCCGTACATTGATACCGATGAAAGTCGTTTTCCAATAGCTGTTATTGTTCCAGAGATATTTTGGGTGGACAAGATAGCTGGGACACCCAGGGTGAGTCATAAATGAGGAAAAATATTTCGTGAAAATTGTCACACACTAAGCTTCAAACATAAATTCGTTGTCCGCATGTTCCTATGTCAATAAATGACAATGCAATTGAATGGTAAAAATCTGGAAATATTAAGTGGACTTTTGGGTGTTACTGTGCGCCGACACTGGCTAAGGAGGCAGATCGGCGACAGGGCTCAATACCCGAGTGTTGTAGGTAGTCTAGGCGCTCACGAGAAGGCGAGGCATGCGGCGTCAAGCGACGGTCTGCGTGGCACTGCGAGCAGTGACAGCGCTAACATCTATCTCGTACCGTTTTCGCTGGCCGGTGATACGTATGGTGGCTAGTTGGCATGGGGACAGGAACGTGTGTCTTATTGCCCTGTTGCCGATCCGTCCCCTTGGCCAATGTCGACGCACAGTAGCACCGAAAAGTCCAATTAATATTTGCACATTTTTACCATTGAATTGCATTGTCATTTATTGACATAGGAACATGCGCAAAAGGAGTTTATGTTTGTAGCTCATTGTGTGACAATTTGCACGCAATATTTTTCCTCATTTATGACTCACCCTGTATATCCTATACAGGGTGAAACAAAAAGGTATGGCCAAACTTTCAGGAAACATACCTCACACACAAAGAAAGAAAATATGTTATGTGGACATGTGTCCGAAAACGCTTAATTTCCATTTTATTACTTCTCTTCAAATCACATTAATTATGGAATGGAAACACACAGCAACAGAACGTACCAGCATTACTTCAAACACTTTGTTACAGGAACTGTTCAAAATGTCCTCCGTTAGCGAGGTTACAAGCATCCACTCTCCGTCGCATGGAATCCCTGATGCGCTGATGCAGCCCTGGAGAATGGCGTATTGTATCACAGCCGTCCACAATACGTGCACGAAGAATCTCTACATTTGGTACCGGGGTTGCATAGGCAATAGCTTTCAAATGCCCCCATAAATGAAAATGAAGAGGGTTGAGGCCAGGAGAACGTGGAGGCCACGAAATTGGCGCGCCTCTACCAATCCATCGGTCTCCGAATCTGTTGTTGAGAAGCATACGAACACGTCGACTGAAATGTGCAGGAGCTCCATCGTGCATGAACCACATACTGTGTCGTACTTGCAAAGGCACATGTTCTAGCAGCACAGGTAGAGTATCCCGTATCAACGTTACCTCGTACAGCAGCAACTTCTCTGACGCTGACATTAGGGTTATCGTCAACTGCACGAAGAATTGCCTTGTCCATTGCAGGTGTCCTCGTCCTTCTAGGTCTTCCCCATCGTGAGTCATAGGTTGGAATGTTCCGTGCTCCCTAAGACGCCGATCAATTGTTCGAACGTCTTACTGTCGTGAAACCTTCGTTCTGGAAATCTGTCTCGATACAAACGTACCGCGCCACGGCTATTGCCCCGTGCTAATCCGTACATCAAATGGGCATCTGCCAAATCCGCATTTGTAAAAACTGCACTGACTGCAAAACCACGTTCGTGATGAACACTAACCAGTTGATGCTACGTACCGACGTGCTTCATACTAGTACTGTAGAGCAATGAGTCGCATGTCAACACAAGCACTGAAGTCAACATTACCTTCCTTCAATTGGGTCAACTGGCGGGAATCGAGGAATTACAGTACATACTTACGAAACAATAGGGTATTTTGACAATTGTCTGTACGAATTATTTCAATTTACATTTAAAGAGAAATACTAAAATGAGCTCTAACATGGAAATTAAGCGTTTTCGGACACATGTCCACATAACATATTTTCTTTCTTTGTGTGTGAGGAATGTTTCTTGAAAGTTTGGCCGTACTTTTTTGTACCACCCTGTATAGGGTGAGTCACAAAGGAGGAAAAATATTTCGTACAACTTGTCACACACTAAGCTTCAAACATAAATTCGTTGTCCGCATGTTCCTATGTCAATAAATGACAATGCAATTGAATGGTAAAAATCTGGAAATATTAAGTGGACTTTTGGGTGTTACTGTGCGCCGACACTGGCTAAGGAGGCAGATCGGCGACAGGGCTCAATACCCGAGTGTTGTAGGTAGTCTAGGCGCTCACGAGAAGGCGAGGCATGCGGCGTCAAGCGACGGTCTGCGTGGCACTGCGAGCAGTGACAGCGCTCACATCTATCTCGTACCGTTTTCGCTGACCGATATTGCGTATGGTGGCTAGTTGTCATGAAAAATGTTCAAATGTATGTAAATCAATCGGACCAAACTGCGTGGCTTACAAACTACTTAAACCTAGGTAAACTAACCTAAGGACAACACACACACCCATGCCCCAGGGAGGACTCGAACCTCCACGGCGAGCAACCGCGCGCTCCGCAGCAAGACGCTTTAGTTGTCATGAGGAAAGGAACTTGTGTCTTGTTCCCCTGTTGCCGATCCGTCCCCTTGACCTATGTCGGCCCACAGTAAAATCCAAAAGTCCACTACACATTTCCAGATTTTTACCATTCGATTGCACTGTCATTTATTGACATAGGAACAAGCGGAAAACGAATTTATGTCTGTTGCTCATTGTGTGACAATTTGCACGCAATATTTTTCCTCATTTGTGACTCACCCTGTATACGGTATAAATAGTAACTCATTTTATTCAGATATTGGCTATAATCGTAATTCGTGTGTGATACAGTACGATACTTTGCTGCCACTACTCTTTATTGAGGTTTACGTGGCGTTTACTTAACGCGAGGCACCATGGCGTTACCATAATACTAAAAAAAATCATTCCTTTTTAATGTGGTATGTGATCACTTCGGACGGCCAGTACAGTTGCTCACCTGCTTGGCATGGACAGACAGTATGAGGTTATCAATCAGCTATTGAGAGATATGTGGCAATTCCTCCAAGAGTGCAATACCCAGCTTCTACAACCATTGTGGGAGGTGCTGGTTTGGCTGCACTACTTCTAACAAATGCATCCGAGACGTGCTAAATCGTGTTTAAGTACGGTGAACAAACTGGCCACTTCATTCGTTCCGCGGCTTCAAGCTGGTTGTCCACCAGCGCAGATCTTTGGGAACCAGCGGTATCGTCCATCAAAAGGAATCCATCTCCTTTGGCACCGCGTACGGCACAACGAAAGATCGAAGGTTCCCGTCTCTATACATCTGAGCAGTCAGAGCGCCATTCTGAATGACTCCGTACGTCCGTCAGTACTGACTCCTGCCCACACCATTCATCAACCACCATGATATGATGATTTTTCCTGGTCATAAGCAGACTTGTTCCAAGTTCTCTCCAGATGAGGGATCGATGGTCAAACTTGACTCATGTGTGAACTGAACCAGGCGCTATCCGTTATCACCAATCCTGATTTTTCTCCTCCCAGTTCCTGCGGGCTAAACGTGGTTGTAATGGAACACACGCCGTACCCTTCCGTGCGTAGAGGCCACATTCCCGAAGGCGATGGCGGTGTTTTTGTTGACATTGCACGCCCTGTTGTTGCCTGGAGAGTGCGTTACAACTGAGTTGCATTCACTCTCCTGTCTCGATGGGCTGCTAACTGGAGATAACGATCATCTCTTTCTTATATTACCCGTGGACGGCCTTGGCTTCTTTTAAAGGGTCCTATTGTCTGAAGTCGCTGCCAACTCCTGGAAATTACACTTTAGGACACTCCAATAGCTGCAACCATCTCCTGCGTCTGTTCCACTTCCAACCTTCCTACGGCTCTCCATTCCATAGTTTTGGGTAAGTCAAGTTGTTCTTCCATTGTACTACCTGCTCACTACGCTATCTGAACCAAACTGCTTCTGAAATTCTTTCGGTAAAGTCAACACCAACCCCCTCTGTAGCAACTTTGTTATTACCGCTATCTCGGCTGCCAAAATGTTGTTGATGTCGAACCATTTCAGTTCATTCTTCCGATGACAATACTTCAGAACCTAGATATCATAACTGATCCCGTAATTGTTTTGACCAGTGTATATGCCCGGTAATATGGAATACAGGCTGACGAGATTCATGATTACCGTTATCAGCGCCAGTATGATAGATTAAATTTTAAACATCTCCGCACTATCCATGGAGTGAGGGCACGTCGCATTTCTGGTTGAAATCCCACAACATAAAAAAAAGGGAAACAATTGTACACTTTTTTAGATTATGTAGAATTCGATCCGATAACGGGGTAGATGCCACCTTGGGGATAGTACTTATACTAATAATGGGTACAACGTTGTTCGTCAACAGTGTTGTGACATAGTTGCGTGAGTGGAATCTTTAAGAGGGAATGTGTACAGCAATAAGGTTCAATCTAATATCAACATTTCAAGCAAATGGCTACCACTCGTGCTTCCTGCAGTCAACTGAGCATGTTTAAAAGGTGTACTGCCAGTCATAGGGAACTCCTGCCAAGCAGGCAGCGCCGCTAACACAGTGCCTCGGAGGGACAACATACACTCTCGTCTGTAGGCCATCGAACGTCCACAAACACAGAACAGGTAAACAAACACAATGTTCGCGATACTATTAGGTACCATCACGATTTCCTCAGAAGCTGCCCATGAAGGAATGGTGTTTTTTTGTAGCCGCATAAAGCCAGTACTAACCCACACGTACTGCACAAAATCCAACAGATTTGCTCAATTTTTCTGCGCTATAGGAAGTGTGTGATCTATAAACTTTTCCACCGTACTGTAGGCTAGCTGCAGTGTGTCCATTTTTCTGCCGTGTATAGGCCCGCCAGTGATCATATGAACAAGAGCAGTCCAAAATACATGCGCCCCTTATCTCTGTGATCAATAGAACAAGCACTATGCGCCCTAAAAAAACTCAACTTCGCACGCAGTTTTTGAAAAGGTACGATTGTGACACTCCCCTAGGTACCACCAGAAATTGCTTTCACATCTACATAACTTATATATAAATTGCAATCCAACCAAAGCTACTTGACGGGGGGACTTAGTACTACTACTTGTTCCATCACTTGCTTTCCTGCTCCACTCCCATATAGAACGAGGAATAAACGAATGATTGTATGCAACCGTACGAGCCCTAATGCCTTTAATCTCATCCTTGTGGTCTTTACACGAAATGTAGGTTGGCTGCAGTAGAATTGTTCTCCAGTCCACCTCAAATTCCGGGCCTCTGAGTTTCTTGAACTGTGCTTCTCGAAAAGAACGTCGTCTCCCCTCCCGCGACTCCCAGTTGAGTTCCCGGAGCAGTCCTCAAACACTCGCGCATTGATCGAACCTACCAGTTAGAAACCTAGTTGCTCGCCTATGAACTGCCTCTATGTCCTCCTCTAATCCGATCTGGTGGGGATCTCAAACACTTCAGTTATACTCTAAGACGGGGTCGAACAAGCATTTTATATGCGGTCTCCTTCTCAGACGAATCACACCTTCCCAAAATTCTCCCAATAAAGCGAAATCGACCAGCTGCCTTCTCCACTACTGTCCTTGTAAGCTCGTTCCATATCACTTTGCTGGGCAGCGCTACGCCTAGGTATTTGACGTGACTCTATCAAGCAGCACACTACTATTGCTGTATTTGAACATTACGGGATTTTTTCTCCTACATTTAGCGCTAGTTGCCATTCCTCACACAACCTAGAAATTTGGTCCAAGTCATCCTGCATCCTATTACAGTCTTTGAATGACGACACCCTGTTGTACACCATAGCATCATCAGCTAACAGCCACAGTTTGCAACTCACTCTGTCCGTCAGATCATTTATATAGATAGAAAATAATACCGGTCCTATCCAACTTCCCTGGGGCACGTCTGACGATACCCTACTCTCTGATGAACACTCGCCATCAGATTTCAAGTATGTCGGATTGTCAATCAAATAGTGGTGACAGCAGAATAAGATACTGTAAGTTAACAGATGAGTTAAAAGTAAAATACCGATACTTTTCCAATTTTTCAGTGCGTTTCCTGGTAGCAATGAATCTACTGAACGAGTGTTTTATCTCATAACTGCCCGATGGAAAAAGAAAGGTCAGTTAATTGAGAGATTCAATGAAACTAAACTTTTCTGGTAAAGTACAATTTCAAGGATATGTCTTGTGAGGAATTTTATAACTGCTGCCTTGAAGGAAATAATTCAGCTCTTCACTCAGCAATACATTCAATTGAGAAATACACTTTCAAAGGAAACACAACAGAAAAAATACTGAAAATTATTTAAAGGTAATTGTATTTTATTATTATTATTATTATTACAGAATTAATCAATACAAAGATTAGTTAATCACAACAACTTGTCGTATTCCTGTTATCCTCCGCCAAGCCTCATTATGCAGCGCTTCTTCCTTGTCGATGCCGCGATGTTCCATCACTCCATTTATTTGGTCTGTCCAAGAGCGTCGTGGTCTTCCGCGCTTACGTCTGCCGGGTGGTTACCATTCATAAACCTTCTTTGCCCACCGATGATCTGGCATTCTCATCATATCGCCGTACCATTTCAATGATTTTCTTTCAATTCTATCTATCACGGTATCATTTGCCTTCATTATCTCGTACTTCTTCCTTAGTTTTTCTTGAGATTCTGACACTCTTACGCAATTTCTACAGCTGTTAGTGTTCTTTTGAGATCCGCATTTAATATTCATAGTTCTGATCCATAGCATAGCACCACAGACATATATTACTAGACTGGCAATGCCGTATACAGTATCATTAGTGTCAGTGAAGTCTTGCCGCCATATTTCTATACTATAACCGTGAGAGCCACTCCCATGAACCACAGACATTGCCGAGGTGGGGTGGCTTGCGTGCCTCAACGATACAGATAGCCGTACCGTAGGTGCAACCACAGCGGAGGGGTATCTGTGGAGAGGCCAGACAAACGTGTGGTTCCTGAAGAGGGGCAGCAGCCTTTTCAGTAGTTACAGGGGCAACAGTCTGGATGATTGACTGAGCTGGCCTTGTAACATCAGCTAATGTGGCTTTGCCACACAGCTACTGCGAACGGCTGAAAGCAAGGGGAAACTACAGCCGTTATTTTTCCCGAGGACATGCAGCTCTACTGTATGAACATATGATGATGGCATCCTCTCGGGTAAAATATTCCGGAGGTAAAATAGTCCCCCATTCGGATCTCCGGGCGGGGACGACTCAGGAGGATGTGATCATCAGGAAAGACAATACTGGCATTCTACGGGTCGGAGCGTGGAATGTTAGATCCCTTAATCGAGTAGGAAAATTAGAAAATTTAAAAAGGGAAATGTATAGGTTGAAGTTAGATATAGTGGGGATTAGTGAAGTTCGGTGGCAGGATGAACAGGATTTCTGGTCAGGTGAGTACAGGATTATAAATACAAAATCAGTTGGGGGTATCACAGGAGTAGGATTGATAATGAATAAGAAAATAGGAATGCGGGTAAACAACTATGACCAGCACAGTGATCGCATTATCATTGTCAAGATAGATACAAAGCCAACACCGACAACAGTAGTACAGGTTTATATGCCAACTAGCTCTGCCGATGTTGAGGAAATCGAATCAATATATGAGGAGCTAATGGAAATTATTCAGTCAATTAAGGGAGAGGAAAACTTAATTGTTATGGGAGACTGGAATTCGGTAGTAGGACAAGGAAGGGAAGGGAAGATAGTGGGTGAAAATGGTCTGGGCAAAAGGAATGAAAGAGGAAGCCGCCTGGTAGAATTTTGCACAGAACATAATTTAGTTATAACAAACACCTGGTTCAAGAATCACAAAAGAAGGTTGTATACGTGGAAGAGACCAGGAGACACCGGGAGATACCAGATAGATTTTATAATGGTAAGACATAGATTTCGGAACCAGGTTTTGAAGTGTAGGACATACCCAGGGGCAGATATAGACTCTAACCATAACTTGTTGGTTGTGAACTGTAGGCTGAAACTGAAGAAACTACAGAAAGGTAGGAAAATAAGGAGATGGGACCTAGATAAATTGAAGGAACCTGAAGTTCTTAAGAATTTCAGAGGGAGCTTCAGGCAACAATTGACAGAAACAGGGGAAAATAAAACAGTTGAGGAGGAATGGGTAAAATTGAGAGATGAAATAGTGAAGGAAGCAGAGGACAAAATAGGTAGCAAGGCAAGACCTACAAAGAATCCTTGGATATCACAGGAGATACTAAATTTAATTGATGAAAGGAGAACTTATAAAAATGCAGTAAATGAAACAGGCAAAATGGAGTACAGACAACTAAGAAATGAGATTGACAGGAAGTGTAAAATGGCTAAGCAGGAATGGCTAGAAGGCAAATGCAAGGATGTAGAAGAATGTATAAATAGGGGAAAAATAGATACAGCCTACCGGAAAATAAAAGAAACATTTGGCGATAAGAAAAACAGCTCTATGAATATCAAGGACACCGATGGAAAACCAGTTCTCAGCAAAGAAGGGAAAGCTGAAAGGTGGAAAGAGTATATAGAGGGGCTCTACAAAGGAAATGAACTTCGAGACACTATTGTAGGAAGGGAAGAGGATGTAGATGAAGATGAAATAGGAGATACTATACTGAGAGATGAATTTGACAGAGCACTGAAAGATCTAAGTCGAAACAAGGCCCCTGGAGTAGATGATATCCTGTCAGAGCTACTGAAGTCTCTGGGAGAGCCAGCCATGACAAAACTATTTGAACTGATGTCTAGGATGTATGAGACAGGCGAAATACCCTCAGACTTTAAGAAAAATGTAATAATCCCCATTCCAAAGAAAGCGGGTGCAGACAGGTGTGAAAACTACAGAACCATCAGTTTAATAAGTCATGGTTGCAAAATATTAACACGAATTATATACAGAAGGATGGAAAAGCTGGTAGAAGCCGACCTCGGGGAAGATCAGTTTGGGTTCAGGAGAAATGTAGGAACACGGGAGGCAATACTCACTTTACGGCTTATCCTAGAAGATAGATTAAGAAAAGACAAACCAACATTTCTAGCTTTTGTAGATTTGGAGAAGGCTTTTGACAATGTTGATTGGAATAAACTCTTTAAAGTTCTGAAGCAAGCAGGAGTAAAATATAGGGAGCGTAAGGTTATTTACAACTTGTACAAAAACCAGACAGCGGTTGTCAGCGTTGAAGGGCATGAAAGGGATGCAGTGGTTGGAAAGGGAGTAAGACAGGGTTGTAGCCTTTCCCCAATGTTGTTCAATTTGTACATTGAGCAAGCTATAAAGGAAAGCAAGGAGAAATTTGGAGAAGGAATTAAAGTTCAGGGGGAAGAATTAAAAACATTGCGTTTTGCCGACGACATAGTAATTCTGTCAGATACAGCAAAGGACCTGGAAGAGCAATTGAACGGAATGGACAGTGTGCTGAAAGGTGCATATAAGATGAACACTAACAAGAGTAAAACTAGGGTAATGGAGTGCAGTGTAAGAAAATCAGGTGATGCTGAAGGAATTAGATTAGGTAACGAAACAATAAAGGAGGTAGATGAGTTTTGTTACTTGGGCAGTAAAATAACAAATGATGGTCACAGTACAGATGATATAAAATGCAGAATGGCAATGGGTAGAAAGGCGTTTTTGAAAAAGAGGAATTTGTTAACATCGAATATTGATTGAAGCCTAAGGAAGTCCTTTCTGAAGGCATTTGTATGGAGTGTTGCCTTGTATGGGAGTGAAACATGGACGATAAGCAGTGTGGACAGAAAGAGGATAGAGGCTTTTGAAATGTGGTGCTACAGAAGAATGCTGAAGATTAGGTGGGTGGATCACGTAACTAATGAGGAGGTACTGAACCGAATTGGGGAGAAAAGAAATTTCTGGCATACCTTGACTAAAAGAAGGGATAGGTTGGTAGGACACATTCTTAGACATCAAGGAATTGTGAATTTAGCGTTGGAGGGAAGTGTGTGGGGTAAAAATCGCAGTGGGAGACCAAGAGACGCGTATAGTAAGCAGATTCAAGTGGATGTGGGTTGTCGTTCTTATGAGGAGATGAAAAGGCTTGCTCAGGATAGAGTAGGGTGGAGAGCTGCATCAAACCAGTCTCTGGACTGAAGACCACAACAACAACAACCGTGAGAGCAGTAGCGTGTGTTATTAGAGAAAAAAGTCGGAAAATACGGATGAACTGACGTAACTGCGCTGTCTTTAGAGTTTTGTCATATGGGAAATTGGTGTGTTGCATATGCCTGTAATTTTTTTCAGCTGGGGTAAAATTGACACATACACTAATGAGTTGCATCGATTTGCTGTTATTATTAATCTCTTACTAATTTCAGTCCATTTCGGATTTTCCTTCAGTAGTATGGTAATTATAAAAGTGTTGCTTATCGTGGGTAACACGTATCATTCTTTTGATAGTTCTCAGGAAATCTAGTCTGTTTTGAGATATACACGAATGAGTCGCGTTTCCTGTTTTTATTAATCGTTTGTCAGTTTTGGTCAACTTCTGCTTGTCTTTCAATAGTATGACCGTGATAAATGTGCTGTTTGTCGTGGATAACATATATCTTTATTCTTCTTGGTGTTATTCATATAACTACTCCTGCTTTCACTGTATGTAACGGAAAAATTTTACCTGCCATCCTAGCGGTCTCGCAGGATTATGTTGGCAACATCAAGAAACGGAAGAACGTTTTTGCCAAGATGTTAATATTCTCAGAAGTCCGCATTGAGTGACTTGATTAGTGTTTCGTACAGACGATGAAGTAAATAAATAATGCTGTTCCTGCTCTATGGTTGACAGGTTCTTGTATGTACCCTCGTTCACTCGGTAACAGCAACTGCGCTGGTAAAACGAAGATTTCATGACAAACATTTGCGTTGTCACACGACAAGATAATGCCAACGTAACATGACTGACAACGTAATCACGCGAGGGCGCCAGGGCGTTAAGTAAAATTTAACCGTACGTTCTTCTTATAACACGATTCGACAATAAATGTGTTAAACTCATTGCGGAAGTATTGGCTCAAATGCAAATCCTGCTCAAACCAACTAATATGGCATACAACGTCATATCGTGTCAGAAGTGGATACTAATACCGTACAGAAACTTTATGACGTGAGGTGAGGCAAGATGGCGGCGTCAGGCTTCAGTCATAGAGGCTAGTTTACCAGTCTAGTAATGTATCTCTGTGTATCTTAAGTACTCTTTTCTTATTGTTGTTAGAAATATTCTTATCCCGCCAAAAAGACTGAATACCATTATTTAACAGTGCAACAGATTTTTAATACATTACTTTCTGTTCATATTAAAAGTACACCTTGTTTATTACCATACGGTGAAAATTATAAACAATATTATATTCTAAATTAAATTGTCAAGCTTTTTACTAAAATGTCCGGCTTTTGAGAATTCTGAGTTGGTAACCCTACCTGAAAGACCTCCAACTATCTCATTTATTTGAGAAAAACGTTATTGGATGGCATGGCAAGTTGTCTATGGGCATCCGGTGTATTCTGCTTCTCGTGCGGCAGATGTTATCACTAACAATGGAACATCCATTGCAGAATGAACAAGACGCACGCACTCTGAAATTATGCAGACAAATGGAGGCGGAGACGCGTTAGTTAGGCTGTGCAGGCAGCGAGGTCATTTGCATAGGGCACGAAAGCAATACGCGGGGTCAGAGATGTATCAGGCTCCGCTGCACAGCTGCCAAGCCATTTGCATGAAATGCAAGAGCGCAGAAAAAAAAAAGAGTACCGAGGTTCAAGGTGAGCGTATATACTGTGGAGAAAGACGACTGTTACTATTTACTTATAATGAGGTAATTTCTTGTATAGCCATGTAACAAGATTTATTTGATAAAACAATTGTGGGCATTAAGCCACGTCATTTTTAAAACACTTAGCAAAGAAATTGCCGACGTTTCGACCACTGTGCAGTGGTCCTCTTTCTATTTTAAAAATGACACGGCCTAATACCCAGAATTGTTTTATTCAAATGTCATAAGCCGTGGAAGCCTACAAACTAATATTTAGTTGGTTCCACAAAGGCTCGGGGAAACTGATTTTCTTTATCATTTATGATACAAAGTGAATTTCAATCAGAAGAAATAAATTCAGATTGGGTGCTGCTTATGAATGGAAATTTGTGCCATTATCTGTTAAGGAACATCTGTTTCGTATATGTGGTTTCAGTATACAGCACATGTAATATATATATTTGTATCCAAATACACAGTTCTGTTCCATTCTTGATAAAATTTTGCACATTTGTCCTTCAAAACAAGAGGAAGGCCACTGTCGCTATGGAATTTAGTAGAGTGCTTCACCTACGGACTTCGTCCAAATTTGCAGTTTTATTTCGATCCTGATGAGATGTTGAACACTTTTCCATTAAAACAAGAAGTTTTCGTCCTGTGCATGTCAGAGTGTATCTTACGACAGGCTGTGACAGGTCTTACTGATAATAGCTGGCTCATGTAGATATGTAGGCGACTCCATCCGGAATCTGGTGCAGAGCGACCACATTAATATTATTAAAATTGGAAGAACCAGCTTTAGCCGCATTGAAATCTTTATTTTTTATATACAATACAGATAGATTTCGGTCAGTGTCTGACCATCATCAGTGCTTGAATCCAAGCCCTGTGGGTCCACAAAAGCTTGCACTTTGAATATTAACATTAAGTAGGTAGTACATAAGTAGAATGTTTATGTTTGAGAGAGAACTGACACAGTCTGACATATACAGTCACGACACTCCCGCAGATCTTTGTTACACACTGCGACAGCAGCGCTCCAAGCGGCCGGTAAGCTACGTTTCTGAATACGTTATTCAAAATGTTCAAATGTTCAAACGTTTGTAAATCTATCGGACTTAACAGCGTGGTTATTGGTCCCTAGTTTACAAACTACTTAAACAAAGTTAAACTAACCAAAGGACAACACACACACACACACACACACACACACACACACACACACACACACACACACACAACACACACACCCATGCCCGAGGGAGGATTCGAACCCCCGACGGCGAACGACCGAGCACAACGCAGCACGGTGCCCCAGTACGCATGGCTATTACGCCGCGTCAATACGATTTTTGACGACTGTGAATAGTATCTTTTATACTGATTTTAACATACATAAGGGAACGTAAGTTGTGCCACAAAATAGGTAATACATTAAAAATTGTCTTTCTTAGGTTTCCTATGGTCCCTGACAAGGTTCGAAAGGGTACATTAGAGAACAGTATATTTACAATTATCTTGCAACCTACGGGCTTTTACTGGATAATTACACTTTATATTAGAAATAAAGAAGTGGCTAGGAAACACAAGAAGACCTGCACTTTGGCAGAAAGACGTCGCTTTTCTACTCAGGAACATTAAGGTTTCTTCACTACAATCGGTGAGGGTGGAACGTAGGAAAAGTACATAGAATGCAATAACTACAGTATTTAACGAACTAAATCAGCAAACATGACTGTAGGTGACGGAAAAATGTCACAGACGTGGCTGTAGAATTTTGCAGCATATTCTCAGCTCGAATATAGTAAATTTCCTTGAGATGGATAAGCTTCTTTCTATGAATCAACACCGGTTTAGGAAACATCATTCGTGTGAAACTCAGCTTTCCCTTTTCCACGTCTTGCGAGTCATGGATGATGGTAACAGGTATATTGTGTTTTTCTCCATTTCAAAAAGGCATTTGACGCGTTGCTACACTGCAGATTGCTAACGAGGACACGAACATATGGAATAGGTTCACAGATTTGTGACTGGCTGGAAGACTTCCTAAGTAATAGAAAACAGTACGTTGTTCTCGACAGCGAGTGTTCGTCAGAGACGAGTGTATCTTCAGGCGTGCCCCAGGGGAGTGTGATACGACCGCTATTATTTTCTATCTATACAAATGATCTGATGGACAGGGTAACTTGTAATTTGCGGCTGTTTGCTGATGGTGCTGTGGTGTATGGGAGGGTGTCGTCTTTAATTGACTGTAATAGTACACATGTTAACTTAGACAAAATTTCTAGTAGGTGTAAGCGTAGAAAAATGTCAGGTAATGCACATGAGTAGAAAAATAATCCCATAATTTTCGAATACAGCATCAATACTGAACTTCTTGATGCAGTCGCGTCGTTCAAATATGTAGACGTAACATTGCAGAGAGTTATGGAATGGAACGATCATGTAAGGACAGTTGTAAGTGAGGCGGACAGACGACTTCGCTTTATTGGGAGAATTCTGGGAAGATGTACTTCATCTGTAAAGGAGACAGCGTACAAAACATTTGTACCACTACATCTTGAGTATTGCTCATGTTTTTGAGACCAGCAGCAGATCAGTTTAAAGGAAGGCATGGAAACAGTTCAGAGACGAGCAGCTAGGTTCCTTACTAGTAGGTTCGACCAGTGCGCGAGTGTCACGGAAATGCTCCGGAAACTCAAATGGGGATCGCTGGAGGAAAGGCGACGTTCTTTCCGAGAAACTCTGTTGAGTAAATTCAGAGGTCCGTAATTTGAAGCTGAGTGTAGAACGATCTTCCTGCGTCCTACTTACATTTCGCGTAAACATCACAAAGACAAAATAAGAGAAATTAGGACTCGTACAGAGGCATATATGGATATTCCTTTTTCCCTCGTTCTGTTTGAGAGTGGAATAGGAAGGAAATGCCTGGTAGTGGTACAATGTAACCTCCGCCACGCACTTTAAAGTGAACTGCGGAGTAATGTGTATGTAAGTAGATGTTGAAAAGCAATCAAACTGTTTTCCATAATAGAAGAACCGAATCCCACAATTGTTGCTACAGCTGAACTAAAAACGGCAAGAATCTTCAAAACATTGGCTTTTTAGTTACAGTAATTACACTCAAAAGAATATGCGCCTATAAGAAATACGAGTGACGTGTTAAAGTATGCGAATCATTAGACTCCACACCGAACTGATAAGCGTAAAAATACTGACTGCAAATTAAGAAAAGACCAGAATAGAAATTAGTTTCTCTTATGTTTATATTCGACTTACTTTCAGCGGAATAAGCTGCAAATATATACATATCGGTAAGTATTTCTTTAGTTTGTTGCGTGTATCACCGAATCAATAAAATTCGGCTGTTTTATGTTAATTTCTCCATTATGTATGTCTCTTGATATTTTACAGATGGTTGTAACGCAAACGTTATTGTAACTATTTCGTTAAATACGTAAAAGAAATGTTATAAACAAACATTACACCTGCGGCAGATTGCCCACCGCTAGGAGCGCTAATGTCGTTGCAACTCTTAGTTGGTAACAACTTTCACAGCAGTGAGTGTCACGACTGTGTATGTTTGTCTGTACAACTGATGGAAGTGTGGAGTAAATAAATACCCGGACAACGCCGGGTTTCTGCTAGTATGCATATAAAGAAGAGTGTCTGTTGTTTGTTTGCAGTTTACAGATATCTACAGTTTTATTTCGACCTTGAGGAAATTCTCGGCTCTTTACCTATATGAACAAGAGAAATATCACAGTCCAAGTAAGATTTCGTAAGCGCATATCGGGAGGTACGTTATAGCAGACTTCGTTTCTGCGATCATTACGTATGTTGGCACGTGTGTGTACGTTTTTCTGAAGAAGGTTTGTATGCTACACACTATCGTACATAGCGGAGGATGTCTAGCAATAAACCTCGACACTATTTCACCGATCACCATAACAGCTGTAATTTTTAATGTGTAGGGGAATGAGGAGATAGATATAGGCAGAGAGAAATGTAAACGGTGGGGGAGAAGATGGGAAGAGAGGGGGCCTATTGAGGACGACGACTAGATAAAGAGAGAGGAGGATACTGTTTGAAAAGTGGGGGACGAAATGACAGACATATGGGAATGGGTAGAGGACTGTCAAAATGCCCCTACTTACGTTTGTTCTTAATAAAGTGATTTCCGGTCACCAGAAATGTCATAATACTGGAGCCTAAAACGTGTTCAAAAAATTCTGCAACTCACCGACGTCAGAGATATACGCTTATAGTTTTTGAGCATCTGTTCGCTGACCCTTCTGCTCCCTGGAATAGTCTGGGTTTTATTTGTTTATATATTTTTTCAATCTTTGAGAACTCTTCGCTCCTATAGAGACCATCTGTACACTGTTGCTACAATGTTAACAAGTTCCATCGCATACTGTTGTGTGAAGTCGAACTGGTATCCCGTCACGTCTAGCGGCCTTTCCTCTATTGGGTGATATCAATTTCTTTTCGATCCGTCTGTATTTATTTCACTATTAACTGAAAACCCGGCGTTGCCCGGATATTTATTTACTTATTCCTGCCTTGAGTTAGTACATTTCCTGTCCCTTTTCTCTCTGTCGATCTCCTTCTTTCTAAAATCATGTTATATTTATCGGAGAGTATATAAGAAATAACGCTTTCTTGCACAGTGTATCCGGATACAAAGAAAGATAGTAATCAAAATACAAATCACATGTAAAATTCGTACGATCTCATATTTATTGAAATATAGATTGTACAATTGTATAATTTTTCAGGTATATATATTCATTTGTATAAGTACTGTATGTCTGTAAAATCTATTGCAAATACAATTAGTAGTAAAGAAGTAATAGATTAAAACTTGGTGCGAGATGGGGCGGGTTTCCATGAACGTCACTGTTTATGTGCTCGAATCGCATGAAATACTTGTCGTACTGTGGTACAATTTGGAAGGTACATTCAACTATATGTGTGTATACTGTCTGTAAAATTTACTGTGGCTACAATATGTAGAGTAGAAGTTATAAATTGTAAAGTCATACCGAATGCCGTAGTTTTACTCCATGTACAGCGGAAAAGTAGTAAGCGTGAAACTTTTTTCCTTTCGTAATTTTGCTATGGTTGTCATCGAGAAATCAATAAAGGTTTGAAATTATGTTTAAAGTTTGTTACAAGTCGCTAAGTAATCCCGTTCCCATAATTATACTATATTCATAAAGTCTCGTCGCATTATGTGGCAGTTTCTTCCAACTCCTATTGTTTATGACGTTATACCTCCTGAACCAGGTGCCGTATGTGATTCTCACCATTACAGAATTGCTACCTCACGGTAAGGAAGATGTGTATCAAATTTGGTTGAAATCAATCCAGTGGTTTAGGAGGAAATGTGCAACACTGACGCATAATTCAGCAGTTTTTGATTCATCACTTTGCTTATGACGTCATATTTCGTGAACTATGTGTTGTACGTGATCCTTGCTCTTGCGGCGTTCGTCTTCATGGATTGAAGCTTATGTGTGCATAGACTCATAAAGATTGGAACAAAAATGTACATTTGTATGCAATACGTACACACAAACAAACACACGGGCAATCTGATTTATATATTAAGAACAGGATGTCCAATTGAAAAACAGACCTCCCCTGTAACGACACTGAGTATAATCCCAGAGGGTGAATGTGTTTGCTTGTAGACAGGTAGGTCGTATTCCAAGTTTTACAGATGGACTTAATTTGATTTTCAGCAGTTTCTTCAGTATACCGTGGAAAAATGGACCCATCAGGATGGCAGGGGTCTCCACAATGAAACCATATACTTCCTTACCACACACAGGGATCAGTATATGATTGCCTATAACAATTATGTTTACTTGTACCGTTACACAGGACATGAAAGTATATTATTGTTGCTAGCGTTGCTCGAGAATTCGCTTATTCCAATCTTCACAACGGCCGCGCTGCACAAAAACGAGATTGGAGGTTCGATGCAGCTCGGCGAGGCCGGTGATGACGTCAGAGAGCGTCACTCAACACGACAGCGAACAAGTGCGCGCAGTGTCGGTGCATCAAAGAAAACAGCTCGCTCGTGTGCGGCTCTGGGCGGCGGTTCTCGTTTCGCAAGCACACGACTACGCTCGAACACTCTTTTACACTTACCAATACTCTGCTCAATTCTTTGCACTCCTGCACTATTCTGCGTTGTGCGGAAGGGCACATCCATTGTAGTCTCATTTTTTAAAACACTTTATTCACAACTTTTGACACAATAATGCGAACTAATTCACAATGATCTGCATAAGAAAAATATTAGTGTGAATCGACTCAAATTACATGAATAGTTCGGACAGTCAACGAGAAAAGGACACCTTTTTCTTTTTTTTTTTTTTTTGTTGAATTAATGACGTCACATTTTGACAATGTGACCATTTTTCTTTCTATTGTAGCAAAACACACGACAGTCCTTTCTTCATAAACTGTCAGTTTCGCCATTCTCTGGCGTCCGATTGGAAACTTCCATACGTTCTAACTTTATGTGTGATTTTTTTACCGAACGGCTGAGTCCAAGACAATACAGCTATAGTTGGGTCGGCTTGACTCCTGCCAACTTGCGCTGCTGTTGCAAGCTTTCAACAAAAGCACGGAAATGGCTTTAGGCGAAAACTTTACTGTGGCGTTGCCACTGAGACATTTACGAAATCGTGACTAGTGAGAATAGGCATATGAAGCTTCTGTAACCGAATTACTGCGTCAGAAATCAACTTAAAGCGGATCAGCCGTAGACAAGTGGAAGATGAAGAGGATCAATCCCACCCCGCCCCTGAAATACCGGGTGATCAAAAAGTCAGTATAAATTTGAAAACTCAATAAATCACGGAATAATGTAGATAGAGAGGTAAAAATTGACACACATGCTTGGAATGACATTGGAGTTTTATTAGAACCACATCTACCGTCATCGGGCCTTTTTTCTTCGAGGAACTGCGTGATTCTGGATCTGTAACTGCTACCGTGACGGGTGAGAGGTACGCCGATATGTTACAGAATCGCATCGTCCCACCTGCTGGAACGTACGATTTTTATGCAGGATGGCGCTCAACCCCATAATGCTATACCCCTGAAAGATCTCTTGCGCGCGTCGTTTGGTGATGATAGTGTGCTCAGCCACCACTTTCGTCATGCTTGGCCTCCCAGGTCCCCAGACCTCAGTCCATTCGATAAGCCAATAGGCTTTGGAGTTACCTGAAGTCGCAAGTGTGATCGACCGACGCCTGTAGGAATGCTGAAAGACAACATTCGACGCCAATGCCTCACCATAACTCCGGACATGCTTTACAGTGCTGTTCACAACATTATTCCTCGACTACAGCTGTTGTTGAGGAATAGTGGTGAACATATTGAGCATTTCCTGTAAAGAACATCATCTTTGCTTTGTCTTAATTTGTTATGCTAATTATTGCTTTTCTGGTCAGATGAAGCGCCATCTGTCGGACATTTTTAACTCTTTTTTATTATTTATTTTATTTTAATTTTTTTGTTCTAATAAAACCCCATGTCATTCCAAGCATGTGTGACAATTTTTACCTCCCTATCTACATTATTCCATGATTTATTAAGTTTTCAAATTTATACTGACTTTTTTGATCACCTGGTATGTTGCCATGCTTTACAAATTCTAATATAATCTAATATTATAATTATCTGACATCTTATTCCGGATTTTTTGTAGGATAATCTTTTAATGTAATAGTCAAGAATGGCTTTATAAGATTTTTATTACCATAGATCGCTTATTGACTTCTTTATGACTTGTTTCGACTCGTTAAAGAGTCATTATCAAGTCTTACTTGTCCAAGCATGTTAATAAACATACTTCAGATGAACCAACATCACTGTGGCAAGTACAAATGGTATGCCCATCATCAGTTGAACATGCATTTGGGTCATGGTGTTGAAGACCCTGTGCAACACTGTGCTTCATGTCTAGGTAGTATGTTATCAGAGTGAAAACTGTAGATGGACTCCATCTACAGTCCATAAAGGTTTAAAATTATGTTTGAAGTTTGTTGGAAGTCGCTAAGTAATCTGGTTCTCATATACTGCAGTCATAAAATCTCGTCGCATTATGTGGCCGTTTCTTGCAACTCCTATTGTTTATGACGCTATATCTCCTGAACCATGCGTCGTATGTGGTTCTTACTCCTTCGGCAATTCTTATTTCACATAAGTAATATGTGTACCAAATGTGGTTGAAATCGGTCCAGCGGTTTAGGAGAAAATGAGAAGCAGTTTTTCTCGCATCTCACTGTTTATGACGTCATATCTTCTGAACAATGTGTTGTACGTCATTATTACACTTACGGCGACCGTCCTTATGGATTGAAGATTACGTGTACAAAATTTCATAATGATTGGAACAAAACTGTAGGTTTGTATGCAGTACGTACACACAGAAAAAACACACAGATTTGCGGACACTCTGCTTTATATATAATAGCTGAAAACGCGGCGTTGCCCTGGTATTTATTTATTTATACCTGCCATTGTCACGTATATATTCCTTTGTATATGGCTCTTTGACTGTAAAATCTCTTGGGAATGCAGTTAGTAGTAAAGAAGTAATAGATTAAAACTTGGTGTAGGAAGGGTCAGTTTTCCATGAACGTTACTATTTATGTGTTCATATCTTATGAACTACGTGTCGTACTCTGAAACAATTTTGTAGGTACACTCAACTATATGCGTGTATACTGTCTGTAAAATTTACTGAGGCTAAAATTTGTAGTGTAGAAATTATAAATTGTAACGTCATACCGAAAGCCGTAGTTTTAGTCCATGAACAGCGGAACGTTCCTGTTTACGTGCTCATATCTCATGAACTACGTGTTGGAATGTGATACAATTTAGAAGCTACATTCAACTATATATGTGTATACTGTCTGTAAAATTATAAATTGTAACGTCATACCAAGAGTCGTAGTTTTACTCCATAAACAGCGGAAAAGTAGTAAGTGAGAAGCTTTTTTCCTTTCATCATTTTACTACGGTTGCCAGCGAGAAAAAGTTTAATAAAGGTTCAAAATTATGTTTAAAGTTTGTTGCAAGTCGCTAAGTTCTGTCATTCTCATACAGTGTATTTCGAAAGTCTCACCGCATTATATGGCATTTTTTCCCGATTTGTATTGGTTATGACGTAATATCTTTTTCATAAAATGCATTTTTATAAAAACCATCAGCTGTTTATTAAAAACCTTATTCATCTACTAGTTTCGGTCATGGACCATCTTCAAGGATAAAAAGGTGTTAACAGAGAATGGTAAAATACATCAAACAACATAATACAACTGAGATAAACAGGATTCAGTACAACTAAAAATGTAAAAAATTACTATGGTCATCTTAGATAAAATCTATCAGTCAAACATGACATAAAAGGTGAGAACGGTCATTCATAGACCGTTCTCACCTTTTATGTCATGTTTGACTGATAGATTTTTATCTAAGATGACCATAGTAATTTTTTACATTTTTAGTTGTACTGAATCCTGTTTATCTCAGTTGTATTATTTTGTTTGATGTATTTTACCATTCTCTGTTAACACCTTTTTATCCTTGAAGATGGTCCATGACCGAAACTAGTAGATGAATAAGGTTTTTAATAAACAGCTGATGGTTTTTATAAAAATGCATTTTATGAAATATATTACGGCTGTTGACTCTCGCCTCACCAAAACATTCATAATATCTTTTGAACCATGTGTCATATGTGATTCTTAACCATGCAGCAATTTTTACCTCACGGTAAGGAATGTGTGTACCAAATTTGGTTGAAATCGGTCCAACGGTTTAGGAGAAAATGAGCAGCATTGTCGCTAAATGCAGCAGTTTTTCGCGCATATGACGTCATATCTCGTGAAGTATGTATCGTACATGATTCTTACACTTACGGCGACCGTCCTCATGGATTGAAGCTTACGTGTACAAAATGTCATAAAGATTGAAACAAAACTGTAGATTTGTATGCAACACGTACAAATATACGGACACACTGCTTTATATATTAGATCAGTAGAGGAAGTAGCCATAATTTTTCAATAACGTACAGCTGTAGGTTACTTAGTGGTACATTTCCGTCGAAGTGAGAGGCGTCAAATAGCTAACTACGAGGTGCATTCAAGTTCTGAGGCCTCCGATTTTTTTCTCCGGACTGGAAACATGCGCATTGTTTAAAAATGTATCATAGTAACGACTGTGAACATTCGTTCATCACAGGACAGGTTACTCTGTAACTTCAAAATTTGATCTGAAGATGGGCAGCTGTCCCGAAACCGGTAATGTTTTAGAAAATAAAAGCGATCTGGAGACGGATATTCAAGAATTTTAGTTTTAAAATGAGGCTGCGTTCATTGTCAATACGTCCCATAGATGGCAGATGGAATTTTACCGCCAGCGGCGAGAATGAGAACTGTTTTAGATAAAATGGCGACGTTTTCCTTACTTGAAAAGCGTGCAATCATTGGTTTTCTGAGTTTGCGTGGTGTGACACCCACTGAAATTCATCGACAGTTGAAGGCGACATGTGGTGATGGGGCTATGGATGTGTTGAATATGCGTTCGTGGGTGCGACAGTTTAATGAAGGCAGAACATCGTGTGACAACAAACCGAAACAACCTCGGACTCGCACAAGCCGGTCTGACGACATGATCGAGAAAGTGGAGAGAATTGTTTTGGGGGATCGCCGAATGACTGTTGAACAGATCGCCTCCAGAGTTGGCATTTCTGTGGGTTCTGTGCACACCATCCTGCATGACGACCTGAAAATGCGAAAAGTGTCATCCAGGTGTGTGCACCAGCACAACGAGCTAACGTTACGCAATAGTTTCTTCGTGATAACAACTTTGAAGTGATTCCTCATCTCCCTACTCACCTGACCTGGCTCCTAGTGACTTTTGGCTTTTTCCAGCAATGAAAGACACTCTCCGTGGTTGCACATTCACCAGCCGTGCTGCTATTGCCTCAGCGATTTTCCAGTGGTCAAAACAGACTCCTAAAGAAGCTTTCGCCGCTGCCATGGAATCGTGGCGTCAGCGTTGTGAAAAATGTGTACGTCTGCAGGGCGATTACGTCGCGAAGTACATCTACATCTACATACATACTCCGCAATTCACCGTAAGGTGCGTGGCGGAGGGTACACTGTACCACTACTAGGCATTTCCTTTCCTATTCCACTCCCAAATTGAACGAGGAAAAAAAGTATGCCTATATGCCTCCGTACGAGACCTAATTTCTCTTATCTTTTCTTTGTGATCTTTACGCGAAATGTAAGTAGGCGGCAGCAAGATCGTACTACACTCAGCTTCAAATTCCGGCCCTCTAAATTTACTTAACAGAAATTCACGAAAAGAACGTCGTCTTTCTTCCAGCGATCCCCAATTGAGTTGCCGGAGCATTTCCGTGACATTGGTCGAACCTACCGGTAACAAATCTAGCTGCTCGCCTCTGAACCGAATCTATGTCTTCCTTCAAACCGAACTGCTGCGGGTCCCAAATACTTGAGCAATACTCAAGACGTGGTCGTACAAGCGTTTTATACGCGGTCTTCTTTACAGGTGAAGTACATCTTCCTAAAATTCTCCCAATAAACCGAAGTCGGCTGTCTGTCTTACTCACAACTGTCCTTACATGCTCGTTCCATTTCATATCGCTCTGCAATGTTACGCCTAGATATTTGAACGACGCGACCGCATCAAGAAGCTCACTACTGATGCTGTATTCGAACATTATAGGATTGCTTTTTCTACTCATGCGCATCACCTTACATTTTTCTACATTGAGAGCTAGCTGCCATTCTTCGCACCAACTAGAAATTTTGTCTACGTCAACCTCTATGCTATTACAGTCAGTTACAGACGACACCCTCCCATACACCACAGCATCATCAGCAAACAGCCGCAAATTACAACTTACTCTGTCCATCAGATCATTTATATAGATAGAAAATAATAGCGGTCCTATCACACTCCCCTGGGGCACGCCTGACGATACACTCGTCTCTGATGAACACTCGCTGTCGAGAACAACGTACAAGTAACGCCAGTTTCATCGATTTCGGGTGAGTAGTTAATTAGAAAAAAAAATCGGAGGCCTTAGAACTCGAATGCACCTCGTAATTTCCCCGTTGCCTTCAGTAGCAGACAGTCGCCGCTCTGCCACAGCAGGTGTCTGGCTGGTTGACGGAAGCCCCCAGGGGCCGGTCTGCGTTTCGGCCTTGAGCGCACCCGCCTCCATGCTGATAAGACGGTAGGCCCGGAGCAACGGCCCCATTATGCAAGCCGCCTTTTTGCGTGTCAATTTTTTCCGCTGCGCTTATTTATAGCGACGTTCGGAGATCGAAAACTCTAGATAGTTCCAGGACCTTTTAATTCCGAATTACACTGCAGTTTCAACAGCCTAGTTAGTTACTTTATTTTCCTCATTTTTTACTCGTAACGGTGGTGCTATCTTAAGACTTCATTTGATGAGAACCTATTACAGCTATAAAATTCCGTATATATTTGGTGCTGAGTAACGACTACTTCAGCTGACTCAAGGTACCATTTCGTTACTCATAAAAACAGACTGTTTCAAGGGGGGGATAGTATATATTTTTGGAAGTGGTACTATAGTTGAATTACAATAAAAAATTGCACTGGCGCTTTTTACGACCCCCTTAAAGTTTTCCTGTAGTTTTATGATTTTTGCACGCATTTCGGACAAAAATAATAATAATAAAAAAATTGTGATCATCAGACCGCAGACTGGTTTGATGCAGCTCTCCACGCTACCCTGTCCTGTGCAAGCCTCTTCATCTCCATATAACGACAACCAACATCCTTTTGAATCTGCTTAGCCGCTGTGTCGTGGCAGAGAGTTCTAACGCACCTAGCTGCGGAGCGCGCCGCTGCTCGCCGTCGGAGGTTCGAGTCCTCCCTCGGGCATGGTTATATTTCTTGTCCTTAGCATAAGTTAGTTTAAGTAGTTTGTAAGAAAATGGACTGATAAGCAGAGTAGTTAAGTCCCATAGATTTAAAAATATTTGATTTGAATCTGCTTACTGTATTCGTCCCTCGGTCGCCCTCCACAATTTTTAGCCGACACACCTCACACTTTCTTCTAATGGTAATTTGACGATTCCTTTGATGTCTCAGAATGTGTCCCAACAACCTATCCCTTCTCTTAGGATATGCCAGAAACTCATTTACTCCCCAATTCTGTTGAGCACATCTTCATTAGTTTTGTGATATACACATCTAATCCTCATCATTCGCCTGTAGAACCACATTTCAAAAGCTTCTATGATCTTCTTGTCTGAACTCCCATACAATGCTACAGTCCAGATAAATGCTTTCAGAAATGACTTCGTAACATTTAAAGTAATACTGAACGATACGATTACGACTCTATTGTAAAAATATCTATGCACTCAACACGTAATATACTCTCTGGTGTATTTTAACAAACATACGAAATTATTTAATATCTGAGCTTAGCTTTGAAAAAAAGACTTTTTTTAACTTTTACCTCTTAAAACTATTGTTGTAATACCTCTCCCACATTTTCATTATATTTTTCAGTTAAAATATCGTCACCTGTCTCGCCGTGGGAGTTTGTCCTCTTTGTCAAATATATTTTCTTTTCCTGTAATGGTTCACGTAAAATCAAGTGACAGTGTCAAATCGCCGTTATGTTTGCAAATATCTCTGCAACGGTCCGAGATATGGAAATAATATAAGAAAGCAAAGATGGAGCTAAGTTTCTCTCCTACAAATACGTTTGTTCGGTTTTCCTCTCAGATGAACGGTTCAAACGTTCAAATGTTTGTAAATCTATCGGACCAAACTGCCTGGTCATCAACTACTTACAAACTACTTGAACTAAGATAAATTAACATAAGGACAAGTCACACAAACATACACCGATGCCCCAGGGAGGATTCGAACGTCCAGCGGAGAGCAACCGCGCGCTCCGCAGCGAGGTGCCTTAGACCGCTCGGCTACTCCGCCGCGGCGCAGATGAACGGTTAAGACGTTATTCAATTAAATTTACTGCTGTCAAAAGACCATCACAAACGGCCTATTTTTAGTGTTACCAACCTATTTTTCGTCTGAAAATTTTGAAAAAGGGAAGTTCTGGTCACTGGCGTCTAACAATTACGTGCCTATCGATGAAACGGCGTGACCCTTAAGTGGAAACATAAACAAACAAACAGATAATGTCAAATCGGCTTTATTTTTGAAAATATTTCTGAAACGGTGCGAGATATGAAGAAAACTTAAGAGAACAATCGTAAGATACAGAAAGCAAGATGGCATATGTCATAGAGACTTCTGGGCGAGGAATGTCACGTGACATTTCCAAACGGCTGGGTTATGTAAAATCAAGTGACGGTGTCAGATCGCCGGTATTTTTGAAAATATCTCTGTAACGGTGCAAGTTATGAAAGAAACGTAAGGGAGCAAAATTTTAGAGAATATTCTCCCGTAAAATTTGATTATTCAATTTTCGTGTCTGATGAACGTTTCAGTCGTAATTTTCATTTAAATTTCGAGCTGTCAAAAGGCGATAGCAAAGGCTCCATTTTAGTTTTACTACGGTAACCTAATGTGGGCTAAAACAATGTAAAATTTGTCTGATTTTATTGATTACACAGATGCAACTGTTGGTATTTAACCCAACTGTTCGTCGGTTCTTAACAGGACATCATCACACTGAATGAAAAGTACCTGAAGACATAAGAATTGGCAAAAATCTCTTCATTTTCCGTTGCTTTAACTTTGTTTGGGTTACATACTAACAGTTCAGTCCCTGTGCTCAATAAAATTGGATATTTGTTATATGGCATGTTTATTGAAATTCGTCTGCATTTCCAACTCCTAATATATTTACTATTCAACCTGAAACACCTTGTTTAGCATTGTGTGCACCTACAAAATTAAAACACTCTACAGCACATAGGACAGGACATACGATATACTGGACACTTTGGGATGTTAAAATCTGTCTTCTCCTTGGTTTTTCTACTGCGTTACTTTATATTTATCCCTTCTTGACATATTGTAGCCATTATCTAAATCTTTTACCGAAACTACCTACGAAATCATATTGTGATACGCCAGATATTTCACTGGATATGAGGTCATTGAGATTTTGATGCTTTATAAGCTAACGTTTGCCTATAATTAAGCAGAAATATCCCTATATGTATTCAGAGGTTACCAATAGCTTGAAAGAAAACGTCAGATTATATACCGGGTGATGAAAAAGTCAGTATAAATTTGAAAATTTAATGAATCACGGAATAATGTAGATAGTCAGGTAAAAATTGACATACATGCTTGGAATGACATGGGGTTTTATTAAAAAAAGTTCAAAAAATGTCCGACAGATGTCGCTGGACAGCAAAACGTCAGTGACTGCGTATGAAAATCGTGTATAAAAGGAGCTGTAATGACAGAGAGAATCGTGTTTTTTAACTGCGTCCACCGCAACCAGACAAGTGTCGCACCGTGTATTTTACTTAGTGTCTCCGTGTACTCGCCGTCCTGTGTTCTTGTCGTCCAACATGTGCTTTTTAAGTCACCGTGGCTCCTCGTTTTTAACTGACTACCTTGTTCACCTGTTCACCTGTCAACTGTTTGTACCTCCAATTGTCGCCATGTATGTGTCATTGTTCCTCCATTGATTTTTCGCCTGTCATGTATTTTAAATTTTCATCTCATCAATGTCTTTTATTCTCTCGGCTGAAGAGCAGCCTCTGGAGCTGCTGCCAGCCTACTGGTGAAATCGCTGGTGTGGAAATACAATAAAGAAAAAAAAAAAAAAATGTTGACGTTACCTGAAATGGCGCTTTTAGTGAAGCTCTATTACCAGAATGTGGAATGTGCTAGTTCAGCGTTACGACGCTATCGCCATATGAAGGGGATTCGACGGGTAAAGGTCCGTTGACAAATGCAGCTGTTGCGAGAAAGATGTCGTAGTTGTTTAGACGATATACCCCGTAGTGGTCGACCGAGCAGAAGGCGTAATGCTGCTGAGACAGTTCAGGAAGAAATGGAAATTGTAGCGGGTTCGTCTAAGCACGGGGAAGTCAGCGCTCGTGCAGTCGCACGTCACACCGGCATTCCATACACTACTGTTTGGTTGGTACTTAGGCATACCCTCCGATACTATCTTTACGAAATCCATCGGCATCATGAACTGTTACCCGTCGATTTAGCGAAACGGAGGGCATTTGCAGTGTGGGCGTTTCAAAATGGAAATTCCTTTGCAGGACGAGGAAGTCACGGTATGAGTTGGATTTACCACATATACCGTTATCGGGCTTTTTTTCTTCGAGGAACTGCGTGATTCTGGTTTTGTAACTGCTACCGTGACGGGTTAGAGGTACGCCGATATGTTACACAATCGCGTCATCCCCAGCCTGTCTGATAAACATATGCTGGAACTTACGATTTTTATGCAAGATGGCGCTCCACCCTATATTATTAGACGCGTGAAAGATCTCTTGCACGCGTCGTTTTAAGGATGATCGTGTGCTCAGCAGCCACTTTCGTCATGCTTGGCCTCCCAGGTCCCCAGACCTCAGTCCGTGTGATTATTGGCTTTGGGATTACCTGAAGTCGCAAGTGTATCGTGATCGATCGACATTACTAGGGATGCTGAAAGACAACATCTGACGCCAATGTCTCACCGTAACTTCGGGCATGCTTTACAGTGCTGTTCACAACATTATTCCTCGACTACAACTATTTTTGAGGAATGATGGTGAACATATTGAGCATTTCCTGTAAAGAACATTAGTTTTGCTTTGTCTTCATTTGTTATGCTAATTATTGCTATCAGATGAAGCGCCATCTGTCGGACATTTTACAGTCTCTGAACCATTTTCTTTTTTTTCTTTTTTTTCTTTTTATGTATTTATTTATTTATTTGTTCTAATAAAACCCCATGTCATTCCAAGAATGTGTGTCAATTTTTACCTCTCTATTTACATTATTCCGTGATTTATTAAGTTTTCAAATTTATACTGACTTTTTGATCACCCGGTATAATCTTTTCTTTGACTTCGTCAGTAAAGATTTTGAACATAAGTTTCTTAGTAAGTAAATCGCATATTTGTAGCTGTTCTATACACTGAAGAGGCAAAGAAATTAGTAGAGGCAAGCGTAAGCTAATTCAGAGATATATAGGCACTCAGAGGGTGGCCCTGCGGTAAGCGTCACACAAGGTGTCTGACGCAGGCGTTAGATCGGTTACTGCTGCTACAGTGCAGCTTGCCATGATTTAAATAAGATGTAACGTAGTCTTACAGTCGATGAACGAGAGATGGGACACAGTATCACCAACCTAGCGGAGAGCTGGGGATTTTCCCTTGCGACCATTTCACGAGTGCACCGTGAATATCCGCAATCCAGTAAAACACCAAATATCTTGAATTCGCTGCGGCAGGAAAAAGAACCTGTGAGATTGAGACCAATGACAATTAAGGAGAATGATTCAACGCGACGGATGTGCAGCCCTTCCACACATTGCTTTGTATTTCAATACTGGGTCGTAAACAGGTGTCATCGTGCGAACCATTCAACAAAACATCATCGATATGTGCTTTCGTAGCCCAATGCCCACTCGCGTACCCTTGCTGACTGCATAACACAAATCTTTACGCCTCGCATGGCTCCATCAACTCCGACATTGGTCTGTTGATGAGTGGAAACAAGTTGCCTGGTCTGACGAGTCTCGTTTTTATCGAGCCGATGAACGTTTACGGGTATGGAAATATCCTCATGAATCCATGGACCCAGCACATACCAACAGGGATGGGACTGTTCAAGCTGGTGCAGGTTCTGTAGTGTTGTGAAGTGTGTGCAGTTAGACTGATATGGGACCTATGATATGTCTAGATACCATTCTGATTGTGACATGTACGTACCCCTCCTACCCTATCACCGACATCTTTTCATGTCCATTGTGCATTTCGACAGACTTGGGCAATTCCAGCAAGACAATGCGACAACCCACAGGTTGGTCATAGTCCTGGTCATAGTCTTCTTGGAACTTGGCGTAGATAGCAGACGTTGGATCATATGGTGGAATGCAGCAGGTTTGTGTGCTGTAGGAAGTTGCGAGGAAGCTGGTCATGGTCTAATTGGGACATGACAAGGAACTCAATAAAATTAAAACAATAGCCACAAATAATGAATTTTATTTCAACAACATTGGCAAAATTCTCAACAAAAAACGGAGCAAGCAACCTAGAGCCCTACTGTACCAAGTGATCGACACAGAGAGATTGGAAAGGAAATGGTGTAATCTACCTTTTATGAGTAAAACTTCAAACAGGATAAGCAACGTCCTAAAGGCAAAGGGTTTCACTGTGTTTTACCATCTCCCATGGACATTAGGTAGATTTCTCTTTAATTCTAAAGTTAAACAACCACCATCACGAAAAGTGGTCATATGGAAAGAGTGTCAATCATGCTATATTTGGCAGACTGAGAGGTCAATCTGCAACAGACTCAAAGATCACCACAGAAGCTGGAGATTAAGGATGCCAGATTCACCTTTTTCGGAAAACTGCTTAAATGCAGATCACAAATACATTATAGATGTAGAAATACTACACATACAAGAAAAGGATGCAAAATTGACTCAGTTAGAAATATTAGAAATTAAAAGACAGTTGCACGTACCCCAACAGCTACTATTGAATGAGCAGACTCAATTCAATTAGTCTTTCCTTTTGGATTATGGGTGATACGACTTCAAATTCTACTGTTGGACATAATTTCATTCCAATGTATATTTAGTTATGTTGTAAATTCTGTGCTGTTGTATTTGGTAATCCATTGTAACTTCGTCAAAATTGTCACAAAGATAATTTGTACGTTTAAGTCAAGAACCGATAGTCTGAGCTTATGACATGTTAATCTTTGGTTGGTTATCATCTTTGGGATGAGTAATGAGTTAATTAGTCGAAAATGGTTGTACAGCACCAATAGTTATTGAAGCGAGGTTAAAAAGTGTTTATTTTGGTATATTTGGATAAGGTAAGAAGATCGCAAAAAAAAAAAAAAAAAAAAAAAAAAAAAAACACCTTTATTTTACTGGTTTCGATCCATGTAACGCTCATCCTCAGACGTATTTGACTCATCTGGGTGGTGATGATACTACTTGGCTGCACTGATGTTCAAGGCACGATGTAAAAGCAGTAGTTCTGGGAAATACGCTGATTGTCACTGGTCGGCCATATTGTCAGGCTGTGCGCTATTCTAGGAGTAAGTCAGGGATGAGCAAGTGCTCTGTCACACGTGTCCGGAGGCTGCTCGCGTGGCTGCTGACCTTTGTCGCCCAAGACGCTAGCCGTGTGGTCTGGTCTGCCCTCAACGTCCGAAATAGACGCTATTCTGGGATGCGCAGCGGTCACTGCCAGTGACGCAACCGGAGCGGCCGCGTGCCGTGGGAGTCGCGAAATGACAGCTGGACGGCGCGGCGGCGGCGGCGGCGGAGGGAATGCACACGCCGAGAGGCAGTGACCATACCTCGCCCATCAGAGATAATAGACGTACTGTTTGGTAATCTCTGATCGAAGTTCTTGTCTCGAACGACCTTACACAGGAGTCACCTGATTGCTAAAATGAAAGAAGAGCTTTGCCATGGATTTACAATGAAATCTTCACAAATACACAGCCCAAAACAATTACGGCATCAAGTAAGATGTCATACACAACAAACATATAACTTATTTCATTCAGATATAGGTTGCACTTGTAATTTGTGTGTGATACAGTAAGATATTTTGCTGCCTCTTTACTTGACGTTAACATGAAGTCTTCTCTTTGGCATCTGATATGGTGTGTGATCACCTATGAAGGCCAGTATAAAAATGTTCAAATGTTTGTAAATCAATGAAACTTTACTAATTAAACTAAATTATGATTTCGGACTGTTTGTTTTGCTGCTTGGAGGGTCCGTTGCAGCTGAGTTGCATTCAGTCTCATGTCTCGGAAGCCTGTTCGTCGGAGATAAATGATGTTACCCGTGTACGACCTTGGCCTTGTTATCTTTTAATGGTTCCTGTTATTAAAATCGCGTCCAGGTCCTGGAAATAACACTTTGGGACTTTAGGGCACTCCAATAACTGCAGCAATCTCCTTCCGTCCTGCTTTAACTATCCTATGTCTCTCAATGCTATAGCTTCGGATAAGTCAAGTTGTTGTTGCATTCCACTACATCCTCACTACACTATCTCAACCCAACTGTTTGTGTATTTCGTTTTGTAAACACGATTAACATAAATACTTTCTGCAGTGCAACATTCTGTTATTACCACTATCTCGGTTGCCGTAATGTTGTATCCGCTCTGTGACACCGTGATAAAGGCGTCCAAGCATTTCAGTTCATTTTGACGATGACAGTACTTCAGAGCCTAGACCCCTAATTGTTCTGACCAGTGTATATTCGGAAATAACGAAATTTTCTGGCGTCTACTGCTATACTAAATATCCACTGTCATTCTCAACCGCGCTGAGTGGCCACGTGGTCTAAGGCGTCACGCTGTAGACTGGGCGGCCGTTTTCGTTTGAGGTACGAGTCCTCCCTGGGGCATGGGTGTGTGTTGTTTTAAGTGTTAGTTAGGTTAAGTAATTTGTTAGTGTAGGGAATGAAAATTATAGCAGCTTCCCTCTCCGCACCGGATGCAGGGAGTCTTCAAAGCGATGTAGGGTGCGTTCTCAAAGCTTATTATCTACCAACCCTCGCTTCCTGAGGGAGATAGTACCCTCTACTAAAGCTCCAGAGAGCTCGCTTTTGTCACCTCCTTCGTCCACGATCCATGATTAAGTTGGTACTACACTAAAAACAGCCCACCTCGCCATCTTGCCAAGTAAGGGTGTCTCTGGCTCCCCAGCAGACGGCAGTGCAAAGCAACCTTCCACATTCATACGAACACACAAGTTCAATCACACTGGTGGAAACACACATAAACACGGGGCATTGATCATTAATAAAGGAATAAAATAATTTACACTTAAATAAATAGTATTAATGGTGGAGAAACACTTTAGACTAATTAATAACTCAAAATGGAACATGACCACACATTCAGTGGACGTGTTTCAAGTTAAACAAATAAAATTCAAATTACTTTCCTGGAATTGTGTTGGTTCTTTACTGACTGTTATACAACAAAGATTAACTAACTGTGTATGAGCTAATCACCACGTAAATTTTCATAATTAAATTTCATTTAAATGCTAGCTGCTGAAACTGTTTACATTACTGTTGGCCCTGACATTTAGTGTGTCATAATACTGAGATAATCTTTCTGTATATTAAATGATCAACTGATACAAAGCTGTAGACATTTTTTTTATTTTTTATTTTTTTTTTGCTCAGACAAATATACATGAGTAGGTAGAAATAATGACACTGACACACGAAGGTTCCTTTTTCGATTTTCTCTATTTTTTGACTGAACTTGCATGACCATTTGCAAAATCTTATATACTGTTTTTTTAAAATATTCATTGTCATTGTTGGAAGAATGGAAATAAAACAAGTCATTTGCTTTTTCTTTCTATCACACAACCAACTTGAGATAAGAAAAGTAAGTTGCACTGTTATAAGGTAAACGACTGGTCATGAGAAAAGAATATTGTATTGTGAAAATACTATAACAATGACTGAGAAAAACCTATAAGCGGTGCAAATTAGTTTAAAAAAATTCTTACCTTTCCATTCCAAAAACTTTTTCATCTCATAAAGAGGCTTCGCGTTAGTAGGGTTACCAACTCAAAATTATCAAAAGCAGGACATTGCTTCACAAAAAACCTGACTTTTTTCCAAAAAATAGCCTGATAGTTCATTTTAGAATCAATTTTTTAATATATTATAAACATTTGGGTGATAAAAACTTGCTCTGCTCTCAAAGTTTTGACAAAAAATCTACAGTGTGAGGTGCAATTACATTATTTATAATGGTATTCTGTTTTCGTTCTTCCACACGATAAAATTTGTGTAACCTCAGATTTTGTAAATAGTATTTTGTTTAATATGCTCTACAATCCATAGGTTTGTACGAATGATGGTGAAAAACCGTGTGGTATGCCAGTGTGGCATGAACGTCTCTGACTGCAGGCTTGTGTGTTTTACTCACATAATCGAGCATTGAGTCGGATGTGGAAGTGGTTCGTACCATCATTTTATATTTTTCTGTGGTCAAAAGCACCCTTATATCCAGTATTAACGTGACTATCAGACACTGCACATTTAGCTAAGCTTTCATTTCGGCCAGATACAAAGCACTGGTATTTTGTTTTTAATTTGTCTGAGAACTTGCACTGTCTATTTCGGGTGTCACTACTAGTTAACTGAGAAAACGACATATCGTACTTCAAATCACAGTTTAACCAACAACGCAAATTAATTCCACGGTTATTCCGTAACTAAAAAGTATCTCGAATCGTATACATCGACTATTAAAATATGGAGATAGTGGTAGACAATATCTCACATCGATATACCGTATATGTCGACTGTGAATACAACGTTTCTTCAACAGTTACATCGTTGGTATTGAACCTCGTGAAAAAATATATAGCCAGTTGGGTGCAGCTTAGGCCCGGCGCACACTTGACGCAGCAGAGGCAGAGGAGAGGCAGAGGCGAGGCCTCCGTCCGTCTGTAACGCATGCTTTCTAATGGGGCAGCGCACACTTAACGCAGCCGAGGCGGAGGGCAGGCGTTTCCTCGGTCACGCCTCTGTCCGGTTGTCCGAGGCGCACAGTTTTCCTGCGCCTCTGTTCCACCTCTGTCGCAAAGTGAAATTTCAAGTCATCCGATATGCTTCGAAAAAAATTGTTTTATGTAGACGAATATAAGCTTCATCCTTCTCTGTATTTAGTTTCTTTTTAACACTTTTGCTTTCTGCGTAAAAAAATTAAAAATACTATATTCCTATTTGTGCGTGTTTTGCGCTAACGCAGCTTCCACAATCGATTTTGCAAAAGCTACTCACTAGAAAAAAATTATTTTTCTGTATCATATAGGCAAAAGCCACCGCATGACGTTGGGGAGGTTTTCTTTTAGTTATTGTACATAGTTATTGTTATAATAAAAAATAAAGTACAACGCCGCGCATATTTTGAAGAGTTTGCAATGAAAAAAGTAGTCGCTGGCTAGTTTGCGTTTGGTGCGTTTTACACCATACATTACTGCGAACGAAATGTAGCTAACATATAGAAATTGTTTTCAACGGTGGAATGAGAGCTATATCTCTTTCGATTCTCGAGAAAATACGTGAGATACACGTTTGACGCGACGCGGTCGGCAGCTACGCGGCATACGCTCGGCTGTTGCCGCCTGCTGTGCCGAGTGCGGAGCTGCCTCGTGTCTGCCTTCTTCGTATGCTGCCGATACAGACCCAAACTGGAAACGAACTGCTTACTGAAATAGAAAGGCACCGAGATTCATAAACCGAAGATGCTGATTGTGTATTTTACGGTTTATAGTCTCTGGTTTCAGTAAACTTTGTGGCAAGCATGAAAGCACTATATAAGCTAAAATTCCCGTTACTACTGAATAATAAGTTCGGCGAAACCAGAAGGGACGTGCAACGATTTTTTTTTCTGTCAGGGACTTTCTTCAATTTCTTGAAACACAATGTCTACCCCTTCGTGGAGCTTCAGCTCACTGCTAAACTATAGATGATGCTAGAAACGTCCCTCGTCAGTATTTCTCAACCTGAATTCTATACTACGTTCAGAAATTCAACATTTGCAAAAGTATTAGCATTAGCTTCACTAATTACTAACAAATATAATGGCTATTGATGGTAATTATCATTAGAAATGATGACAGAGACAAAGTAGGAATGCAATGTAATAAAATACTGCATGTCATGCACAGCTGCCGTCATAGAAGAAGGAAAAAAGCAAACGTCAGTATCTTAGTACTCAGGAGCATGGAAGAGCTACAAATAAAGACTTAAACTTCGCCTGAAAATGCATTTAAACAAGGAAAATATGATTTGCAAAATTTTTCATATCGTTATATCTTTCAATTTAAGACATATGAAAAGCATACCAGGTGTCACCGAGAAGAAAAGTGTTTCTGATCGTATATACTGCGCCACAATCATGATTAAATATGTCAGTTGTATAAAGGTTCTTTCATTTATTGAATTTGCTGTGACACTTGTTTCACTGAATTATAAAAGAAATGAAAGAAAAATAAATCTGACTTTAATTAAATACCTAAAACATATCCCTAATTTTTCTTTAGCGGGTATGATGTGTCATACTTCTTACTCAGCATGTGACTCTCTTTGAACTGTCGTCTGTTTAGTCGGAATAGCTTAAAGGCTTAAAATGAGCTTCCATGGACCAGAGAAGTTCAGCATGTATTCGTCACTTTTGCCTTTGCTCAACAGACCTTTAACTGCTCTTATAGTCTATCAGAACACACACAAATTAAATTAACTGAGTTTTGAAGGAGGTTCAGGAATTAAATCCGACTGCATGGAGAGGCTTGCAGTGGACATGCAGCACGTGCTGTTGCCCTCCTCTGCCTGCGCAGCGTCAAGTGTGCGCTGACCAGCAGAGGCCCTGAGCCTCGCCTCTGCCTCTGCTCTGCCTCTGCTGCGTCAAGTGTGCGCCGGGCCTTACACTTTGGTGCAATTACGGTACACTGAAAGTCGTCAGATGATAAACTTACAACTTTATTACCAAAAATTAATGCCTGGCATTCAAAACAGCCGGACATGTCCGAAAAAAGCCGGACGGTTGGTAACCCTACGCATTGGTAATCAATCAGCTTCCTCGAATGGCGTTAAAATACTTTATCTTTGTATCTCTTCCTAGTCCCATCTCGTTTGGAAATCAAATACGCTAATCACTGTTATTACTGGGCTACAACTACCGTGAATAGCTGGGCTGCGCTAGCGATGGGCGACAAAACCAGAGTCTCTCAGACAGACATTTCAGTAATATCAATAGTTTCTTCTCTACTGGGCCCGCAGCATATAGAAGGTCAAAATATGACATTATCGAAATATAGAAATCCAAGTTTTCTGCTAACAATATTTATTCAGCTTTTGCAAATTGACTCCACTACAAGCTTGTTTCGGCTTTTACCATTTTCAAGTGGACCTAGTGATGTATAATAAAATAATTACCTACGTTTACAATACAAAATTTTGTATAAAAAATTTAAAAAATTATTTCATTAGAAATTCACTTACGTTTCAGTTGGACTGAAGTCCATAAAGCATATTAGAGTTAGTGTCTTTTTGTGACAAGATGGTATAGTCACGTTTTATCTCGTTAATTTTTTTTATTTGACAGATATAGACACTATTTACTCTGTTGATGCTTTATGTTTACAGTAAAATATGTCTGTGCCAGTCAGCGTTCGTCAACTCAAATTGGCCCTTACTTACAAAAATTGTATATTATCACCTTTACGTAGATGACACACTACTACTAATAAACGGAGATGACAGTGACATTCAAAAAATACACCAGAAATTAAACACCTTACATCCAAAAATAAAATTTACACTAAAGAAAGAGAAAAACAAATCTGTACATTTTAGACTTTACTATAAATAATAATAAAACCGCCATATATTTGAAATTTATAGGAAACTAATCACTACAGATAACATCATAGTCTTATCATCCAAAATCACAGAAATACACATTTTTCAAATCAATGATCAATAGAATCATTAATCTACCGCTGGAAGAAAATGCAATACTTACTGAACTTACAACACTACAATACATAGCACAAAAAATAATTTCAACCCAAAAATGATACTCAAATTATATGAAAAACAGATGAAACCTAAAACAAGTCACATACACAAAGAAATAACACTAGAAAAAGAAGACAAAACGAAACATTAAACTAGCATTTCGCACACACAATACCTTAAGGTCAAAATTTCGTGTAATGATTGCACTAAGTTTTATACTGGGCAAACAGGAAGAAACTTTACAATTCGATTTAAGGAACACACCAGAGACTGTGAAAGCAACCAGTCGGACGTTTACTTACACCTAAAAAGCCAAAATCACACAGCTGAAAACATCAAAACTGTTTTAAAAATTCTACACACAGTTCCTAAAGGCCATATTCTAACTATTCTGGAACAACTAGAAATTTACGCACACACACGAAAAAATACCCATTTGATATTCTCAACGAACAAACAGATTTAAAGGATAAAAATTATTTAGAGAACTTGAAACGTGTCCATAAAAAATATTTTTGTAAGAAAATGTCTAATATTGTACCTCCTGTTTTGTGTCGAGTAACTTGCTTGCAAGAAAATGCATAACATCGCTTCTACTGCTTGTATCGATATGTGTACTTAACTCTGTGAAGTTTCATCTTTGGCAAAGATCATGTATTACATAGCATTGTAGATCGCGCTGAGAGAGAGAGTAGCACTTGTGGTTCAGCTCGCTTAGAGAGCGGTTGAGTTGTGTGTATGGCTCCGATGTAGAGCAGAGGCTGCTGTGCCAGCAAGTCGATTTGATTGTATTTGGAATATATATTGTATTGTATTGTAACACCGCTGGAATGAAGGTAATTGCATTTGATATCATTAGGAAGAAGTTGTATTATGTAGGTAATGTAATGCTGATTATTAATAATAAGTAACAAAGTTGACCTTTCTTTCCTGTTTCATTTACGTAGAAGATTAATCTACTTACTTCATTTGATAATTAGTTATTAGTGGATTTAAAGTGCAGTATTGATTTTGATAATATTGTTGAACATATTTCGTTATTGGTGCGATTGTAAATGATAGTTAATTGACTATGATACTAAATTTCAATAATCAGAAACTGATCTGTATAAAATTCTCACAGTCAAGCATTAAGAAAGTGGTTTGTGGTTTTTTAATATCTTTCTCGCAGTCAAAATTTTTGAGTATAGTCAGTGTCTGTTTCAAATGGTGACTTGCCACAGTTGTTTTGTGTTTAAAATATCCGTTGCGCACTTAATCAGTTTAATGTACTGTTTCTTATTTAATAGTATATACATCAATATCAGGGCCATAATTAAACCAAATTGCTGTGTTAATGAACAATTTGTTGTCTGATTTAACGATAGGTTCAATATCCACAACACACACACAGCTTTTAAACTTTATTGAAATTTTGGTTGAGGAAAACGGATAAAAATTTCACACAAGAAAAAGAAACGATGTTCTCTGCTATTGTATTATCCATGACACACGAGTACATCCTCTGACTGGCACAGATATATTTTACTGTAAATACAAAGCATCAACAGTGTCTATATCTGTCAAATAAAAAAAGTAATGAGATAAAACTTGACCTTACCATCTTCTCACAGAAAGGCACTAACTCTAATATGCTTTATGGACGTCAGTCCAACTTAAACGTACGTGAATTTGTAATGAAATATTTTTTAAAAATTTTTATACAAAATTGTACATTGTAAACGTAGGTAATTATTTTATTATACATCACCAGGTCCACTTGAAAATGGCAAAAGCCGAAACAAGCTTGTAGTGGAGTCAATTTGCACAAGCTAAATAAATATTGTTAGCAGCAACCTTGGATTTCTATATTACGATAACGTCATATTTCAGTAATACCTGACCATCGTTTATGTTGTGCACGGAACAGATACATTCACGCTTTAGAATACTTTTCAGTTAGTACATATGCTGAAATTTCACGTCTGTCTGAGTTGAGAATAAGAGTAGCTAAAAAGTGTATAAAGACGGAGGAATTATTGAAGTAAACAGAACGTGAAAAATTCCTCAGCCTCTCGTAATTACATATTTTACTTACTTTCCTACTGGCTGGGGAAGAGATAAAAATGATCATGAACTGGATGACCTACGAGTGTCACGAGCACGTTCCTGATAGGACTAAACTTCCCAAAAAGATACTCGGTGCAAAACGCAGTTGAAAAGAGAACTGACACTTGCAACAAGTTGGTAATATCTGATGAGTAAGTGGTATCGACACACTTCTCAAATGTTAAAAAGCAGAGAGAGAAACCCATTTCTTGCGTTCGTGGCTGGCTGTTCGGTTTACTCTGATCCCGCGTGAACTTTGGCGTGACACCTCGAAGCGAGACTTTAACGGCCAAGTTTACTGCCGGCGAGATGGTAATGGCGTTACCCTGTTCTACACGGCCCGTCCATCAGGACCCGCTACCAGCTCGCTATCGCCCTCACGTCTTCGAAACTCCGTGGAAGAACGTGGGAAACTGGGGAGTTCACACGTTGCAGCACACCATCTTTTCTATAGCCGATTGTGTCACGTCGCTACGTGAGCTACAGACTCAACTGCAAAATAACCCAGAGGACTATGACGACGAGTATAATTTTCCAATTAATTCTCAGAGATTACTGCAAAGAAGCTGAATAGCTCGGAGTAATTGAAGGTCACACTTGAAGCACAGGATGGCTTTATTATGGCGCGTTTCCAAATTTTTCCCATCCACTACAAAAACAGACAACATTTATCATATGGCACATACCAGTAAAAAGTTACGTGTATCCAAGATACTGAAATTGAGCGGTTTACATTATGTTATACCTGCGACAGCTACTCGTACATATCTAACAGTCGTAGGTACACAGGTGTTCAATATGATGTTCACCGTTCAGACATGTGCAGATCACTAACATGGTTAATTTAGAGGTTAACGAAGAAGACATTTATTGCCACCAGGTGGATTTACAAAGCGTACAGTGGCATGTATTTTGTATATCAGTAAAATCATAGGTCTGAAGGATGAACATTAGCTTATTGTACAGGACATGATAGGATAACTAGTTTTATGCTATCTTTCTTAATTATCGACATTTCATACTACAACCCACATAGCCAACAGTTAAAAGCACATAGCTTATTCTTATTTTTCTCAGAATTTCGAATAGGGTGCATCTTTTTTTACGGTGTCATATTTTTCCCTAGGTCGTCAATATCTATGGAGATATGTTGATTTTGCCGCGTTGGAGTGGCCGAGCGCTCTAAGGCACATTACTGCAGTCCGCGGTTGCTCGACGTCGGAGGTTCGAGTTCACCCTCGGGCGCGCGCGCGCGTTTGTGTGTGTGTGTGTCGTCCTTATGTTAATTTAAGTTAGTTAACTAGTTTGTAAGGCAAGGGACTAATGACCAAAGAAGTTAAGTACCTTAGATTTACAAACATTTGAAATTTTTTTGTCTTGATTTTTCTTCAGTTTTGCTTTCGTTACCGAATCCTTAATTTTCTTTTTGATTCTTCTGTATTTGCTCACAATTCTGCGGTTGTACCGTCTCTACCTTCGGAATTGTGTGGTTGATGTTTTTCCGAAAGTCTGATGCTACTTTGGCATCGTCCTAGATTCTACACACCAACTTCATCAGTCGTTTGATTGTCTTCTCCCTAATGGAATTTTATGTGTCTTGTGTCTTATTTGATTTCAAGTCATTTAAAAATTTTACCCTATACCTTCTATTTCTGTATAGCTTGTTCTAGGACGTAATTTTAACCTCATACTAAATGTGGAAATACTTTATTTCCAGTGATGTACTCGATAGAAGTACATACAGCCCGTCTAGCTCTTTTGTTATTTATTTAGGTTGTTAAATATGAGCAAGAAAAATGGTCCATGATTGAGGTGTACTTTGTAATGTTACTACACTGTGTTATCGTTTCTCTTCATTCTCCCGTACTGCGTGTTTGTATTAGATGTGTATAAACATATAAGCATGTCTTTCTATTATGTGAAAATAACAACGGCCCTGATTTTCATTAATGAGGTACCAATACAAGCAACGGCAGAAGCAAGAGACACACTCACACACACACACACACACACACACACACACACAC
This sequence comes from Locusta migratoria, assembly GCA_026315105.1. Lineage (NCBI taxonomy): Eukaryota > Metazoa > Arthropoda > Insecta > Orthoptera > Acrididae > Locusta > Locusta migratoria. The sequence continues at coordinate 711,120,164 of CM048744.1, forward strand.
ACACACACACAAGGAGGAAAAAAACCGCAATCAGTTATTGGAGCGGTAACCATTTGCTTGCTCGTGTGTAGCAACAAAATGTTTCTAACACAGTTTTGTTCCATTGGGACAACCACAACTGTCCACCTTCATTTTAAATAATTGGATCTACAACAGCTCTTAATTTTACACTTTTTTATTTGTATGAACTACCCGCGTTTCAAGACCTATATCTGATCATCGGGTGCATTTGCAAATAACAATCAAATAAACTAGTGACGTCTCATGAAATAGAATGGGTACCCTAAATCTCTACTAAAATTATTCAGTACAAAGGGAGTATACGTACTTTCTGAGTCCGTAAAACTGTTACATGTAGGAACTGATTAAAATAGTGAGTCTCTGGTACATACAAAAAGCCGAAAGGCATTGTAGGCAACTTGGGCGCGACATAACCATTCACAAGGCAGGGTCTACATGTAAAACAATAAGTTCCGTAATTAAGAGGCGGAACATCGTAAAGATGGAAAATCGGCTGTTAAGAACAGAACTCCCTTGCACTAACACCATTTGTTTCCTGTTAGCAACGTATGACGTGAACCATTTTTCAGCAATGCCCGTGACAGCATAAAATTCTGATTTTCTTAAAAGATGTTGGGTTCACACAACCAAGACCCACTTTACATACCACCAGATGGGATCAAATAAAACCAAGATTTACTCCTAGGTTTTCCGTGATATCCCTCAGGTATCCCCAGGCAAATGCCGGAATCGTTTCTTTGATAAAATAAGGTCGATTTCACATGCTTTTAAATCCTGCGAAAATCATCCGCTTGGTTACCGGCCACCGAGCTCAAGCTCCGCCCCTCAGCGGCAAGGCGCTTGCCCCAGTGCCATCTAGGAGGCACTGGTTCAACCAAACCACAAGGAACTCCGAACGTCGAAAACAAGTTACAGAAAAGCGACAGTTCGTAATGCGCAGTTTAAGTTTTCAAGTTTAACATTTTTACAGATACTGTGTATTAACGAAATAGAAGAATCTATAATCTAAAGCGGATTGCCTAATGGTATTTACATGAGTAAGATAAAAGTAATGTTTTTTTGTTACAAGTGAATAGCGTTTTCTGTAATTCTCTATCTTAAAGACAAACCGTCGTCTGAAATCCTCATTCTCCCAACATAAAGCGAAATTTTGCAAAACAAAGAATATACTTAACTTTTCTTACTAAACCGAGGCAGCTGTTAGTTTTAGTGGTGTGTATTTTTACCATAAGCTGTAACATATCAACATGTTTCGTATTATTTATTCGTTAGATGCGATTTAGGTCTACATTTCTTTTGGATTTGCTATATTTTTAGTAGTAAGAGTTTACAATATAACCAAACGATATTGAGAACATGATTTTCTCTAACAAAATAAATACCAATTGATTTTTCTGATACTGTCTGAATTTGTTGAATAACAGCTGCAACAGCACAATACACTTCCGATGTATGTAAACATACCAATCTCATGTCCTTCAGAAAACTGACATATTCTTTACAGTAAAACTTACTTCTTTTTTAGAATTTCACTGTTAGATATACGGAAGTTGTTCTAGGGTAGTTGAAAGTAGCTTGTTAAATTTTCTATGAATTATCTCGGGCAGTAGAGATCAGAAAATAAGAGTTAAAACGCTCACTGCTGCTCTGAATTACTTTGCGATTCGCCACAGTACTTGCGCAACGGAAATTTATGTAACTGCTCGCTCCTTAAGGGAGCAGCCAACGTTTTAACAAACACAAATAAAAAAATATATAAAAAGGAATGGTTAATTAAACATTGGATGGGGAGCATGAAATTACAAAGCAAAGGTTTGATACTTTAAATTATTATCTATTCAATAAAATGAACAAGCAGAATGTTGGGAGACCAAATAAGTACAATGAAGCACACACCTTGTACAACAGTGAATCAAATTAGAAAGTTACTGCCCGTAATAAAATAGTTTCTGCCCTTTTTGTATATGGAGGTAATATGGGAGAATATTTGCAAATATGCTGGGGATAAAAAAAAGCACACTCATCCACTCACAGACACATGCATAATGCTTGCGACACTCACTCAGGTGGTAAAAATGAAGTGTCGACGGCAGTTTGATGAGATGACGGGCATCTGGCATCTTCAAACACAAATGAAATTATATTATGCACAAACGAACTCATGTGCAGGGAGGCAGTGGCATTCTATCACTAAGTACCACATGGTGTACGACCACAGTGATTTACACAGAATTTACAAAAAGAAATTAGTACAAGCAAGTAAAGCACACGTGAGAATTTTGTAGAAGAAAACTAGTATCAGTAAAAAGCATGGCCGAAGGATAAAGTAATGACCATTATGAAAGCACGTTGTGCAATCGGTCGTACCAAGATAGTAAAGACAGAATCAATCGAGAAATTCCGAGAGAGAATTTAGCATGCTCGCAGAAACAGACACCACACGTAAACGTCAGTTAAAAACAGCAAGGAATTCAAACATACTAAATTTACGCAAAAGCTGAAGGCCTCACATGTGTATTGTAACTTGAGAAAAGGGACACAGAAATCATTACCAGAATGAAAAGAAAAAAAAAAAAAATAAATTTACACTGAATTACTTGAGTTATGAAAAGTAAGTAACACTTCGCCTCGCATTGCGAAAGAATTACTCAAGGAAAACGAACATTGATGAACCAAAACTGCCTGAATACAAATAAAGTCCTAATAGCTTGCCATCCCCTCAGCACGATTCGACGAAGTACTCACTTCGGTGGTAGCGGCGAGAGTTATGTCTCAGGCCGCGGGCACAGCCTTCCCTCTCCACACCGGATGTAGGGCGCGTTCAAAGCGATGTAGGTTGCGTTCTCAAAGCCTACTGTCTCGCTACCTAAGGGAGATAATACCCTCTACTACAGCTCGAGAGAGCTCTCTTTTGTCGTCTCCTTCGTCCATGATTAAGTTGGTACTATACTAAGAACAGCCCAGCTTGATATATATGTATATATGGTACATTGATCATTAATAAGGGAATAAAATAGTTGGTCTAGAGGTAAACAATATTAATGGTGGAGAAACGCTTTAGCATAATAAATAACTCAAAATGGGAAACGACCACACATTCAGTGGACGAGTTTCACAGTGAGTAGGGCGATTTGCTGACGTTCTTCTAAAAAGTAGAAGAGGTAATCCTCGAACTGCAGAGTATGCTGCACGAACATTTATATCAAAGAATAGAGTGATGACCTAGTTTAGTATCCTCAAAATAATAATATTGAGGAATACGAAGGGAAAATCTACATCCTTACAAGCATAACTGATTTGTATCAAGTGAGATAGAGGGGAGGAGGATCGTTGGGAACTGGCAGCTCTTACTTGCAAACTACATCGAACATAGAAGACCGTACAGACGTTACATAAATGAGAAGTCATAGCGCTTCTTAGAAATGCTAAGATGAAAAAGAAAGAAAAATAATCATCATCATCATCATCATTAGAGTCTGATTATGCCTTTCAGTGTTCAGTCTGCAGCATAGTACCTCTAATGAAATTCCTCGTCTGACGTTATGCCCTTTACTTCAAAATCATTCTGAACCGAATCTAAGTACTTTCTTCTTAGTCTACCTCGACTCCTCTTACCCTCCGCTGCCGAAAAAAACTCATGAAATGGATGAAATTCACTACTGCCGTATGTAATTAACAAAATATGCGGAAAATATTGCTATTTCACTAACAACAAGTATTAGGACACATTACAAATGAAAAAAAGGAGGGAAGAAAAAGAAAACACCTCGCAGGATTTGAATCACCCACCTTTAGCTCCTCAGTCACACGCTTTTATCCACAAGACCACGCTGAACTCGCTGAGCTAGAGTTTGTAAGTCGACCTATATTAAAAAACATTTATTTATATCTAATAACGTTGTTTACGATAACGTTGCATTTGGTTGTTGCTTACAGACGGTGTAGATACCGCAAATGAAGGCGAGTTAAACTCGGAATCAAACCAAATACTGGACGTCACGTCATGAGCTGTTGGGGTTGTGGGGCAGGGCGCAGGGCGGGGCGAGCCGACACCAAGCCTCTATCAAGCCGTAATGGAGAAGAGAGGCGATTGTCCTCGAATTGAAGCGGCTGATCGCCGCCATTTGCAGGCAAGAATCCTGGTACTGGGGTTATGATCTGAAGTGTATGAGACGCAACAAGAGCAAAATAAGGCAAAAATAAGCGCATGTTTGTTTAAAAAAAAATTACTGATTATTGATGTCTGTTTAAAGAAAATATTCTTAAATGAATGAAATTTCTTAATTTTCGAAATAACGTCTGCATAGAGAAACGAAATTTAAGAATGTAAGGCTCTTTTCTGATAAGGTGCAGCGACTTTTCGTCAAGATATTTGCATAAGATGATTCCATAACACTTTTAAAGTAGGAAAGAGTGAGATTATTTTTTAATTCACGTAATTTTCTGTCACGTCCTGTTTCCTTTTCGCCGCCTACTCTGTACGTTTCTCACGCTTATTTTTGTATATCACATTTTTGTCCACATAGCCTTTCATTCGCACATTACTTTTTAACAGAGACAGTACTTCTCAAAGTGGTTGAGTATGCAACATTTGATCAGTACTGACCATTTACGAAGTACAATCACCACCTGTTAAGTGACTAAACACATTATTCGACCTACTTCTGCATCATACTTATATGTGATAAATACCTCTTATACGCCTAGTTATTCATTAAGCTCAAATTAGTGTTTTTAGTCATTAATACGCCAATGAAATATTATTTGACATGCCCAAAGTACGTTTTCCAGTTTTAGAGAATCATTTGTAAGAGGAAATATAAACAAAAACAAACGCTCATGATTTGTTATTTCTCCATGAAAACACTATATGGTATACAGTAATGACTGATCCGCGAAATGTAACATTGTTTCTGTCTTCGTCTTTGCTTTCGTTCTCACTGTTACAATTAAAAGCGGCACACAAACGAACCATGTTTACGCACGACTGCCCTGCAAATGTCGGCATCTGTCACGTTCAATGTGGGAGCGCGACAATAGCGCCAGTGAGCTGTCTAGTTTTTATTTAGTAAGTCTATGGTCAACAGCGTCTGCAGAGAAGGCCTCCGCGCTGGCGTGCCAAGTCACGCAGGGTAGGCCGCGGGTGCGTACGCTCACTGGCTGCCCGGTGTGAGGCGGTGGGCTGCGCCCCATCGGCCAGCCAGTCACCTACGCACCCGCGGCCTACTCTGCGTGACGTGGCACGCCAGCGCGGAGGCCTTCTCTGCAGACGGTAGGCGAGCGGGCGAACCTGCAGGTAAAAGAGAAGAGTGGGGGGATTTTCGCAGGAGTCTACGTTTGATGTCGAATTCCTTCCCGGTCCTTAACGAAAGAATGCGGTTCGCGTTCCGTCTGTAATCCCCACGCTTTCGACGGGACATTAAATGGTAATTTTCATTCCCTTTTTAAAACTTTTTTAAGATTTTAATCCGCGCCCTTCATTCGTAGCTTTGCGACAGATAGGATACTGAAAGGGCAAAGGACTGCGCCAGTGACGCACGCACAAGTAGTTAACCGCCAGAGCCCCCGCCCCCGCAGCGGCTGCCCACGCTGTGGCGGTTGCCTCCCCCCTCCCCCCAGCCTCCTTCCCCTGACATTTGCTGAGCCGCGGGGCCCCCTACGGCGGCGGTGGGCGACTGGCGAGCGAAACAGACGGCGGCCACTGGCGCACCCCACTGGCGCGCCAGCACAGTGGCGAGGGGGGAGGCGGCGGGGATTAGGCGGCTCCTACGCGCCGGCCGCCCACGCCGCCGCGTCGCTGGCGCCAGCGGGGGCGGCTCCAGCACCAATTGCTTGCGCCAGCGCCGCCCACGCATCCGGCAACAGTAACCCTTCACCTACTTCTGCCGTCGGGGAAATAGTAATTTCGTATGCTTAGTGAGTTCCAGAATTATTCCTCCACCTGTGATTTCAACAAGTACTAGCTCAGGGTCTGGCTCGGCACGTTCGGTGATGCAGCTGGGTGCTTTCTTTAATAAAAGAACTCAGTCACTACGTTTACATGCAACACACTAAATAAAGAAAAGTGTGAAGTAATACACATGACCACTAAGAGAAATCCGCTGAACTTCAATTACGCGATAAATCAGTCAAACATTAAGGTCGTAGATATACCTAATACCTAGGAGTTACAATTAAGATCAACTTCGACTGGAGAGAACACACAGAAAATATTGTGGGGAAGGCGAACCAAAGGTTACGTTTCATCGGCAGAACGCTTCGAAGATCCACCAGGTCCACCAAAGAGACTGACTACATCACACTTCTGCGTCCTCTCCTGGAGTACTTTTGCCCCTTGTGGGACCCTCACCAGGTGGGATTGACGGAAGACAAAACAAAATGTTCAGATGTTTGTATAGTCTATGGGACTTAACTACGGGGTCATCAGTCCCTAAACTTACAAATTACTTATGAACTACTTACGAACTAGGGCGGCACAAATATCCATGCCCGAGGGGGGATTCGAACCCCCGACCGTAGTGGCCGTGCAGACCGTGACTGGAGCGCCGTAGTCTTCTCGGCCACCGCGGCCGGCGACGGAAGACATTGAGAAGGTTCAGAGAAGGGCAGATCGTTTTGTTCTATCACGTTACGGGGGGGAAAGTGTCACGAAAATGTTGCACGAATTGGGGTGGAAATCATTAAAAGAAAGACGTCACTCATTGCGGCGTGATCTGTTTGCGAAGTTTCAATCGCCGACTTTTAGTTCTGAATGTGAAAACATTTTGCTACCACCCACCTACTTAGGGAGACATGACCAACCCAATAAAATAAGAGAAATCAGATCGAAAACGGAACGATTTAAGTTTCTTCCTTCCCGCGCGCTATTAGAGAATGGAACGGTAGAGAAATGTTATGAAAGTGGTTAATGAACCCTCTGGCAGGCACTTGAATGTGATTTGCAGAGTATCTATATAGACGTAGATGTAGATCTTCCGGAAGACGAAAACCAATTTTCGCAAACCGTTTTTCGCTGTCGTGTTTAAATGGCGTAGCCTGAATCGGATTTCCTGGCCAAATTAATATGGCGGCTGAAAAACAGCTGATTCAGCTCCTGATTTAGTCCGCACATTCGCTATATTTCTTTATTTAAATACACAGATTTATGTTCACTCTAATATTTATACTTATATTTCACATTAGAAAATATCACTCTTTCCATATGCGCAGAAAATTCTTAACAGGAAAACACAATCTGACAAGCCAAGAACGCTTCAAAAATGGTTGCGTTTACATGGGCACGAAAATCGATTGTGGAACTGGAAAACCGCTTTAGAGAAGCGGATTTCCAGAATCGATTTTGGACTGTTTACATGACCAACCAAAAGCGGAATTGGGAAATCGGTTTACGAAATCCGGTTTTGGGAGCCCATGTAAACGGGGTGAGTAACGACCGACCGATTATTCGGTTTCTACATCTACATGGGATACTCTGCAAATCACATTTAAGTGCCTGGCAGAGGATTCATCGATCTTTCTTGTGAACAAAGTTTAACGGATTTCTTTTCTTACTAATGTGCAAGACTTCACACTTCTCATTATTTAGAGTCAATTGCCAATTTTTACACCATGCTGATATCTTATTCAGTTCATTCTGCAGTTGGTTTTGGTCTTCAGATGATTTTACTAGACGGTAAATAACGGCGCTTACACACACTCAAGAAGGCTTAGTACAGGGTGGGGATCTAGCAAGATGTAGGAGAACTTGTGATTTGTGGTATACGGTTAATTTTTACTTGAATGCGTAAGATTCGGTTCCGGCCGAAAGTAGGAGCCGAATATTAGGTTAAGGTTTGTGTTTCCGCCGAAATTATGTTTCGGTCGGTGTTTAGAACTGCGCCAAAGAAAAACACCGATCAACATAGAAAGAGCAGGAATTAAAACACGCTTGAGCGATGCCTCAGATCTATCTGTCAAATGGCTAGTCGGTCTCTATAATGAAGAAACTGACACAAGATTTCACAGACTGAGAACAAACAAACATGATCGCACGTCCACAAGAAAACGATTTATCCGGAAAAAGAGAATAGCGTAAATAAAAGCAGTTCCGTAGGTGGCCGAACCCGAATGTGACGTCCAAGCCACTGAAAACCACACTACCATATCATTTTTGTGTATGTACGCTCCACATTTCCTCCTTAACTACTCCACCGATTGCAATAAAACGTGGCACACATATTCCTTACAATCAGACCACAATCTCTGTTGAGGTAAGAGCCATCTGCGACACATCGTTCAGGAAATATGACCTCTTGAAAAATGAAATTCGCCAAAACTGCCAAATCATTCCATAATATTCCGCATAAACTAATGCACCGATCTCAAACAAATTTAATAAACACCATTATTCATAGTTAGGAATCAGTCCCCATGGGGTAAAAACCATATATAACACGTTAGACTTGAGGACATACGACGTCGTAAAGAATTATACAGCCGCGGCGGGTTAGCCGCGCGCATTGGAGCGCCTTGCTACGGTGCGTGCGGACGTCCGCCGTCGGGAGATCGAACCCCGCCTCGGGCATGGATGTTTGCTTCGTCCTTAGGTAGTTTGTAATCTATGGAGTGATGACCACGCCGTTAAGTCCGATAGATTTACAAACATTTGAAGAATTATATTGAAGAAAAACAGTCGCATCATGCGTCAAAGTTTCACCTCTTCTAAACTAAAGGAGTAATTTTAACGAGCCGGCTTCGGTGGCCGAGGGGACTGAGGCGCCCGTCACGGTCTGCACGGCCACTACGGTCGGGGGTTTGAATCCCCCTTCGGGCATGGATATTTGTACCGTCCGTAGGATTAGCTAGTTCATAAGTAGTTTGTAAGTTTAGGGACTGATGACCCCGTAGTTAAGTCCCATAAGCTCTACAAATAATAAACAATAATTTTAACGAAACGTAGTTAAAATCCTCTTTAATATCAGCACACAATCGCCGTGGGCGTAAAACTGACACAGAACACGTAGTTTCATAGATATAACAATGAAAACTGCATTATCACATGAGGTGTGATTATCGAGACTTCATTTACAAACTGTATGGGAATGAGAGCACTTAGCGAATTACAACAAATTTATAATACTTACAAACCCTTACGAATTTTTCTGTAATTGAAAATTACAGTAAAGTGATGAAAGGAAAGATGATTATAGCTCACTACTTCTCCGCTGTTCGTTCAGTAGAACTACGGCAATCGCCATGACGTTACTATGTATTACTCTTACAAATTGTCTTCGCAACATATTAAACAGACGTTACACAAACTTATCACCTAATGTACATCCGGAATTATATCACAGTATGACGCATTGATCTTCAGATATGACGTCATAAAGAATTGATCATGACACACCACTCCATCACGCATGAATTTTCGATTCATTGCTTCTTCACTATTAACTTGGTTAGCTACATATTTTGCCAACAGTGTGCATATCTACAACACAATTTAGGTTCCAAATTATATTACAGTGTGGAACATATTTTGGAAGATATGACTAAAGAAATGCGCGAAAATCTGACCTAGTACGCAATAGGTTGTAACTTATTACGGTTTTACTACCAGAACCACTCCCTACACGTTTTCCTAATATTCCACTCTATGCATCTGCAAAAATATATTACTGCAAGACATATAGTCAGGAGATATGACATCATAAGGATTGAGCTGCATCAGAATGAAACTGAAATGGATAGAGAGCAAGGTAGAAAGCAAAGAAAAGAGAAGGAAGAAGGAGTTGGACTAATATAAGGAAAGAAGAAATACACAATCGTGCAACGCGACGAAATACCTTTAGTATATATATGTTTAGAGGATGTCTGTTTTATTGTTTGCAATCCATACACATCAACAGTTTTATTTCCATATTCACGAGATTGTACACTCTGTATACATAATACTTGGTACGCTGCATGGCAGAGCGTACATTACAACGGAGTTTCATACTAAATAAATGCCCAGATACATATTTTGTTTCAATATATATCGAAGATATTAAATTTAATGAGAGGCAGTGAATTAAAATCTTTGCCGTTACGTAACGGTGGAATGGCCGTGCGCCCTAAGCCATCGTGCTCCGGAGCGCGCGGTTGTTGTCCGTTGGAGGTTCGAGTCCTCCCTAGGGCATGAGTGTGTGTGTGTGTGTGTGTGTGTGTGTGTGTGTGTGTGTGTTGTCCTTAGGTTAGTTTACGTAGTTTGTAGGCCTAGGGACTGATAACCGCAGTGATTAAGTTCCATAGATTTACAAACATCTGAACGCTTATTATTATTATTATTTTGCCCTGATCAGAATTTGAACTAGGAACATTCTACTTTCTAGGCAAGCTCTATAACCATAGGCCACCACGATCTAATTGATATGGTGATTGCACCGACTGTCTTAAAGCACGTCTCCCTCCGTCTGCGTCATGTTCCCCTATACAAATACGTATCAACGTTGCCGAGGCTCTCCATTTGCGGTATAGCACCGCAGCAATGAATATTAATGGGAATTAGGTTGGTGAAATCATTTGGAAATTTACTCAGTACCAGCGGAAGTCTCTGGTGTTACTCGAGTGTTTAGTTCTATCTTAGTTAAACTCCTTTAATTTAATATCTTTGACATATATTGAGACAAAATATGTCTTTGGACACTCATTTAGTATCAAACTCGTTTGTAATCGACTCTCCGTCATGCAGCGTACGAAATCTTACATATACAGTGTGTAAAATTTCATGAATTATTATTTGAAATTTATGTCACCTGTGCCTGAGGTAAAAGGCAAGATCATTCCCATTAAAGTTCGTTGGTGGAGTGCTATTCCACTATAGGAGATACTCGGCAACGTTGATGCGTACTTATGTAGGAGAACATGAGGCAGAATTGAAGTTTGTGTTGTGGATGGAGACGTGCAATCATTGCTCCCATTAGGTAGTGGTGACTTAGTGGTTACAGTGCTTGCTTAAAGAACAGGAGATCCTGGTTCAAATCCTAGTCACGGCACAAATTTTAATTCCATGCCTCTCCTTCAATTTAAGATTTCGATACGTTATTGTTTCGTGGACCACCATGAAAGTTTGAACATCCATGTATGCTTTCATGGAAAAGGTTTTCACACATCGTAAGCCACCGCATCGTCCTTGACAGAGGGTACCTTGCAACAAAATTATACATTGATTCACCGATTACCACGAAAGTTGGAAGGGATATGTAAATTTGTAGGACTGAGAGAGGCGAAGAAGGAAAGACACAGAAAGGGGGAGGTGGAGGAGATGAACAGAGTGACAGGGGGAAGGACATGAAAAGAGAGAAGAGAGGTGATATGGACAGAGAGAGAGAGAAGGGAAGAGGAAATGAATGGTAATGAATAAATTCTCTTTTAATTACACCCATATGTTACGAGGATAAAATGAAAAGACGTTAACAGTCGGGGTTTTGTGTTACATACCTCAGTCATCGCAGACGTCTGGTATATGCTCCAATGTTGACTGCTGTTCATCGTCGTCAAAGAAATTGGCACACCAGTACTGCAACTTGATGTAGCTTATACTCAGTGGTAACAGCAAAAAGGTTTTATCTTTATACTCTACAACAATCGTCGGAAGGGTGCAGGCTAGAGGAGAGACCGATGTTACGGTCTGGAAAATATTTTCGTGGCATATGGTGGGTGATCTCGTCCTTTACGAAAAATCCAATGAGTTTACACAAGTATGAGCCTACCCTTCTGGTGCGTGTTCACCCCTACATGCAGGTTTTCTTCGGCATCCGGACTGTAACGTGTCACACACTTCAAAGTGTACGTACATAGTTCTAAGAGCACCAGAAAATGTTTCTTGTACTGCCTCAGCCAACAAACACCCGAAATTAAAACCCAATAAAGAATCTGTAGGACCAATAGCATTGAGAAACAATGCTGAGTTTTGTACTTTTAGAAGAGCTGAGAAGACGGAACATACAAAACGTGGTACCGCGTACAGCTACAGAGTAGAGAAGGAAGTAGAGAGTAATTACGGCACGCGCGAGGTATGTCAAGTATTCCCATCGTTTAGGATACTCGTGCCCGCAGCTCCTGCTCCGTCGTTACATTTTTCGACTTGGTTGCGGTTAGTGCTTTCGTTTGACGCTTAGCGCTGATCAGTCTAGTGCGATTTGTTGTTTGAGTTGGTAGATACACACTAATTTTATGTGATTCGGTCACTATGCATCGAAATTACCCAGCTTTAACTTTTTTGATATATGCCTTATGGATTTCATAACAAGAAAATAGGTAGAAGCTATAGATGAAATGAAAATTTCTTTCCAGCGACTAAGAGCTGAAAGATAAGATTCCAGCATTCAGGAGAGAGAAATGCATTCAGACGACCAGAGTGGCACCATCAGTACCCCCTTTTAAACAAGATGAATATAACAGTTATTCTCCTTTTCGAAGAAACCTATTGCAATGAGAAGTCTGAACTCAAAGCGAACAAAGAGCTGCCAGTTGTGGAATACACTGCACAGTGCACTGTGCGAAGTCTAGTAGGAAAGTAAGATGTAAAAAATGTTTAAGAGCTATCACGATAGCTAACCGGAGTTCTAAATTATAGGAACGTATTTTTAAGTTGACAATTTAGAACGCAAACTGACAAGAAACCTCGACTAACATTCCGATAATTTACTTATACATTACTGAAGCAAGAGCTTCGTTGATGACTACCGCTATATCTCAACTGGTATAGAAGACGATCACAGGAAAGAAACCTTTGGGAAATTTATTCAGTACTAGTGGAAGCTCCTGTTATTGCTCGGGTGTGTAGTCCTTTCTTATGTCTACTCAACTCCTTCTTACACTCTGTGCAAAGCATCTGCAAAATGTGTTGCGAATGGAGTTGATAGTAAACACACAGTAAATTGTATCAGGAGTATTGGGGGAGATTTTCATACATTTTACTGTTTCTGACGTCATATCTCCTAAATATGCGTCCTACGTTTTATGAAGTACATTCAGTGATATACATACACACTATAGACGTAATAACTTGAAAACTCATGTGTGTATGTGTCGGTTTTATATGAACAAAATTCTTTATGACCTCATATTCGAACTATAATATGAGTTTGGAGTTACATTCAGTGAAATGGGCGTGTACCGTCTGTAAAAGGGCCTTTCAACTGGCATTAGTAATGTAGAAGTAATAAATTGAAACTTCTCTAGTTTACTGTTCGTACAGCGTAAAAGTAGTAATCAATAAAATTCTTTCCATTCATAATTTTACTGGGGTTATTGGGTGAAGATTAGAAATTGTTTACATGGTTTGTAGCATGCCACGAAGTGCTCTCATTCTCATGTAGTGGATGAGAGTAAAGTAACTTAATTAATGCTTCGCATCATGAGGAAGACATTGTCCGTGACGTCATATCTCCATTACTAGTGTCGTGTGTGTGTTTTCTGCACCCACAGCGATTGTTTACCTATGATAAATAGTATTTGCACAGAGTTTCATTGAAATCTGTTCATGACTTTAGGAGGAGATGTAGATGGAGATGTTGAGCTATTTTTTCGCGAATTTTAATGATTATAAAGTCATATTACCTGAACTATGTGTCGAAGGAAATAGCAATTGTTCTCTGATTGTAAGTAATAGGTGTATCAAGTTTGGTTGAAATATGATCAGTAGTTTATGAGAAAGTGTGGAACACACACACACACACACACACACACACACACACACACACACACACATACATACATACATACATTTATTCATACTTACATTTTTATAATATCGGTAGACCATAGATCTGTGTAGAATTACGAAATACATCTCTGAAATCTGTGAATAAAATCAGGATATCGTCGAACAACATCAGTTGTTAAAGTATACGTTGGACGCTGGTAAAGTGGTGTTGACAGTGTATTATTGAGACCAATAGTGAAAAAAATCGAGTGATGTGGTACCGTCATCAAATTACAAGGTAACCAGTGAAATGGAAATTGATTATAACGAGCCGGCCATACAGTCGCAAGCCAGCACCCAACATCACGCTTGTAATGAGCCTGCAACACATGCACCATCTGAAGATGAACCTGAAAAAGACCGAAAACCGGTCAATAGAATAGTAAGTATCATTCCAAGTCAAAATGACTGGTTGCATTTTTCATAAATTATGTTAAAAATTTTGATAGCACCAAAATAGTTCATTATGAAGGTCAGTGACAAATATGTAAACAATATCTAAATGTTACATAGTAAATGGTGTAGGAGTGAAATGTGTAAGAGTCAACACATTTATTTCTTTCTTTTGTATACTTTACAGAACGACATATAGAAAAAAAGGAAGAGACACTGCTATGTTTATTTTCTAAACTATTATTTTTCTATGAATTATTAGTAAGTTACACGACGACATTTTGGATCTCTATTAAAGATAAATATTAGTTATTTTTGTCTATATTTGTTCACATCTCTACTTATATTATTTCATTTATCCGATCATTTATGTAATTAACTTGAGAAGTAACAAATCTAATGCAAAACTGTTAGGAACACGGGATGAGAAACTGAGTAAAGAGAAGGAACCGCAGGAGCAAGACTAGTTGTGCGCTAGGGCGCTGAGTTTCTCAAGGGGTGGGCGATAGGAAATCACGATCTCCGGTACTTCGTCACGAGAACGGCTCCTCCACTTCGTTCTACGCTCTGTGAGTACAGCTTCTGAGAATCGCAACTAGGGGAGCGGACAGGCTGTGTCCGAACGAGCCATTGTCTGTAGTAACGTCCATCGTGAGTCATGACGCTCCGGCGAGTCGCCTTTTGAAGACCAGCGGACACACAATGCAGTACTTAGGACGGTCGAGGACCTCGAGCTGAAAGCATTCGCTATGGTCTGCGGGACGTTACTTACCAGTAAGTGAGCGTCTTGGAAAAAATTCATGAAATAAACATCCATCGCTGTTCAAAAACGTAGCAAAACAGTCCTGATTTATTGCAAGCTACAAAGAAGCACGGAACTGGGAAAATGCCCCCAGAATTTTATTTCTCTGTTGTTATTTGTAGTGCTTTCTCACAATATGTGACGCGAGACTAGCTGCTGTTTCTGTGGAGGCACCAGTTCGCCATTGCTGTGTGACGTCATAGGTAAAATTCCAATTATACGTGGTGCAACCAAAACGGCATTCAGAAGGTGCATCCTGCTTTAACAGACATGTGTGGTGCACCATATAATGCCACTGATGTCATATATCCTTTTATTCTTCCAGCCACGAATTACAGTCAGTTACCTGCTAGCATCTCACAATACTGTAAGTTTACAATTTTTTTTATCTCAACGAGAATATATTAATAGAGATTTTAGTTATTATTTCTGTCTATATGCTATTATGTAGGGAATTGGGGTTAATAATTTATATTAGAAATTTTAGGAGATAATATAGACGATAAATTTATGTTTGACAGTGTTTTTATAACTTAGTCTTTCATTGAATTTAGCTTTTTGCTATGTGGTGAGCGTCAAAGTATGAATAAATCTATCTACAAAATTTTGATCGTTTAATAAATTATTTTCGTCGCTAATTGCATGGATACACACTTCAATTTCTTCTAGAATGTTAATTTCGTATCGCTTCTTTATGATATGTAAAATTTCGAGTACATTTTATGTAGTGCCTACTGTGCTGCTAAAAAGTGGGTGGGTTTTTCTCACTGTCTGTAGGGTTTTTTTTTTTTTCTTTTAATATATAGCGAATGGTGAAATTATGTTCGGTTTGGCCCAAATGGTATTTATTTCATGAATTATAAAAGATTTTGTATATACAAGGATTTAGAAATTTAGAGGGTTTTGCCGTGTAATTTTGCTTCTTATAGTGTGTCTATTTTGGTATGCAAAAGTAATGTTCGTGTTTTTAAAAATTGTTTTCATATTATTTGTGTTTTTTGTAAGTATGTTATACTGTGCGTCCGACAGGCCTCGAAAGGCCGACTGGGTACTGACCGGCCGCCGTGTCATCCTATGCCCGAGGGCGTTTACGGATGCGGTATGGAGGGGGCGTGGTCAGCGCCCCGCACTCCCGGCCGTTATGTCAGTCGTCGTGACCGAGGCCGCTACTTGTCAATCAAGTAGCTCCTCAGTTGACTTCACAAGGGCTGAGTGCCTCGGCAAACCCAGACGGTAATCCATGCAAGTGCTAGCCGAGCCCCACAGTGCTTAACTTCGGTGATTCAATGGGAACCGGTGCATCCCCTGTGGCACTGCCGTTGAAATGTGTTATGCTGATAGATATTATTATTATTTTTTTACTTAAGGTATTTATCTTTGTAATGCGATTCCTGCGTATGTTGTTAGTGGGTCCGAAACTCATTTTTTATTGTATAACTTTAGTACGATGTTGGGGTCGTATTCGTTTTGTTGGGCAGTGTATTGAAATATATTAATTCTTTTTGTTTGGCCTTGTCATCTAGTGGTACGCTGGAAAGTCTGTTAATCAATGAATGGGAAAATGCTGGTTTGTTTGATCGGGAATGATACGAATGGGAAAGGATAATGCTGATTAATTGAGTACACGTTGGAGGCCCATGAACGCAACATCTATTTTAACCTATTTTAAATTTCAATGTAATCATGTTTTAAGTGTGTTCAAATGTTCAAATGTTTGTAGAGCTTATGGGACTTAAATGTTCAAATGTTTGTATAGTTTATGGGACTTAACTACGGGGTCATCAATCCCTAAACTTACAAACTACTTATGAACTATCTAAAACTAAGGACGGCACAAATATCCATGCCCGACCGTAGTGGCCGTGCAGACCGTGACTGACGCGCCGCAGTCACCTCGGCCACCGCGGTCAGCTTTTAACTGTGGGCAACGTACAGATTTTATCAGTCATTTGCTTCATGCAGTGTATTGTTACAGTTGGAATAAGGCACTGGTTTGAAAATGGAGGAACAAGTCCGAAACTAGTTACCAACTTCTGCATAGTGCAACTGTGACGAAAAAAAGAAAAATAAATGGTTTTAATTACATATTCAGCTGCTGATCCTGCCCCATCTTCACGATGAATTTTCATATGATTGTTGTTGTTGGTTTCCACTTTTACTGACCGAAACAGCTACTTCTAAATCAAGTGGCTCCTCTAAAATCAAATGTTTGTAAAGTTACGGACCTAACTGCATTGGTCATCGGTCCCTAAACTTACAAACAAACTAACTTATCCTGTGGACAACACACACACACACGCACCCATGCCTGAATGAGGACTCGAACCTCCGACAGCGAACGGCCGGGCGCACCGCAGCAAGGCGCCGTAGTGCTCACGGCTATTCCGCCGCGGCAGTAGCTTCTCATCTGGTCTTACAAAGGCCCAAAAGAGATGTATAGGACTGGCCGTTGTGACAAACTATTGCTACTTCTTCCTTCTGCCCGACTGCAGCAGTCGAAATCAGGCTTACCACCATCGGAAATGGATCCCGCCAGAACACACGAACGTTGCTGAGCAACTACACGCGCCGCGAAGCCGCACCGAGCCCTATCGACGTGCAAATTGGCCGCAGAGGCCTCCCCGTTTTGGGGGGCTTTGGCGAGGGGGCCGGAAGCGGCGGTAATGCCGTTACAGGGCGACGCCTGGCATCGGTCGGCGCCGGACAGGGGCCACCGGGAGCGGACAATGCCGGCCGCATTAGGCAAATCCAATAACGCCGGCCAGGGGTGCGGCCGGACCAGGGGGGTACCCCAGGGGAGGCCGCGGACAGCCGAGCTGCGCTGACAGCCGGGGGTGCAGCGGCCAGAGGGACACACCTCACCACTTCCTAGGGCGCCGTTCAAATGTTCAAATGTCTGTAAATCTATCGCACCAAACTGCGTGGTCATCAGTTCGTAGCTTACAAACTACTTCGTAAGTTAACCATCCTCCGCTTCCTACCAGTTGCCGCCTTGCTCAGTGATTATTTACGGTGTTAAAAGCAGATGTTATTGCCCTGATAAAATTGTATTGCAACGGTTAACGACTTTTTACACACAAAAGACTGCAGCAACTGATAGCATACCGGTGGCAGTTCCCTTACTAGATGAAATTCCCCCATTTATATTCTCGCAATTCCCAATTAAATATTCTCACTCTCCTTTTAATCATTAAGCATAAATGGGACTCAGAATTTCATAAAAACAACTAGAAACGAAATGTTTAACTATTTACACAGGTTTATTAAATTCACTGTACACCTCCCTATCATCATTTTAAAGCCAAAAATGCAAAATATTCATTCACTAAATGTATCACCAATGGACTGAGACAAGGATCGTAACCTTACATTCATACCGTACATTCTTTACTCTCTCATACTGCACCCACGTAGCTATGCACAACATTCCCATTATACAAAATCATTTCCCCACTGAAACAGAGACAGAATTAACACAACCAACACAGTTCCTGATACTTTACCACGGAGGCCACCATACTCACATCCTTCCTCTTCGACAGCCGGAAACGTTATCTCTCTCGTGGCCGCTCCCCGTCCTAACCGATCCTCCCGTTCCAGTTCGCGAGTAGCCGTGCCCTCGTTGGCTTGTGATCTAACGGGATCTTCTGCCAACCTCCGAATTCTGAAGGAACTCGCAAGTCGCAGCCACTTGACCATCTCTGCCTTCCCAGCCGCGGCTTCATGCACACTTACAGACCCTCACACACACAATCACATAGGGTATAAGAGGAATTGGGTACTGTGGAGCAAAGCTCCTTATGTGAGCGGCGCTCACTTATTTGTCCTGCAATAACAATTTTGATAAATAATAAAGCATTCTTGTCTCCACCTAGTACATCCCCCATTATAGTGGCACTAAAGGCCAAGCACACTTTTACGAAATGATAATCAGATAAAAGTAACGTACACTGTAGTATACAAGGATTTAATGGAATGATACTACAGTATCGTTTCAACCTAGGTAAACTAACCTAAGGACAACACAACACACCCATGCTCCAGGGAGGTCTGGAACCTCCACGGCGATTAGCCGCGCGCTCCGCAGCGAGGCGCCTTAGACCGCTCGGCTACTCCACCGCGGCTGGGGCACCGTCTTTAGCCACTCCTACACTGTCTTATTTATATACCGAAAGGTTATTGTTAAACTTTCCGTGTTTAACAGGAAGCAACGGTCGTGCCGCAGTGGATACATCGGTCCCCGTAAGTTCACCGAAGTTAAGCACTGCCGGCTTTGGCTAGCACTAGAATGAGTTACCGCCCAGGTCTAAAAATGTTCAAATGTTTGTATAGCTTATGGGACTTAACTACGGGGTCATCAGTCCCTGAACTTACAAACTACTTATGAACTAGCTAATACTAAGGACGGGACAAATATCCATGACCGAGTGGGGATTCGAACCCCCGGCCGTAGTGGCCGTGTAGACCGTGACTGGAGTGCCTCAGGCCCCTCGGCCACCGCGGCCGGCCCCGTCCACGTCTGCCGAGTGCTGTCGGCAAGCGGCGCGCACTCAGCTCTTGTGAGGCCAACTGAGGAGCTACTTGACTGAGAAGTAGCGGCGTCCACACCGCATCCGTTGACGTCTTCGAGCAGAGGATGACACGGCGGCCGGTCAGTATTCAGTGGGCCTCTAGAGGCCTGTCGGACAGAGTCTGTTCAGCACGTCATAACACGGAAACTACACTGCTCAAAACAACTAAGGGAACAGGTGACATATAGAGCCATAGTTTACTATCTCAACTCTTGAGGTTTACATGGTGTTTACGTACAAGGAAACCACATGGGTATCGGATTTTAGAATTTTTTGGTATTTATGGTACGTGAAGTTCAGAACGTAAATAAGAGTCAGCCAAAGCCATTCGACGCAACTCTAAAAAATTCTAGAGAAAATCGACTCTGAAGTTTTGCAAGTAAGGGTAAGTAAGGTAAGGTAAAGCAGTCAACAATCCGAAGATTGGTTTGAACACCACAGTGCTTTAGTAGGCACCTCTTTGGAGGTGGTGTGCCGTTGCCTTCCTCCGACCTGACTTACCAAGCCAGTAATAGGGGGACCTACAGTTTAACGTGGGTTCCGAACCACGGTGCTACTCGGTATTTTTCACATGAACAATACTGCCAGAGGTGAAAGAAGTGGAAAGTTACATATAAAAATCCTAGGATCTGGTGGGGATCGAACCCGCGACCTTTGGATTTGTAGTCTGGCACCCTACCGGTGTGCAACCGAGGCCGATAATGAAATGAGTTGCAGTGTCTATCGGTGTAGCTCAGGTGGTAGCGTTCTGGCCTTAAAACCATAGGGTCAGTAGTTCGATTCCTGTTGTGGCAGCTTGTTTCATTTCTTTAATTGTTAGAATACTTATATAATACATATATAATATATTAATATCTAATGATAATTTTTTCCGAAAAGTGCACGTAATTTCGTTTATTAGTAATTTTCTATATTTTATAGAAAGTTGTTATTGGTTTCATTAAAAAAACCATAAGTTATATTTTTTACACTAATGGCTTAACTGTTAGTTGACGACGGTAGTCTTTGATTGTTCAGTTAGTAAAGAGCTACGACACTGGTTCTGGAAAGTCATCTCCGTAGCTACTAATGGCTTTCCACGCAGCTAAACTACCCAACCATCGTTTTACGTAACGACAACATTTTCAGCTTGTGTACATACACATAACAAAAACTGACACAACACGTGACACTAGAGACGTCAAAACGTTTTATATAACTGAATTCTAAAATTAAGAATTTTCTATCACAGTGGGATTCGAACCCGGGACTCTATTGCTGTGAGGCCAGAACGCTACTACCAGAGCTACACCGACAAATGCGGTAACAATTGTAATTACTGGTACTTTCGTGTACTTTTCAAAACTTCAAAGTCTATTTTCTCGAGAATTTTTGAGAGCTGCGTCGAATGGCTATGGCTGATTGTTATTTAAGTCCTGAACTTCACGTACCAGAAATGTCAAGAAATTGTAAAATCCGTTACCCATGTGGTCTCCTTGTTAGAGCGATGCACCATAGAACTGCTGCGGCCGAGCGGTAGATTCCCAGTTTTACAAGATGAGGGCTGGAACCTGGTGGAGCGCAAGGGGATACTAATAAAACAGTACTTCGCACCGTTAGTAGAATGACAAAAAAGTTGGGAAAAAATGGAAGCAAAGTTGAATGTTCACGCATAGCTTTCTTCAGAATCAATAAATGCAAGTGTTTAAAAGCACAAATGAAAGAGCTTGATCCGCGGAATGTTGTTAGACTAAAAAGAACTACGTACTTTAATTAGAAGCGAAGATATCGTAAAACAAGCCGATTAAAATATTCAGTGCATGGACAGTACAATACCGCGTTTGAATAAAAATAAAGGATGAAGAAACTTGAGTTAATTCTGATACTTGATGACAAATCTGCGAATGAATACCTCTCGTTTAAAGCAAAAAATGAAGGAAATCGGTCGGATAGAACGGCCTGACCGACTGACTTTAGTTACAGCAAGGACATCTCCATAAGAAATATACAGAAGGAAATCGCCTTTGAGTACAGAAAAACGAAGGCAAGAGTTATGTAAATTCTGATACTTGGTGACAAATCTCTCGATCAAATGTTCAAATGTTCGTAAATCTTATGGGACTTAACTACGGGGTCATCAGTCCCTAAACTTACAAACTACCTATGAACTACTTACGGACTAGGACGGCACAAATATCCATGCCCGAGGGGGGATTCGAGCCCCCGACCGTAGTGGCCGTGCAGACCGTAACTGAAGCGCCTCAGTCCCCTCGGCCACCGCGGCCGGCGAAATACTTTTCGTTTAAAACAAAAATGAAGGGAAACGGCCCGTTAGTTTGGTCTCGGCGACTGACCTTAGTTTTCGTAGATTTTTTTAATGTATATAAGATTAGAGTTTACAAGTTTGTTCAACTGAATACAAGATTCCGTGGTGTAGGCGCTAAGCTCGTCGGGAGCTAGATCAGCAGTTGACGTCTCTTTTGGTCGCGTTAGCACGTCGTCTCGCCGCGATGTCTGGTGTTGAACCAAAGACTGCCAGGTGGAGTCCTCTTTCCCTCCTCCTGTCTAGCCAGCTCCTTGTGGGTCCGTTCTTGGATCCACTGGAGTCGGATGCGGTGGTGACAGTTGACCTCTTGATTCCGCTTGCAGGATTAGCACAAGAGTGCTAGCGCCTCGGTAGGATCATTTGCATTTAGGGTTGGGTTGGGTTGGATTGTTTGGATGGAATAGGGGGACTAAACTACTGAGGTTATCTGTCCCCCGGTGGGGAGGGGAAGGAGTGATAGGAAAGGATGGGAGGAGGAAAGGAAATGCAGTCCGGGAAGTAAAGATGGAAGGAAGACTACATTAGCTCGGGGCCCCGTGCTCGCCACGCACGTACTCACGAAAGAACCATGAGCCCACTGGAGGGGTAGCCTTTAGGAAACCAACCAATGAAGACTGAGCTGGCAACCATATGAAGCGTAGTGAAAACGGTGGACAGCGGTTCGCCATCTCCCCGGATGGTCAGTTCGAAAAGTAGTAGTTGTCTCCAAACTCCATCTCCTAATTGTGGTTATTGGTCTGTACTGCTTTATCTGAGACATAAGCCGAATACAGTGATTCGATCACTGGATCGACGACTACCCTGCTGAGCATCATCGATTCCAAATACCAAGTAACTACACTTCTAAAAGCGTGAGTACATAAACAAATGTCGGCTGAATCTATGACGTATGGGACGGTTCGTAATTACTGAATGTGTCCTTGTGAGTGCAGCGTTCACACAATGAGCCCTTTAACAGCTGACGCATCACTTATTCGTTCTTGTGACAGAGTCACGTGTAGCTATGAAATGTTTACAAGCTGACGAGCAGATCTTCTGACCCTGCTGCTCGTCTGTCGCAGTCAACACAGTGCTGACGGTAGGCTTTCCACTCGCCGGCGTAGCGTCTTCTGCCGTCACATATTACGCATATTGCGACAGAGCCGATTACCTGTTTTCCCTAGATGAGCTGGCGGTCACTTGAGCAATCTAAGAGTTTAACAAGTTTTTCTGTCACAATTTTAAGCTATAACAGAACTACCATAAAAGTGAAAATGTCATTCTCATGAGTACATCGAACGGCCAGTAGAGCTGCACACTTGCGTGCCTTGGACAGTGTGCGGGTATCAATCAGCTCTTGAGAGCTATTCGAACATTCTTCAAAATATTCAAATGTTTGTATAGTCTATGGGACTTAACTACGGGGTCATCAGTCCCTAAACTTACAAACTACTTATCAACTACTTACGAACTAGGACGGCACAAATATCCTAGCGGGGATTCGAATCCCCGACCGTAGTGGCCGTGCAGACCGTGACTGGAGCGCATTAGTCCCCTCGGCCACCGCGGCCGGCTGAACATTCTTCCATGAGTGCAAGATCCAGCTCTGCAACCGTTGTGGGAGGTGCTGGTCTGGCTGCAACGCGTCCGCCAAGTGCTGCCCAGACATGCTCGACAGGATTTAAGTTCGATGGACAAGCTGGTTACTCCCTCAGCTTCAGGCATGTTTTCCACCAGTGCAGCTCTATGGAGACGAGGGTTATCGTGCACCACATGGAAGCCATCTGCCATGGCACCAGCGTACGGCACAACCAAAAGGCGAAGGATCTCGTCTCTATTCCTTTGAGCAGTCGAAGGGCCATTTCTGCCCACACCATTCGTCCACCTGCATGATATTATGGTGATGTTTCATGCACATCAACAGAATTGTTCCGAGTTCCACGTTCTCTCCAGATGACGGAACTATGATTGTCCTGCTGAACACAAAATCTGATTTATCTGTGAACGGAATACGGCGCCATTGTCACAACTCAAATCCTGATGTTCCTCTGCCCAGTTTCTGCGTGCTAAACACAGTCACGGTTGTAGTGGGATATACTGTATAGGCCTTCGCGCGTAGAGGCTACAATCCCGAAAACGGTTTCAGACTTGCTATTGCGCATCCTGTTGCTGCCTTGGAGGTGCGTTGGTGCATTTGTTGCAGATATGAAAAATGTAATACGGAAATCTCTCATTTGATGGAAAGTAAGAGAATAATTTGACGAATAACAAGTGTTCA
Source organism: Locusta migratoria (assembly GCA_026315105.1). Classification (NCBI taxonomy): domain Eukaryota; kingdom Metazoa; phylum Arthropoda; class Insecta; order Orthoptera; family Acrididae; genus Locusta; species Locusta migratoria. The sequence continues at coordinate 711,144,245 of CM048744.1, forward strand.
TTTACAGTGGTTAGTTACACTTTTAGGCCTGAAGATAGTTTTTAAGAATGCATTCCCTCCGAAACATCGGCTGTTAATGAAAAACGTACTGCTGTATAATATTACTGTTGTACAAAAGTAAAGTCTGAACGCTTCCGATTGCAGTTAATAAACTATTTCAGTAGAGCCTGCGTAGTTTCAGTTTTACAAAAAGTTATAGACCGTTGTACGAACATAATTCGACGGTTACCTAAGTGTTTCGAAAAGTGAATGAGTCGCTTCAAATAAATAATATATCCGTGTATAATCTATTAATATTATCAGGTCCCATTCTTAAAGATATCCAGTATGTTACCTACTAAGTACCTGAAAAAAAAAATCATGATTTATACACAAAACGCACAGAAGCAACAACAAAGTAAAAAGTGCGTTTATAAAGTGATCTAGAACCTAGTCTAGTTTCGAAAAGTATCACATGCTCCGAAATCTGCTAAAACAAAACTCATTAACGTGCAAGTGAGCACCGACCACGCAAATATGATCATAATATGTTCCTTTTGTACTTGAATCATTTCTGCTCTTAAAACGTTCTTGGACGATACGATTACGACTCTGTTATTGAGAGTCGTATGAATCAAACTGCACTACTTTTTATTATTATAGGCTCCTTTTAACAGAATCAGTGGTATTACTTTAATGACGTACACATATATATGCATTATAAAATTCATAACTACATGTAGTGATTAAGTAATATGAAAATAACAGCGCCGGCCGGTGGCCGAGGGAACTGAGGCGCTCCAGTCACGGTGTGCACGGCCACTACGGTCAGAGGTTCGAATCCCCCCTCGGGCATCGATATTTGTGCCGTCATTAGTGTTAGTTAGCTCATAAGTAGTTTGTAAGTTTAGGGACTGGTGACCCCGTAGTTAAGTCCCATAAGCTATACAAACATTTGAACATTTTGAAAATAATAGCATAAATATAGCAAATAATTATTTTCTATCGTGCCATTCTTCTGCTATTCCCTACTGGACGCTTCACCTGCACTTTCTCCCCTAGAGAATTTCTCGATTGTCTGTGTTAGACTGTGATGTCAGACACATGATCAGTCGTAGTATAGTTTTTAACGTGCCAATATGAGGTTTAACAAAAGGAAAGCTTTCTGACTCTTGTGTAAACTTATCTGCGCCATATTGCGCCCTTTTGTAGTAGTAATGAAACCGGATGTAATTGTATGAAGTACTGTAGCAGCAGTGTTTCGGCTGAACTAATTATGTATCACTTCTCTTTCCCATGTCCTTGTCAGTAATGCTACCGTGTTTGGTACCGTGCGGTAATTAGTTCCCGTGTTATAACGTGTTAAATTGGGAAAGTTTAATTATAACCACGCGGTATAACTAGCTGAAGAACCGGGGTGTTTATTTATTCCACACTCTTGTTGGTCCCTCCCTCCTCTTCTCTCGCTGTTCATCACTTCTCTCCTTCTCCCCTTCTCTCGTCCTATCTCCCCTACCCCGGGCGCCCTCGGTCCTCCTCCTCGTACTGTCGCTGCTGGGCAGACACGAACTTTACAACTCAGCTCGAGATACACCTCACTAATTACCGCACACGAATTCCACAACTTTCCCCTGAAGTATACGGGCACATACCTGGGCTTCCTGACTAAAAAGAGCTACATACAATTTTGAAATTTTCTTTGCCTCGAAAAGATTCTTACGGAAAACTATTTAAAATCTGATACAGATGGCGATTTACTGGTGGGCACGACTGCCAGTCAATAAATAGGCATCTGGAACGGATATTCATTCTATTTATAATGGAAGTTTGCCTCTTCTTCTTCTAAACTTCTTCTTTCTTTTGCAAACTTCTGGAGGATATTAAAGGTCCTTACGTAGACTGTCAGGCACTAGCTAGAGTAGTCTGAAAATTAAGTTCATGGTTCAGATTAGTTTCAGGGGTAAGTGCATCAACTGGCGTAACGGACTCGACTCAGAGAAAAAGGTACTTCGCAAGACAGGCAGAAGTAATTTGTTTGCATACGAATTACTGGCCTCGCTTTTGTGTATTCTGTAACATTTGCATTTGCGTGGAATAAAGCGAACGTACAACCCTGACATGGAGAAGACATGATAGTTATCCCTGGTACTGGTTTCCTGTGCTAGCTAATACTGATTAAGCTCCAAGTAGGAAAGAAGCGCCGTAAAACTTGCTCAGGAAGATCACCTGTCATAAATACTCGCCCTTATACGAAGCCCTTCAAAACCCACCAACTACTAGTCTAATCCATCCTGATTCTGAAAGTAGCTTTTCTTTCAACGTGACCTCCATTTAGTGTTGCAAAGGTCAGCACATATTCCTCGACCTCTGAAGGACTGCCGTTCAAATCCGAGTCACGCCGTTATGGTTTAGCTTTCCCAAGCGATCCCTACATTCCACCAGGTAAATGTCAGTGTTGTTCCTCTTAAAGGAAACGGCTGATTTCCTGCTCTATCCTCTATAATCAAGCCAAGTTCGTGCTCCGTCACTTATGTCCCCAGACCTTCCTTATTCCAGATGGTGAAAGAACTGGAACGGAAGTAGCCTCGCAAACGCTCTCGTGATTCTAGATCGAATTACAAAGCTCGAGGATGCATTTCATCAACACGGGTTAAATGATGTGTAGTTACGTCACGAAGAAGTGGAGCTCCCCTTCACCTGCTGCCTGCAAAGCGGGAGAGAATGCAATGGAACACATTGTTAAGGAGTACGCACTTCAACATTTGACGGTGAAATGAAGACATTTGGAGGGCTCTGAAGGCGTTGTAATATTTGGACATTAACATTTGAGTAAAGATACTTCTGTGTACCTGTAAAACCCATAAATAAACAAATTAAGGATTTTTAATGTGCTTATTTTCGTCAATAGTTGCAATAAAATTGTTTAATAACATGTTTCGATCACTTGGATCATCTTCAGATCTTATAGTTGCGTCTGCAACCCGTCTGGCTGAGTACTAATTGGTACCAATTAGTACTCAGCCAGACGAGTTGCGGACGCAACTATAAGATCTGAAGATGATCCAAGTGATCGAAACATGTTGTTAAACAATTTTATTGCAACTGTTGACGGAAATAAACACATTTAAAATAACTTAGTGCAGTTGCGGACACTCTCCAATCGACCATGTCGACTATAATGAAAATTAAGGATTCTTTTACGAACTATATACAGTGCAGCCTTACTTCTGACAATGTATGGTGATGAGTTTAAATTCCCAATTTCCGGCCGCGGTGGCCGAGGGGACTGAGGCGCTCCAGTCACGGTCTGCACGGCCACTACGGTCGGGGGTTCGAATCCCCCCTCGGGCATGGATATTTGTGCCGTCCTAGTTCGTAAGTAGTTTGTAAGTTTAGGGACTGATGACCCCGTAGTTAAGTCCCATAAGCTTAACAAACATTAGAACATTTTGAAATCTCCAATTATTCTGTACATGTTCGCCTATTTCAGAAACTATCGCCAATAATGCTCTACAGAGAGAACAGTCTTGTTATTGATGACCTATAATGAGGCAGTAATGTCTAAGATTTTGTCGTAGTTCCGCAGTTTCTTCGTTATTCATTCAGTTCCAACAGGTTCTGACGACGACTACACATGAGGTCCATCGTTTCATTAATCACTACAGTTGTTCTGAGCTGCTTTGCCAGTTGGCAGAATAGATTTTGCCAACTGTTTTCTTCATTTTCTCAGCACAGAGTTGATTAAGCCGCTCTCTTTCACATAATCTCCGCTCCGTTTCGCACGTGGTAAACCAATCGTCATAGACATCAGGGTTTTTAACTGAAATACGGAGAAAAGGCTGGAGAACTTCTGAATACTTTAACCATCTAATAGTACGCATTTTGGAGGGAAAAATCTGAGACGCTGGGAGAGATAGTGGCATAAAAGCTTGTGTAGGACATTGCGTGGTTACTTGGAGACGTTTGTATGTGAACTAGGTCTGGCTATGGGCAACAGTAGCGCACGGCTGTCGCCTACAAAAGGGCAGTTAGGCAACCGGCGCAGCTCATGACCGTGAATGTGTTGCTTTATCTACATGAAATAGGGGCTACGAGGCTGTGGGACTCGCTGACACACAGCACGGGTAACGGTAAACGCCGTTTGACATGCCTCTCGGAAAGAGTAGCTCGTGAAACCAGTGGCGACGCACCTGGGTATTCTCTCTCATGTTGTCCGACTGCCGTAAGGTTGCAGCGGCGTACGTAGACACATTTAAAATTTTCTGATACTAAGAAACTTCCTTGTAAATAACTGATTATTTTACAAGCACGATATAGCTTGTAACACTTGCTAATTGGAAAGCCAGATTACGTCATAAACGTGAAACGGTTTACTGCCTCTGGAGCATCTGACCAATGATTGCTCAAAACAGAAACCGGAAAAACTGTGGTTTTCTGCGTTTTGTTCACCTCCCACCCTACCCCCTCTGTCCGTCTCTTCCTCCTATCTACCTCTTCTTCCTCTGACCGTCCTTCGTCTGTGTCAGTCTTTGTCCCTTCCTCCTCTGATCCCTCCTCTCCCTTCTGTCTATACATTTCTTCGTTCTCCCTCTATTTAACCATTTCCTCCTTGCTATCTGTCCTTACTCCTC